>CM058232.1:73622562-73775634 GCA_030180135.1 Orychophragmus violaceus
ATTCGTAGTTATTTGTTTTCACGAATTTATCAATAGCTATATGTGGCTATTTTGAAATAAATAGTTTCAAAATAGCCACAATTTTTTTTTCTGTAGCTATATAGTCACATATAACCATAAAGTAGTCACATAAATTAATATTTTCAGTTCGTGGTTATTTCATAGCTATTCATGGCAAGAAAATCAAAGTCACGAACCGTTCGTGGTTAATTTGTGGCTATCTAACAATTTCTAACAATTTCTTGTAGTGTGTTTCTTTCTCTCCTTTTGGCTTCACTCGTAGTCGGAATGCAAGCTGTTTCATGGTTATTGTTTTTCGCTGGTGGTGGTTTCGCCTTGCATGCCATCATCTTCGGCTTCTCAAGTTACCTTTCCCTCTCAGTGGCTTCGACGGCGTCGTACCACGATTAGGGTTAGGTTGTTGGTGCAAATCGGTTTTGGGCTTGCAACTTTGATAGCAACTTTTTCTTGGTTTCTTTTCTTTTTATTTATTTCTTGTTTTCCAACCGCTTTGTATTTGAAAAAAAAAACATAAAATATGTTACTATGAAAGCCTTTAATATATTGCACATACTTGAGAATAAAACAGGATAGGAGGAGTACAAACAAATATCATCGTCATTTTTAATTAGTACCCAAAACCGCAGTCACGTATAGATAAAGGAAAATTGCATCCACTATATTTTTTTCAATTTTGTAATGGCTAGGTTGTATTTTTTAATGTTTCATATCACTTTAGTATCTTTTACTTATTTATTTCAAGCCATTTGGACGAAAATGCCCCTCCCTTTCTTTTTATTTTTTATCTTTTTATTTTCTTTTTCGTACTCCCTTCTCTTTCTTACTTTATATATCTATTTCACCATTTAGTTTTTGACGGTGTATAGGACAACGGAGGTGAGGTTTTCGGCCTTATAAACCGTCGGAATGGAGATATAATCCGTCGATGTACCGAAATCCAAAAAACAAATCGGACTTAATATGGAAGTTTCGAGTCGACAGTCTAGACTAGATGTCCACAATATCGACTATTCGTGGACACTGTCACGTTCATTGCACATGCTAAACGCTCCCAATGGAGAGCAGGTAGCCACACTAAGTTTGTTTTTGAGTGGATAGTGGGACGTGGCGTATTGTGTATCCACGGATTCACGATCATGCGAGCTCTTACCACCTTATGTCCATCAGAAGCGTATAGCATGTGATATGATCGTGGTAGTGTCCAAGAATAGTCGATATTGTCCAAATGATCTCTTAAAATTGTGTTTACTAAGTATGATTTCACGATTTGTGAACTCTTGGCTTTTGGACGGATAGTGGGGCGTGAAGTATTGTGTATCCATGAATCCACGATCATGCGAGCTCTTGCCACCTTTTGTCCATCAGAAGCGTATATCATGTGATATGATCTTGGTAGTGTCCACGAATAATCGATATTTATCCAAATGAGCTCTTAAAATTGTGTTTATTAGGTATGATTTCACAATTTGTGAACTTTTGGCCACTTTGTATCCATTAGAAGCGTATAACATGTGGTGATATCGTGGTGGTATCAATCGGAATTGTGGCCAGGAATCACCAATCAATCTGGTCCACATAGTTTAAGTCTTACAAGAGAAGCTACACATAAATCAGATCTACTTTTACTATTGGGATTTCTGCATAAAAACCCTTCACCTGGTCATTTTTTTCATATCAACCCCTCACCTGATTTCTATGCCGGTCAACCCTCATTCCTCAGGTCAAACCGCAGTATAGCCCCTCCGTGTACTGATGACGTGGCTCCGTGAGAATTGTTAATAGAGATACGAATGTTGTCGTTTTGATACAGCTCGAAACAACATGTATTCTTTATAAGTTGCCGTTTTATGCAGTTAAAACAGCACGTAGTCTGGTCATATGTTCAGCAGGCTTATGAAGTCTGAAATTGGGAAATTAGGGTTCATTCCTCTGGTAAATTTGGGGGAAAAAATTGAGCCTCGCTATCATCTTGTCCAGGTAAGGGTTTGTCTTCGGTTTCTATTTCCTATTCATATCTGTTGCTCGATTTCTATTAATCAAGCATCGATTTCGTTTCTCACTTCGATTTTGGTGTTCGCAGTCTGTATTTACGCTGCAAAACGAATGCTTGGTTGAAGTTGAGATGCTTCCAGGGTAATTTCATCACCTTTTTGATATGTAACACTGAAGATTATAGATTATTGTAGTAACTGTCTTGATTTTTCTTTTCTGTTTAAAATTTCAGTTTCGACTTATTTTTGTGGATTGGTGGCTATTGGTCTAGTGATGGGTCTTATGTGGGAGGTGAATCTTATCAGATTGGGAGAGTGGCGACTAGTGTTTTTTAGTTTGGCTAATGTTGAGTCTGTAGTAATTCAAAATCTCGAATTAGAGGATGTTCCGAAGAAGTTTGCTTGGTTTCCACCAGAAAGTCTTGAAAAAGAGAAGATATTGAAGACGACGTGGTGTTAAACAGAGTTATATCCTATGGATTGAAGGTTGGTGCATTGACTTTGTCTGTTGTTAAGGAGGATGGTCCATATTTGAATCGTGGTGGTCAAATGCTTGGCGATATATCGTCAGAAGATGAAAGTGACCAGAATGAGCTTTCTGAGGAAGATGGAAGCGGGTCAGAAGAAGATAGCGAAAGTAATGACAGTGATGTAGCGGGTCAAAATGAAGAGATTGAGACCGATGATGCAAATGACAACGAGTTAGTGAGTGAAGAGGACGGAGAAAGCAGTGACAGTGATGGCCCTAGCCATGAGGTTATAGATGAGAGCAAGTACAAGAAGTTTGTACTTGGCAGTCATATGCAACACTCCAGACATTCAAGAGTGCAATAACGAGATATGAATTCAATAAGAAGTATGATATTTCCTTCTTCAAGTCGGATAGTAAGAGAGTTGTGGCAGTTTGTTGCAATAGAAAATGTCCTTGGAGGATATACGGATCAATTAACAGTACAAGATCTCGGTGTGTGATTAGGTCTCTTCAAGAGGAGCATGACTGTACTTGGCAAGGCAGAGTTACACTGCTCAACAATGCACGCATATCTGAGCTTTTTGAGGAAGAGTTTAGATTGAATCCACATTTCTCAGCCACCCAACTACAAGCAAAATTATTGAAGCGTAACATCAATGTTACTTGGACAGTATGCGAGAGGAGCATACTTAGATGTCTGAATTCATTTGATGCTGAATAGACTGAGTCTTTTGCTAAGATGTTTGACTATGTTCATGAGCTAAGGAGATCCAATCCGGGTACAAGTGCAGAATGCGAGGTTCGTCAAGGTGTTTTCCATAGGTTCTACGTTTGCTTTGGTGCACTAAAACATGGATGGAAGGCGGCTTGTAGGACAATCATACATGTTGATGGTACATTTCTCAAATGGCGTATGACAGGCATGCTATTGGTGGCTTGTGGACGAGATCTAAATGACCAGATGAATCCCATAGTTTGGGCCATTGTGGATGCTGAAACTAAAGAAAACTGGTTGTGGTTTTTTGAACACTTGATAGATGACTTAGGACTGCAATCAGGTAATGGCCTAACTTTGATGAGTGACCAATGCAAGGGTTTGATTGGAGAAGTAGGTTTGGTACTGCCGTTTTTTGAGCATAGATTATGTGCACGACATGTCTACCACAACTGGAAGAAAGTGTATAGTGGGGCTGAGTATGAAGATATTTTCTGGGGAGCTGCGAAAGCTTACTATATGGCTGATTTTGAAAGAAAAATGGGAGAGTTGAAGTCAGTTTCCCAACCTGCTTATGATCATCTGAAGCTTCATAATTTGTGCCCCTGGTCAAGGGCTAAGAACGCATCTTCTTCCTTGTCTTCACCCTCAGCAACCTCGCAGAAGTCACCCTTCTGGACCATCTCTTCATCTAAGTATTCAGCAGCTTGAAATAAACCAACAACCTCCTCGTTGTATTGAGATGCTTTTCTTCCATCATTTTTTTCTGGGGTCACTTCTCCATGAAGAAACCAATCAGTCCGCAGCTTGTAAGCCTCATCCATGCCCTGAGTTACTAGATGGTGCACAACAGTGCTTGCTTGATGTCGGTCCAGATTTACACATCTTCTACAAGGACATATAACCATGTCACCATCTCCTAATGCCTTAGCCGCCGCAGTTACAAAACTCCAGGCACCTTGCTCATATGCAGGGTCAGCTCTATATAGAAGAAGTAGACCAAACAAGTACCTTATCATCCCCTGAACCCAATTAGAAAGTACCTGCATAAAATAATCCTTACCTGCGAAGATGGACCCATGCCTTGTCCAACATTTTATGTTTAAACCTTTTTAAAGGGTTAAACAGTTTCGTTATACTCACAAACATAATAAGACAAACAAACACAGAAGACCAACAACCTAATCACACAGACAACACAATCAAATAATCTTAAAAGTATAAACCTTTTTAAAGGGTTAAACAGTTTCGTTATACTCACAAACATAATCAGACAGACAAACACAGAAGACAAACATCTTAATCACATAGAGAACACAATCAAGTAATGTTAAAAGTATAACAGACAAAGACAAGCACATGCATCACTACACAAAGTAAATCAATACTAACAACATACTAAGAACATTCACAACAACAATCAAGTAGTTAAACAATATACACAAGAATAAGAGACTCACTGTAAACGCTCGTGGTTTGAGAAGGCTGCGAGTTTAGATCTGTTTCAACCAGCTTACTACACCTGAAAAATCAATAACCGAGTATTATAGTTTTAAGATTTCAAGATTAGTATAGTTTTACTAAAGATCTTAGTCATATAAACCCTAAATCGGAAAGTAAATCGATGAAACTACTTAATACCTCTAGAACCAGAAGCTTCAAAACGAAGATTCTCTGGGTTTTCTTCGATGTAGATACTCTGTGTTAACCCTTGTATGAAAACAAATACAAACTCAGTGACAAGTAGGTGAGGTAATAATGAGAACCGAGTGAACCAATTGAAGCAATTCATACCTTCGATTTTTGATGAGCTGAAGATTGAACCCCGATTCGAATGAAAGAGAAGACGAGTGAAGCAGGAGTAAAACTGAAATCGAAGCCGTAGAAGATAGGGATTATCGCCGACGAGTAGTTTCGTGGTGGTGATGGTCGTTGTCGGAGCAGACAAGACTGTCGTTGTCGGAGAAATCAAGGTGTTTTTTTTTTCTCCAAGCTCTGTCTTTTTTTTTTTGGTCACGATTCATTAATGACCTAAATCCCAAAATCTTGGTATTTTCACTAAGTGTTGGCGCCTTAGGCGGGATAGCAGAAAATGGGCTCCAGACCCCAATTTGGGTTTCCCGCCTAATGAAAAAACGGGTTAGCACTAATTTAGTGCTGTCATATAGTAACCAAGAATTCTGACCATCTATAATAGCAGTTCCCAGATTCGTGCTATCCTGTTCTGCTATCAATACCTGGTTTTCTTGTAGTGATATCGACGTGTGAAGCTGTTGAGAATAACTTAGGTGAGTCATTCAACGCTGCAATTCGGGTCGCAAGAACAAAACCAATAATTGAAATGCTTGAAGAGATACGAAGAGGTGTGCTTGTGAGTAATGAGAAGAAAAGGAATGGGTCACAAAAGGCGAAAGGGGCTTACACACCGAGATCACTAGCATTGCTTGACCATCAAATCAACTTGACCAAACATTGCAGGCCTTTACATTGTGGAGTGGGAAAATATGAAGTTGGATACTTCACTGATGGGTTTGTTGTGCATATGAGAGGGGAGATGAAATGCGCTTGCATAATGTACGTCACCAGTGGTATTCCCTACTGCCATATAATCTCAGCACTTATGTTTGAGAGGAATGCAGATCAAGACCCAAAAACTTTGATCTCGGATTGGTTCACAGTGGAAAAGCTGCGAAAGTGTTATTAAATTCTGATGGAACCTGTCAATGGCATGAATCTTTGGACAAAAACCACTGATCAAAGGGTTCTACCACCACCATTTAAAAAGCCACCAGAGAGACCACCGGGTAAGAAGAGAAGGAGAGAGAAAGGTGAACCACGAGAGAAGGGAAAAATGTCAAAAGCTGGATTGAAAATGGTATGTTCTGCTATATTATACATTTTGTTGCTCTTCTGGTCTTTGATAACTGATTGATAATGGTATGTTTATCTTACAGCATTGTAGTAACTATGGTCAAGAGGGACATAACAAGGGTAATTGAAAGAATGCTCATGTTCCTAAGCTGAGAAAGCCAAACGGAAGACCACGAAAGCATCCACTCCCTATAACGGCCTCTAAAGCTTCTACTGTTTCTCAAGCTGTAGCCGGTTCTCAAGCTTTGATTGTTTTCAAGCTGTAGTCGGTTCTCAAGCTCCTGAAAGCATCTCAGAAGCTCTACCAAAACCAAAACGAGGCCGACCATGAAAGCAGTCTGCAGTCGCCTCTCAAGCTTCACAAACATCTCAAGCTCCTCGAAGCATTTCAAAGGCCCTCCCAAAACCAAAACCAGGCCGACCAAGAAGAATTTGGTTTGATGCTAGCACAAGCCAACAAGAAGCTCCTCCTCAGCCTCCACAACCAATTACGATATCGGTCCTATACAACTACCCCGGGTAATTTCTTGACAACTAAACTTGTTAGTCTTTGTTCTACTCTAATATTAACAACTTTTACTGCCAAATCAGGAGGGTTTTGGAGTTTTCACAAGTCCACATACAGGTGACGATTACATATATGTCGGATCGAGAGTTGTGGATACAAGTGACAACACAATCTTACCAACCGAATTATATTGGGCTAGGGAACGCAAGAAGATGTCTACTCGTGGGAAAGGACGCACCAAGGGAAGTGATAAATGACCGTGTTAAACAATGCACACATGCTTCATAATGTTTTTTTTGTTATGCTTTCTATCACACTGCGGTTGTGCTTTATTATGTTTTGTTATGGTTTTTCATCAAACAAGGTTTGTGACCATGTTATGTTGAAAAAATTTGTGTGTTTATGCTAAAACAATTTGTGTGTTTATGCTAAAACAATATGTGTGTTTGGGTTAAATAACATGATAGTATATAAGCATATTCATTAGTAACGGAACCCTTACATAGCCTTGAAAATCAAAGGACAGTGACCGCATAAGTTCATTACATCTACCAAATCACATAGCTTAACACATATTGATAATACAAACCCACACAACACACCATAGTACCATCTTCCATACACCATTCGAACATCTAGACTCTCACTTAATAAGACCATAAGACAAACATATTAAGACAAGGAGAAGGCAGAATGCGCCAAGAAAAGCTTAGGCTCGAAACCAAGATATGCAGTCTTCTTCGTCGCAACAAGCCTCTCTATCTTTTCAATACGCTCTTCATTCTCTTCCATCAGCTGCTTCAAATGACTTATTTCCTCATGACATTTCTTAATCTCTTCAGCCTCCAAATCATCAGTAGCAATGAAATCCACCTTAAGAGATAATGCAGCAAAATCACTCTTCAAAGAAACTAAGTCCTCTGTCACTGCCTCATCCCACCATTTCCAGACTTGACATTCTTCATCATCATAGCTTGAACAAGTATATAATCGTCTTCCAGGGTCCATTTCAGTACGAGCAGTGTCAATGACAGGTTTACGGCGGCAATAACACATATTTGGCATTCCTTCATCAAACGTGTAATCCATTGCTAATCGCTTTATCCTGCTACCGCTCGAAGATGACGATGGTTGGCTGTAATTATAGCGACCCATCTTAGACAAAAATTTCAAAACAATCAGAAACGAATATAAACCATGAAAAGAGATGAAGAACAGAGATGAAAGACAAGACATAGATAAATAACAAAGATGGAACTAATCAAACTTGCAGAAGGGTTGTACCTTTTTCGCAGATGAGAATGATTCTGGATTTAGCAAGTTAAAACCCTAGCTCCTGAAATCGGGAAAGATGAAGATAAGATCCCCTTTTAAGCTTCATTCATCAAAAAAAAAATGTCGTGTTGTTGAGCTATTTCGGGCTGTATCAAAACGACGACGTTCGTTCTCTGTTAACAATTCTCACGGAACCATGTCATCAGTACACAGAGGGTCTATATTGCGGTTTGATCCGAGGTATAAGGGTTGACCGGCATAGAAATTAGGTGAGGGGTTGATATGAAAAAAAATGACGAGGTGAAAGATTTTTATGCAGAAATCCCTTTACTTTTCATCCCTAGATAAAAAAATAAATTAAACAAAAGAAAGATTAAAACACACAAAAGTTGAAAAAGATACAAGATTACTACTAAACATAAAAAAAAAAGTAGTGCACTTAAAAATAAAAAGATATATTCAATAATGCAATTCACCCAAACCCATAGATAAAGATCTCTAATATTAGGATGAACAAGATTTTTTTTTTTTTAAACCACTTAGAGGGTGTATTTGCCATGCCGTATATCTCCAGACGAACAAACCCTAATTATGATCTCTCAAAATGGAATCGCCTCCATATCCTCCGAACTGCTCGTCCACGTATCCGTCTCCGGAGAGATCGGCGGAGGAACACAATGCCTCAGCAATCCAAGGTCATCCCCACCGTGTCCCTCAATATCCACCACATCTGGTGACGGCTCACCGTTCTGCTCCTTAATCCCTCGCAAAATCTTCACAATCTCATCCATGGACGGCCTCACTTCCCTCTCCTTTTGCAAACATCGGAACGCAAGCTCAGCCACCGACATCATCCTCCTCCTCACTTCTGGATCCTTGTCGAATCCTAGACTCGGATCGACGAGCTCGAGCAACGCGTTGTTCTGTATTTTGGCGATCGCCATCTTTGCGAGGTTGATGTCATGGCTGTGTCTGGTTATGTCCACAGCTTCTTTGGAGGATATGAGTTCGATTAGGACGACTCCGAAGCTATAAACATCGCTCTTCTCGTTCAGATGGTAACATTGGAAATACTCCGGATCAATATATCCCGGAGTGCCTTGCGGGGCCGTGGAGACATGAGTTTTATCAATCGGAAACAACCGTGAGAGACCGAAGTCAGCTACTTTCACTGTGTAATTGTCGTCTAGAAGAATGTTTGTTGTCTTCACATCCCTATGTATGATCCCTACAACAGAATAAAATCGAATCAAACGAAATTCTCCGAGTTTAAATTGATATTTAATCTCTACCTGATGTGTGGAGGAATGATAAAGCACTTGCGGAATCGATTGCGACGTTTAGACGAACTGACCAACAAAGAGGACGAGCTTCAGCACGATCACCGTGAAGATGATCGGCGAGAGTTCCGTTTGAGATAAACTCGTAAACGAGCAAAAGCTCTCTGCTATGTCTCGATGTGCATCCGTAGAGAACCACAAGGTTTGGATGTTTTAATGATTTCAAGATCTCGATCTCGTTTTTAAACTGTTCAATGTGTTTTAGCGATCTCTCGTATAGTCGTTTCACTGCTACAGCTCGTCCATCCTTCAACACGCCTTTCAGAAATAGCCACAGATTCTTGAAAAAAGTTCAAAAGATCGTGATGGAGATTTGAAAAATCAGTGGTTCTTACCGTAGTAAACTGTACCGAATCCCCCATCTCCGAGCTCTTTAGAGAAATTCTCAGTGGCTTCCTCAAGTTCTTCATAGGTGAAGACATGAACTCCAAAGTAGACGCTTCTGTTTGCAAGGTTAGAGATTGAGGGAAGAAGGGTGACATCTCTGTAGGAGATTGGATTGATTGATGTTTCCCTACTCGAAGACTTGATTGCCAAGTCTTTGCTAGTGTATTGATCTGTCTGCGTTTTCCTTCTCCGCCTGATGAACAAACATCCGGCTATAACAATGATTCCCAGCAATCCCAAAGCAGTCCCGATTCCTAGAGACGAAAACAAACAAGGCTTTTATTAAAAAGAAAATGTTGTTGCGTATGGTGGTGTATATGACGATCAAATCGGGTGAAGCGAATGAACAGGAAGGAAAAGGGTAAGCACCTGCTTTCGCTTCAGTAGAGAGGCCTGCGTAAACAGAATGACACAGGAGAAAGTCAGTCCAAACTTCAAGATTGTAACTTACTATAAACTGAAAACATGAAACTTGTAGCGTAAGGAAGTTTCCATATATAGTCATCAGAAACTAAAGGGATTCATTGAAGACGAAAATAAAAAAGAACTATGGTGTTGCCTGTGTTACAGAGTATTCAAAATCAGTTTTCTTAACAGAAGAGGAAGTGTGTAAGCACCTGTTTTTGCTCCAGTTGAGAGGCCTGCATCAATGGTATGGGACCAGAAAAAAGGTCAGTTTGAACTAAATACATAACTTTGAATCGAAAAATAAAACTTCAAAGGTTGGTGGTTAGGGAAGGGACGTCAAGTGGTAGTTCTGGTGATAGAAGCTTAAGGAAACAAGTATGCAATAAATCTTACCCTTGTCTCTATAACCACAAATATGGTCACGAGGCCCGTCGTTACAGTAGCATACGAATCCACTTGAGGTCTGGTTCTGATTATATCCACAAGCACCCCCTGAGCCTATGCACATCGAACATTCTTGGTTAACTCCAAGCTCAAAACCCTCTTCGAGAACCTTCTTCAGATTATCTGTAGTCGGGAAGTTCTGCAGTGTGTTCAGAGACGGTTCAGAAGCGGGAATACTTACGTTTCTTTTGCACATTCCCCTGAAATTTTGTAGAACGCCACCAATCTCGATGAGTAAAGGGGACGATATGTTTTTCGTCACATAATAACTTTTCACATCATCTTCGTCATCATCATCACCACCATCTTCACAATCGAAGTCTCCAACATAAATAGAATTAGATTGTGAAAAATCTGGGCATCCATAGTAAATTGTCAGCATCTCAGTGCCAGGAGCGAATGGAAGGATGTATTCGTTGAACGGCGCATGTAGTGGGTTTGGGGGACAAAAACCGCCGATATAATCTGACCTAGCGAGTCTTACGACACGAGAGGTATAGTTTGCCTCTAAGATTCTGAACTTCACGGAGGATATGGTAAGCTCTGCAAATACACTACAGTCGAGCTTGAAGTCAGGGTGGCCACATGCTTCTCTGCCAGATATCCAGAAAGGGTAAAAAAGATCTTCCTGATTGCCACATCTAAACGGGGCTCTGCAGAGTCTGTGAAGCTCACTTGCTGAGAAAACACAAGATGGAATCACAAAGATCATCCATATGATTCTGTAGGACATAGATTTTGTCGTTGATAGAAACAGATTGATCATTGTGTTCTCCTCTGTTTTGTTGCCTTGTAGGTCACTCAACAGAAAATTCTGAAGAAGAATGGAGGAAAAGCAAGAACATATATTAATCGAGTCCCCACCGACGAAACTAAAAAGTTGGATTTTCTTTTCTTTTTTCTTTGCATAATTCTCAACATCAACCACTTACTTTTTCTTTTCTAGCCTCTTAAAATGATTCTGCATAAACCTCAACATCAAGACATTAATTTGCTCTTACCTTCTGATAAGATAAATCACCTAACGCCGATTTGGTGCCTTATCAAAATCAGTGTTCAAAAGTTCGTTAGTTAATTGGACATTCAGATAGACTTGGTGTCTAATCAATAAACTCGGAATTGAACGGATATTGAATAAAAGATTTGTTTTAAGTTTTTAATTTTTACTCAAATACACACTACTAAAGCAAATTCAAAAACATTAATAAATAATATAAGCTGTTTCACGAAGTCTAGAACCGGGATTTGAACCTCGGGAGGTTCTAGTTTCATCATTTTTTTGTGCAGTTAAAGACCTCGGTTCCAAATCTGTTTGGTACTCCTGAACCGCAGATTCTGTTGGTTTTAAAGCTTCTATTATGATTGTGGAATGGGATGAAAGACTTTAGGCTCCTTAAAACTAACTCAGAAAGGAATAAGATATCTTTAAAATGCGAACATCTAGAGGGTGAAGACGCTTCAAACCTTTTCTTTAATGATACAGATTTATTGAATCGAATTTACTTTTCTTTGACATTGCTGGTTAAAACTTAATAGGTTATCAATTTTTTTTTTGACTTTTTAGTCTCTTAAATCTTCTGTTGTCAATAAGTCAAACGCAGCTTTAAAGGATGAAGACAGACAGAAAATAGCATGGGACATGTTTCTCTCAGTCCATTGTTTCCTCATGCTCCCATAAAATTTCTTGAGAATTGACGTTTAGCTTATGGGTCCGATTGGTGACCAAAATCGGAACGGTTATATTAGCGGTTAGCGAAAGTGGTAAGCGGTTAAATAGTGCAAAACTGTCAGTGAAAACGGTTAGTGAAAGCTGTTAGCTCTTCTAGTTCAGGTGCCATCATCAGCCAGTCTTCTGAATTTTAGATAATTTTGACAAGTTGCTGGCAGTCCGATTCCAGGTGGGCTTCTCTACGTCCTTCCCGAGACAGTGTGCAGAGTGTCCATACGACCCCTTCCACCTCCGCCAATATCGGAGATTTTGTTTTGCTAGCATTGCAGAGCCCCATCAGCTCCATTCGCCCGTTGTTTAAGAGGATGAACCCCAAGCCTGACCTATCTTCATCTGATTTCCACGAAGCATCCACATGACAAGTGAAGCCATTCCTTCTCGTTTCCAGGTCAACATCACTCGGAATGTACGCCAAGATTACCAGCTCGTGTAACTCTAGGATCAACTGGGCTACTTGCCAGTTTTTTGTTTCTTGTATCGCCAAGCTCACTGTATCGTCATGTGAGATTTCTTTGCCGTTGAACAGCTTGTCGATTCGTGCCTTGCAAATGTACCATATGAGCCATGGAAACATGAAGAGATCCTCTATTCTTGCTCCGCGTTCCTTGGCTCTCCGTAGGAGGTAATCAAAGTCCGTGAAGAGTGCATTACATGGGAAAACCCACGGATTTGACGGAACAGTGGACAGGGCCCATCATTGCACTGCCAGAGGGCATTCGAATAGGAGGTGGTTTACTGTCTCTACCTCCGCTCCGCATCTTGGGTATGTAGCCTCTGTTCCGCAATGTCATCTGAGCAGATTACTTGCAGTTTCTACAAAACCAGACAAGGACTACCACATGAAGTGCTTCATTTTCCTAGGCACCTTTAGCTTCATGACCTGTTTTTTCAGGGTCGTTGTACTCGGTTCTGATACGAAGCTTTCCTGCGGTCTGCACCTCGCAGCTCGTGTTATCTCATGACCCGACTTGACCGAGTAGACACCAGACGCAGTGTGGATCCAGTAGTAGCAATCTCTTATATTTGAAAAGCTTGGTTTTACCTCGTATATCAGAGGAATGTCCTCTGCTGTCACCAGTTCTCGGATCAGATCGTGTTTCCACTCCTTCGTCTCGTACTCGATCAGGTGGTGAACCCGCAATTCAGGGTCTAGTATATCTTTGTTGGCTCGTGGAGGTCGGGCTGGATCGCTTGGTAGCCACTTCTCTGTCCAAAACTTAGTCTCCGAGCCTGTTCCAATAATCTTTTTTAAACATGGGATAAGTAGTGGTTTTGCTTCCATTATGCTTCTCCGTCCGTACGACAGATTGTTTGATTTTGCTGTGGCGATCGGGTTTGACTATTTGTAGTACCGTCCTTTCAATACAAGAGCTAGGAGAGAGCCAATGTATCTTAGTAGGCGCCAAAGTTTCTTACCCAAGAAAGCTAGGTTGACATCTTCGAAGTTCCTAAAGCCCAGGCCTCCCTCGTCCAAAGAAGTGCAAATTTTGTCACAAGCCACCCAATGCAAACCTTTGTTATTTTCTTTTGTTCTCCACCAGAACCTTGATACCACACTTGTAAGATTTTTAGTGACTTCTTTTGGCAATAGATAGCAAGACATAACTTACGACGGAACCGCTTGTGCCACAACTTTTATTTGCACTTCTTTACCCCCTTCTGAGAGGAGTTTCCCTGACCACATATTCGTCATGTTGTTCATATGGTCTTGCACAAAGGAAAAAACTTGCTTCTTAGATCCACATATTTTTTCCGGTAGTCCAAGATACATGCCCATACCACCTTCCCGATTGATACCCAATGATCTTTTCAGATCGTTTTTAAGAGATGTTACAACCTTAGAACCGAACATAACTGAAGATTTAGACTTTCAGTTGTTGTCCTGAGGCCTTTCCGAAAGCATCTATGATATCCATCAGGACATCGCATTGACTCGGTGCCGCTTTACAAAAGAAGAGAGAATCATCTACGAAGAGTAAGTTTGATACCGATGGGCATGGTCTCGCTATCTTCATACCTGTTATCTTTTTCTCCATCTCCGCCCCATGAATGAGGGATATTAGAACTTCCGTACAGATTATGAACATGAAGGGGGAGAGAGGGTCCCCCTGTCTTAGCCCACGAGTCGGTACAATCTGTCATTTTGCTTCTCCATTGATGAGAACGCTATATGATACACTCGTAACACATTTCATAATCCAAAAACCCATTTTCCGTTGAATCCCATACGTATCATAAGGGACTCCAAAAAATTCCACTAGACTCTATCGCACGCCTTGCTCATTTTTACTGTGATGTACTTCGAGTTACAGCTCGGGTTTCTCCTTAATGTGTGGAATAGTTCTTGCGCTACCAAAATATTGTTTGTGATAAGACGTCGAGCTACAAAGGCTGATTGGTTCTCGGAGATCAGATTTGGGAGTATTGTTTTCAGTCTCTTGGAGAGGATCTTTGAGATGATCTTGTAACTTACATTGCACAAATTGATTGGGCGGAATTCAATCATCGACGTCGGCCTCTCCGTCTTAGGGATTATGCAGATATTGGTTTGATTTAATCTGCTGTCCAGCTCTCCCGTCTCAAAGAACAGTTTGACTGTTTTCACAATATCATCACCAATGACTTTCCAACATTTCTGAAAAAGAGGCTGGTCATACCATATGGTCCAGGCGCTTTATCCGGGTTTATTGCAAAAACGTCTTCTTTAATCTCCGCTTCTGTCGGCATAGAGGTGAGGGAGTGGTTCATCTTCGGTGTCACTATCTTGGTAATGTACCGGAAGACATCTTCATTGGTGTCAGGGCAGGATGATGTAAAAAGCTGTTGGAAGTAGCTTATAGCTAATTCTTCTATACCGTATTCCATCTCGATCAATTGATCTAGTTGGTTCTTTAGTTTAGTGATCTAGTTTCGTGCTCTGCGATGCTTGGTAATCGCCTGGAAGAATTTTGTGTTATGGTCTCCCACTCTAAGGTAAATTACTCTGAACTTCTGCTTCAAGTATTGTTCTTCTTCTCTATATGATTCACAGAGTTGCCATTTCATCTACAGCTCTTCTTCGCCCGTTACTAGGTCATCGTCATGCGCCTATTCGAGCTTCTGCTTTAAGTTCTCTATTACTTTAGCATTGTTCGAAGGATTCTGCCTCTTCCACTGCGAGAGGGCTCTGCGGCAGTTATGGATTTTGTCAAAGAGTTTGGATGGGTCATTCTCCCTTCCCCATCCACCTTTCACCGTGTCTGCAAAGCCATCTTTTGCAAGCCATCTTTTATCAAATTTAAAGCCTCGTTTCACCGATGCCTCTATCAATTTTATCCTCGTAAGTAGGGGTTTATGGTCTGAACCCCATCGCAAAAAATACTTCACATTAGTGTGGGAAAAAAAGTTATGCCAATCTGCATTCCCAATTGATCGGTCTAGTCGGCATTGTACCCTCCCAAACCGTCTTCTTCTTTCCCAAGAGAAAGTGTTACCTTTGTATGGGAATTCAATCATACCGCAGTTGGTAAGCATTTTTTGAAGGGGATTCATGATGATTCAGCACGTTTCCGCCCCCTTTCTTCTCTTCGTTACTCGTAGTCTCATTGAAATCGCCCATCATCAACCAAGCTCCTGTGCGATTTAGACTAATACGTGTCAGACTCTCCCAGACGTTTTCTCGGCACTCAATAACCGGATAAACATACACGAAGGTTAAATGAACCTTGTGTCCTTAAATCTGCGCATCTATGTCGATCATACGATCATTAGAAAAGTTGATCGTCACTGTAGAGTCATCGTAATAGAACAAAGAAAGTCCACCGCTTCTACCAATTGGATCCATGGTGAATAGTGTATCATAACCAAATTCAAACATGAAGTCTTGCAAAAAAGAAAAAATTGTTTTTTGTTTCAAAAAGAAAGAGAAAAGAAGGATGAAAGTATCGATGCAACTCCCGTAGGTGATGCTCTGTCAGGTATGCTCCAGCTCCCTTACAATTCCAAGCTATTGCGTTCATCTAATGATACTGGGTGGTTTCTGGGGCACCACCAAACCTACTAGAGAGGAAGAATTTCGTGAATTTGAAGAAGGGTACACCTTAGTGCGAGGGATTTGGGGAGAAAACTGAGCTCGTCCACTCGGAAGAGTTCTGACTTGTCTGCTCTGCTTTTTCTTTGGAGATATCCGGCTTCGGAGAGCTTGTAGTTTTCTGGAGACAATGGTGCCTTTGGCATCATGGCTTCTTTGGCTGCCCTTGCTGAGGGAAGGTCCCTGTTTTCTTTGTTCCACTCCTATGCTCGTGACTTTTGCAGCACCCCCAGACTCAGCATTTTGGTCTCGAGAAGGCAATCTTATCGTAGCTAGACTCCCAGGTTCCACTACTCCCCCCTTGTTCCATTTAACTTTATACGGTCTGGTTCTTTCCCAGACAATCTGGTCTCCTCCTTTTCCATCATAGTTGACGCTATAAGATCTTCACCCAGCATATCATCAGTTTGCATTAAATCGTCAACATATTCTTCATCTTCCAAATTTGCGTTGTACTCAATAACTCTATCCATTTCATATTCTTCTTTTTCCTTTTCCGTGATGTTCTCCATCTCCTCATCAATTGGTGATCTCAGGGCATTGTACTTCTCCTGATTAATCTTACTCTTTTCGTTCCTTGCTTTTGCGTTGGCTGCGATTAGGTTTCTTTCCCCTGTATCTTCTGCATCTGGTTCTTCGATGGTCAAAGATGTGTTCCTCTTATGCGCCAGTTGGCTTTGTGAGGGAGATCGGGCCCTATCACCCACTTATTATTTAGTTGATGCAATCGCCTTCCCTTTCAGTTGCCTAAACCGCTCATCTTCCTCCTTTCGAAGGCGTTCTCTGCTCTAATATTTTGTTCTCTGCTGGTCACGGGAATTCCCGGGAGATGTTCTGCTAATCGATCGCGTTGGAAAGGTCTCCACACTAGTTTACCTTTGTGAGTCCTTTCATTCTGGGGTAGTTCTCTAGCACAATCAGAGAATTTTCTGGAGGACAGGTTTTCAGAGATCGTCCTTTGCGAGTCTGGAGACTTTCTTTGGTGGCGGTCGTCTCTGTTTATCATTCTGTTCTCACGATACACTTCACCATTTCTCTCCTCGATATTCATCGGTCTCCAGAATGACGATGAGCTTGCCTCTCCAACTCTGGTTCTTTGGCTCTCATAGGATCTTTCTCTCTGATTATCACGATGACTAGACGAGTATGGGTGATACCTCTCCCGATTCCGGGGATTGTTAAGGTCCGTCATGTCCAATCTTGTCCATACTTCTTTACCTCTGGTCTCTCTTCTCTTGGATTTTTCTACGCATGTCATGGTGGGAGTTTCCCTTCTTTGGAGAATGGCTTGGTATTTACACGGCTCCCTTCTTTTATGTATGACTGCCTGGAGATGCTCCGCGATTCAGACTCGTACGGCTCAGGTTTGGGTTTGAAAAGAGTTCTCTGTTCGATGTTCCTCTTTTTCCTTTTGCAGTAGTCGAGACCGTCGATTTTGTTCATGCTGACTCTCTCAAAGTAGTACCTGTCTAGCTCTTCATATTTGAGGGATGATATACCATGGATTTTAGGGCTTTTAACCATGGTATATGTCTTATTTATCGAGTCTATTACAATGTTTTAGAGTCATTTCAGGCATTTAACAGGTCTAAGTACTTTTGGAGCTGAATTGAAGATTTCGGAGCATTTTGGAGTATTTGGCCGAGAGACAGAGTTCACTGTCCAGATTTGAGGATTGCGTCGATCGTTGCACACCTGCATCGATCGATGCATAGCGCGAATGGGCCAAACTCGGCGGTTTAATGAAGAATGCTGATATTGCAGAAAAGCCCAGATATTTACACAGAAGCCCAAAACGTGTTTTAGACTATATATTAGGGTTTTTAGCCACTTGTTTAGACTACGCTTTTCTTAAGTCTTATTTTATTTCAGAGAGAGTTAGGGGCTGATCCTGTTCTCGCAAGAGAGAGGATCTCAACCCCAGATCTTTATTTGATTTTATAATATTTGGTTTTCTATTCAAGATGTTTTCTGTTTCGATGAACATGTCTGAGTAGATTACCTGTTAAGTTTAGGGATTCTCGTTAGGGATTTCATGGAATTATAGTTTAATCAATCTGTAGGGATTCATATCTGCTAGTTCTTCGCCTAGGATTGCTCTTAATGCTTAATCTGAAGTAGCTATCCAGATTTATGATGTTAGGTTGATTGATGCAACGACAGTTGGTTAATTAGCTAGAAAGAACCTAGATGAGCAATTAAATTACTCGCAAAGAGATTTGGTTTAGTTTAATTGTGAACATATCAAACTTGGAATTAAAGCTGGTTTAATCTGTTAGTAATTGCAAAGAGATTTGGATTGCTGCACTTAGACTTAGAGAATTCTCGCAACGAGAGTTGGTTAATTCTATATCTGTGTTTTGAGTTCTAGAACAGTTTCTGATTAGATCCCGATTGATTGATTGCTTGTGTTCCTGATTTCTTGAGAACTCCCTAGACTTAACGCTTCGCTTCCTTGCTCACAACTCGCTGCTGTTTACTTTCTGCTTGCTGATTTACTGCTTTCCCATATTGCTTTCTCCTAGTTTAATCTCTTCTGTTTTATAATCTATCGTTGACCGGAGTCCCTGTGGATTCGATACCCTAAGTTCTACAACTACATCACTGTGCACTTGCAGTTAGAATAGGGATTAAAACTTAGACCCTATCAAGTTTTTGGCGCCGTTGCCGGGGACTCTTTTGAGTCCTCGATAGATTTGAACTTAGGGTTTAGACTAGGTTTTTTTTGTTTTTTTTGTTTTTGGCTACTAATTTTTTTTGTTTTTCTTTTTCTTGCGTTTCAGGTACGCCTGTTCGCCCTGCATCGATCGACACGGTCCTGTGTGTCGATCGTCACAGTTTTCGCACTACATCGATCGACGCTCTTATTGCATCGGTCGACACAGTTTCGCGGAAGCACCAAGAGGAGATCGTAAGGACGATGTGTCAGAATGATATTTTCGGCTCAGGGATTGACAGTTCACAGATAGCTAGGTTGAAGAGTAAAGTCGACTATCTGCATAGTCTTTTACTTGAAAAGTATGCGCAAGAAGCTATCAACTGCGTTGGAGGGAATGAATTCTACAGTCAGGAATCTGCTTTTCAGGGACCTTTCCAGCAACAGGGTAATGCCTTCTCGAGGAACTATGGTGTTTCTTCTTACCAAGCACCACCTGCACCTGCATATAAGAGCAGATTGGAAACCATGATGGAGCAGTTCTTGGAAAAGCAGGAAGAAGATTTGAACTACATCAATGGCTCTGGAATCCAAGGAAACAAGTTTGGTAATCAGCAAGGTAATTCTTATCAGAGAACCTATGGATCATCCTCATATCAGACACCTCCTGCTGCTAATGCTTATAAGAGCAAGATGGAATCCATGATGGAGCAGTTACTAGAGGATCAGACCAAAACTGCTGTAGACTTCGACAGGAAGTTGGATGCTATGCATAAAAATCTGAATGAGAAGTTTGAATCTCTGAGCACACATATGAAGAAGCTGGATGTTCAAATCCAAAAGACATCTTAAGCAATACAAAGGCAAAATGCAGCTGGGAAAGCTGAACAGTACATATCCATAAAGGCTGTGACCTTAAGAGATGAGATTGAGTTGCTAGGTGAAGAAGAGAGCATAATCTCGGATTTTCTGGATGAATATTGTCTGTCTGAGACATGCATCGATCGACACCCCCTTAGTGTCGGTCGACACGCAGTTCTGACGGCAATTTCGAATTCTTGCGACGAACAGAAATTGACCATTGTCGACACTGAAGGTCGACATCAATTCAATGACGACCGACACCCACTCTGCGTTGGTCGACGCGACAGTCGAGCAGACCCAATTTCGCCCAAATCTGATGTTTTTGCTAAGGAAAGGATCTACAAACCTCCAATACCATTCCCAAAAGTTCCTATAAGGTCTAAACATGGGCAGAGTGTAGAGAAGTGCATGGTGGTGGTGGATAAGAAGATGATCTCCCCAGATGGTCATCTGAAAGAAGAAGTTCAGATTGGTGGAACTACAGTATCTGATAGTGGAGAGAAGAAGATGGTGGTTCCTCTTGAACCTGCTCTAACATCTTCAGAGCCTGCAACTGCTCATAAGCAGAAAGCTCTAGACATCAGATATGCACCAAAGGTAAGGTATAAATCACCCAAGCTTAAACCTTCTGACCATATTGTTTTGAATGCAGGAAAACGCAGAATACCACCCAAGTTTCGCTCCCGCCCTGATTCTGTTTACTCTTTCCTTGGGAAACCTCATGATCCGACATCATACACACCTCCTTGGATGAAGAGATATTCACAGAGACATTCAAAGTCTCTGTTGAAACCACCATGAGTCCGATCTCCTTTCCACAGTCAAGCTATTGACTTTAAACAAGCGCTGAGTGGGAGGCAACCCACTGTTAGGTTTGCATAATTTATTTTTGGTGTTTTCATTAGCATTTTATGTTTATGTTCTTGGTTTTTGGTGAATTTTGTCTGCAGGATTCGACAGTAATCGCAGTGCGTGTCGATCGTCACAACACGATCGAAATCGCATTGCAGCGGTCGTTGCGGTCCTGAGCAATGATTGACCATACATGAAAATCGCCTAGCAACGATCGATGCACCTAGTGCAACGGTCGATGCTTGAGCGACAGAGGTAAAAATCAGACATAACTCAACCCGTCCATTAACATTTAATTTTTTCTTTCTTTTTACCAATCATTTGCTTGACACTACTGGGGACAGTGTGTCTTAAGTGTGGGGGAGGTGCTACTGACTCTTGTTTTCTGTTTTCTTATGAGTCAGTCAGTTTTTCAAAATTTGTTTTATTGAGTCAAAACTTTTAAGTAAGAAACAATGATTTTCTTAGAAGATTAGCAGCACTTGTAGGAACTTAAGTAACCATTGGGATGAAACTGCAGATTCTCTCTGACTATTAGAAAACCCAGACATGGATCAACCTACTGAGGACACCCACATCACTTCAGGTATCAGAGGATCCTTTTACTGACTTCAACCTTAATACTGACTTAGATTTCTCACATAAGGGCTTGGTATACTTTGTGTCGGATTCCCTTGTTAGTTCTGACACAGCCTGTAAACCTGTCCTATTTAGTTCCCTTCTCCCCTTCCATAAAAAAAAATAATAATAATAAACCGAGGATGAGTTAGTAACTCCGAAGTGGTCATGGGAGTGGTAGCTACAACTATCATATCCTGTGCATCCATGGAATGTGTCCAAAGTACACCCCTTAACGGGAAGAGCACTGATAAAATAAAATAAAATGATACCCAATGGGGAAAAATCAGAATGCTAAGGAAGGGAAAAGAGAAGAAAGGGACTATAGAAAGATAGTATGGTGGTCTAGAGCTGATAAGGTAAGAGTCCATGTGCCTTTGATCGATACTCCTTAGGTGAGACCGCACTTAAATACTTGCAGAAGTCAGTAGGGTGAATTTGAATGCGTGAATGTGATTGTGGAGTTTACTTAGGACAGTTTCTAAGTGTGGGGGAAGTATATGTTGGCCTTGATATCTTGTGATTGATTCTTTCAGTGGTTTACTAAGGGGAATCTGAGTGTTGTTGCTTCTAGGATGAAAAGAGTTTATGAAAGTTTTCAAACCTCTTGACTACATTTTAGTTCTTTGTTTTGCTTGAGGACAAGCAAAGGCTAAGTGTGGGGGAGTTGATATACCATGGATTTTAGGGCTTTTAACCATGGTATATGTCTTATTTATCGAGTCTATTACAATGTTTTAGAGTCATTTCAGGCATTTAACAGGTCTAAGTACTTTTGGAGCTGAATTGAAGATTTTGGAGCATTTTGGAGTATTTGGCCGAGAGACAGAGTTCACTGTCCAGATTTGAGTATTGCGTCGATCGTTGCACACCTGCATCGATCGATGCATAGCGCGAATGGGCCAAACTCGGCGGTTTAATGAAGAATGCTGATATTGCAAAAAAGCCCAGATATTTACACAGAAGCCCAAAACGTGTTTTAGACTATATATTAGGGTTTTTAGCCACTTGGTTAGACTACACTTTTCTTAAGTCTTATTTTATTTCAGAGAGAGTTAGGGGCTGATCCTGTTCTCGAAAGAGAGAGGATCTGAACCCCAGATCTTTATTTGATTTTATAATATTTGGTTTTCTATTCAAGATGTTTTCTGTTTCGATGAACATGTCTGAGTAGATTACCTGTTAAGTTTAGGGATTCTCGTTAGGGATTTCATGGAATTATAGTTTAATCAATCTGTAGGGATTCATATCTGCTAGTTCTTCGCCTAGGATTGCTCTTAATGCTTAATCTGAAGTAGCTATCCAGATTTATGATGTTAGGTTGATTGATGCAACGACAGTTGGTTAATTAGCTAGAAAGAACCTAGATGAGCAATTAAATTACTCGCAAAGAGATTTGGTTTAGTTTAATTGTGAACATATCAAACTTGGAATTAAAGCTGGTTTAATCTGTTAGTAATTGCAAAGAGATTTGGATTGCTGCACTTAGACTTAGAGAATTCTTGCAACGAGAGTTGGTTAATTATATATCTGTGTTTTGAGTTCTAGAACAGTTTCTGATTAGATCCCGATTGATTGATTGCTTGTGTTCCTGATTTCCTGAGAACTCCCTAGACTTAACGCTTCGCTTCCTTGCTCACAACTCGCTGCTGTTTACTTTCTGCTTGTTGATTTACTGCTTTCCCATATTGCTTTCTCCTAGTTTAATCTCTTCTGTTTTATAATCTATCGTTGACCGGAGTCCCTGTGGATTCGATACCCTAAGTACTACAACTACATCACTGTGCACTTGCAGTTAGAATAGGGATTAAAACTTAGACCCTATCAAGGGACACCTTAACAACATCTCCATTCTCGAAGCCAACTCTTCATTCAAATATTAGGAGTTCGTCCCCATTGTCATACACTCTTATTCTGCTGCCTTCTACATCAAAAGAATCCACCTTTTCCAAAGCTTTTCCTACGCTCTTGTAGGTTTCAATCTTTTTGTAGTGAATTGGGACCCCCTCCACCGAAATCCAGAACAACATTGAGTTGGGGAAATCAATTCTTATTGTTGGTATCCAGCGTTCTAGAGAAAAACTCCAGCGATTAAAATGACATGGTCTGCGGTTTAGTACCTTCTGCAAGTCTTCTTTCTTGTCAAAATCGAACTGGAAGTTTCCATTGCCCAAGTTTGTTCCACGGAATCTGCCTTCCACATCCCATATCCTGCGTTTGGGCATGTGGTTTAACAAGGCCTCCACACTTATTCCATCTGTGTGGAACATTCGTCCAACCAGAGTTCTCTTGTACCTTTCAATTATATCAGAAAATCGAAGGCTGGAGCCCTTATTAAATCCTCATCTTCATGCAGTTTCCTCCTCACAACCTTTTGGCCTTCGCCTCTCACACGTTCATAACCAGACCTGCTGCTCGACATTGTAAACACGCTATGAAACCTAGACGCCCTAAAGAAGGGGAGAGTTTGCTTACGTTTAAACATCTTGTTAATCTCTGAAGTTTAGACAGTACGCAAGCTCGAGACTGGGATTGAAAACAGTACGCTGCACGATACATGAAAGTACCTAGTGAGAAATGAGTGTTGCTAGTCTCCCTCTCTCATTAGGATCAAGAAACGACCTCTGCCTTAGTTGTCTTCACTTATATCAAAAGCCCTAAATTCAAAACTTGTAAGTTTCGACATAGTTTACTGAAGTATTAAGAAAATAAATAAAATTTTCATTAAAAAAATCTACACATATTAGATAAGTTCATAACTAAATCATCAAAATTTCAACAAAAAAATAATTTTAATTTAATTATTTTGTATGAAAACAAAAACCATTGAAAATAAGGAATAGTTAAGCAAATATTACTATGTATCCTTATCATATAATATGGCTATTTAAATAATTTTATTAAAAACACAGTAATGAAAATTCATTAAATATACTAATTATCTTGACATATTAGAGAGAAAAATTGATTTAGCATTATTAGATTGTAACAAGCTTATATATATTTTACAATTAATCTATCAATCTTATCATATTCAGTCTAGTTTCAGAAATTGACAATACTTTCATAGTAAACTAAAAACAAACAAGACAACAAAATAAGGCAATCAATAAGGTAGTTAATAAAACAATATCCGCAAATAATAAAACAAGGCAATAAAATTTATATAGGATATTTTAAATTAAATTTCAGTTAAATTAATAATTTACCAAACCAAGTTATAATCATTATTTTAGAAGCATGATCTAGCGAGCATATTCATAATAGAAAAATGATGTAATATGATTTTATCAAGTACGAATCATCATGATGATAACATAGGTGATAAGAATGAATCCATTAAGATAAATCATGAGTTGATAATAAGCATGATTCAAACATGGGATTACATGATAACAAAGTTTAACACATTGATAAAAAATATTTTAGATAAGTATCGACCCAAAGAGATAAAGTATATCATATGATTATGATCGTGAAGACATAGCCTATCATAAGGATTTATTTAGAAATTGAATCACTTATCATCCTGTAATAAGATATAAACTAAATCTAAATTAAATCTCACATTTTTGGTGTAAAAAAAGAAAGAAAAATTATTGTGTTGATAACGTGTTATAACTAGAGACGAGAAAGAAGATTTGAGTTCATTCAAATGAATAAATGATTCTTTATATAAAAGTAAAAGGATTTGGTGACCAAGTAAAATCTAGAATTCAAGTAATTCTAAAAACTTCTACAAGATAAGTCTTATAATGGGCATTCATCTTATAATTAATAGCAATTTTCTCTTTTAAGTAGATATTCATTATATTTATCAATATGCTTGTATAAATACTTGTATAAACTCTTTCTATTGAATATACAAAACAGTTAAACCTAGATTTTATATTAAAGCTCAATTTCACTCCAGATCTGACCCAACTCAGTTCCAAATTTTTTTGTACTCTAAGCTTGTCTTTATAAGACAACTTATTTTACTTTTCAATTCTAGACTTTTATTTTGAGTTTTTAAGCATAATGGAAGAAAATCTGTGAATATGTCTCACATTATTTCTTCTCTGGATTGTTCTCCGCACGGCTGCATTTTCTAGCAAAATTTAACCAATTTATCATCTCATTCGCTTCTTCACCTTCTTCCTAGTGTATACAAAACAGGGGGAAATACATCAGAACACTTGTGTGTGAATATTTTTTCTTTGGTAACATAAACAAACAATAAGTATGATACTTTTCAGATTGAGAATATCCACCGGGCGAAGAGCTCGGGCTTCTCTTTAAGCCTTGATGTTACTCGTGAAAAAATCTAATCAAATTGTTTATTTTTCAGTCTTTTAATTTCTCAGTGGACAATAAGTTATAAGGATAAAAACGAACATAGTTTGGAGATAGTATATATGTGCAATTGAATCATTACAAGTACCAGTGATTTCCAATGCACGACACTTCTCTTTTTTATTTATTTACAGATCATGTTTGTTGATATGGTTTATTTAGAGAGCATTTTTGTTTCTATATTACAAAGCATCGGTTATTGATAATGTAAACATGCAATGGAAACATAACCAGATGAAAACTACGAAGATATATCAGCTGCAAATCATTCACTCCGAGGAAAAGTGATGTTGCTTGGTCTTATGTGATTCAATCAAAAGATTTAGGAGGAAAATTGGTTTTGGAATGTACCTTTTATCACAAAATGAAATTAGGAGGCGAAATTAATCAGATGAAAGGGGATACAAACACATGTAAGAAATTTTCTGCAGATGTGCGATCTAAGATATTGCAATCATTGAAAGAAACCAAGGGCAGGAAGAGATGAATATTCAGTTCGATGATTCGAACTTGGAAGTTTACGAAATTCATGACGTTGATGCACATGATATTGGAGTTGATATTCACTGAGGTCAAATGAGAACGCAAGATACTGACTTACATGCATATTTTAAAAGAGTTTTGCATGATCTGACGTAGCCTACTATAAAGGCATGTATGCAAAGTAAAGAAATAATACATGATGTGGACATGTCAGTTGCATTGTGGTTTTATGACGCTTGTATTCCAATGAATGTTGTGAATTCTTGGTTTTTTCAGCCTATGATGACTAAGGTAGCAATTATGGATCATGGAGATGTAGGTCCTTCATATCATGATCTGCGTGTTGTATTGTTGTATGATGCTAAGGTACAAGTTTCTTTGGTTTGATCAGTTTAGGGGTACTTGAGCTACTACTGGTTGTACTCTTATGGCGGATGGGTGGAAGGTTACTAGAAAATGGCTACTGATTAATTTCTTAGTTTATTGTCCTAAAGGAATTACATTTCTCAAGTCAGTTGATGCATCTAATATCCATGCAAGTGCTGAAAATTTATGTAATTTATTCGCTGATGTTGTTAGAATGATCGGTCTAGATAATGTGGTCAATCTATTGACTGATAGTGCACCTAACTACAAAGCTGCACGAAGGATCCTTACGGAAAAGTTTCCCACCAATGCTAGGTCTCCTTGTGCAGCTCATTGCATCAATCTTATTATGAAAGATGTTGAAAAACTACCAATGGTTTTGTAGTGAAGAAAATGTTAAAGGTAACCATTTTTGTTTATAACCATAAGTGGCCTTTAAATTTTTTTGAGAAAAGACCAGGTTGGAGAGAGATCATCCGTCCTGGAAAAACATGATTTGCTACAAATTTGATTTCTCTACAGAGCATATATCAGAGTAAAGAAGATTTACAAGAAATTTTTACAAGGACAGATCCGGAGTTCAAGCATATTTTAATAGCGTCTAAAGCAATAGATGTTAAATCGATAATCTTGGATGAGCGAATGTGGAATGACTGCTTGATAGTTGTCAAGATTTTGACCCCGATCGTCTGCCTATTGCGTATTTCTGATGTCTATGAGAAGCTGTCTTTTCCATATACGTATAAAGGGATGTCCCGAGCAAGATTAGGCATTAAAAATATGTTCCAGAAAAAGAAGCTCTCTACAAGCCTTATACAAACATCATTGATTCAAGATGGGATCGTATGTTGCGCCACGATCTTCATGCTGCAGCATACTGTTTGAACCCCACTTTCATGTATGATCAAGATTCATTTTGTTAGAAGCCAGAGAATATGAGTAGGTTGATGAACTTATTTGAAAATCAAAAAGAGAGTAGCAAAGCATAGCTTTTTCAAGAGCTTAGGATTTACAGAGAACGCGAGGGCAGCTTTTCTAGAGCTATGGTCTAAATTGCAGCAAAATCTCTCAGCCATGTACTTCTACTATTAAACATGAATTTGACTTGCATTGTTATTTTTTATAGTGTTCTGAATCAGAACTTCTGATATACGTTTATTAATATAGATGAATGGTGGAGATACTTTGGTTGTGATGTTTTTACTTTTCAAAAGTTAGCGATACAAATTCTTAGTCAAACCGCTTCTTCATCTGGATGTGAGCGTAATTGGACAATATTTGAGTGAATCCATACAAAGAAGAGAAATAGAATAGAGCATGAACGGATTAATGATCTCATCTTTGTGCACTACATTTTACGATTGCAAGACATGTAAGTATAATATGTTTTCTTCTCTCTTTAATTAGCTTAGTTTATAACAAGTAGTTACATGTTTTAATGGACATGTCAAAAAGAAAAAGTTCTTATGATCATGTTGACTATGAATCTATTGATAAGACCTAGTTCTGGATCGTAGAAGAAGACGAATCATATGAACTCGATTATGATGAATTAGAAAAGGTTCTTGCTGAAGAATATCCCAAAGATGATGAAAAGACAAACCCACAAATATATGATATAAATTTTAGAATGTGGATTATTTTATCAATTTTTAATTGTATATAAGATTGATACTAACTATGTTATTTGTGTTTCTTTATATTTCGATGAAAACTTTACTATGTCGCCTGAAGAATAAGAAAGATAGAGATAACCGAGATTGGTTGATGTGATCCGTTTTGAATTTATTATTGTCATCGGTGCTTTACTAATTATAACTATGTTAAAAACTTTATTTTTCCTATTTTCTTTCTTCAGATTTATAGGATTATGGTGTTTTATTCTGCTTTAAGAATGATTATTGAAAATTTTTAATGTATGGTTTTTACTTTTTAGTAAGATGGTGTATTGTATGATTAAAAAAATACACATCAATATATATAACTATATATAAAAAATTTATTAGTTTTAAACCCGCAATTGATCCGCGTTGACCCGGTGACCCGATAGACAGTCCGGTTCGTACACCTTTCATAGACCGGGTCAGATTTCAAAACATTGGAATTAACTTGTTTTATTAATTTTCACAACCATGATATTTATACAACTTTGTGCCCGACAAACACTAAGCGAACTAATCATAATAGGACTAGTATTGAGACAAATCAATCCTTATCCTAAGAGATATGTAATTGTCTATAATAGTATGTGATAGACCTCAAAGGCTGATGTGGCTAGTCTTGAGATAAAATGATGAAGAGCAAACAGAGGAGTGAAGAAGAAGTAGCAGACGATGAGGAAAAGTCTGTTGCTAAGGAGGATGAAGCTTGAGTCAAACAGTCAAACACTCTGTCCTAAAGAGAGGGTTTCCTGTTAGTCTAAGAAGTGAAGAATAAAGACTCGTTGAGCTGATATAAATAGCTCCAGTAGCTTTCATTTGTTCTTATGCTGGTTGTTGTTATCATTTGACGCTATGAGTCTTATGTACACAGT
Source organism: Orychophragmus violaceus (assembly GCA_030180135.1). Classification (NCBI taxonomy): domain Eukaryota; kingdom Viridiplantae; phylum Streptophyta; class Magnoliopsida; order Brassicales; family Brassicaceae; genus Orychophragmus; species Orychophragmus violaceus. Next base: position 73,651,500 of record CM058232.1, read on the forward strand.
CGAGATGAGACTGTCACTCTAGTTTGTCATTCGTTATGAGAGTGATGAACTAAGTGAACTACAAGCTGTATCTTCTTCTTCCATTCAATACAATCATTCGTTCTTTCATATTACAGAGCTATAGATAACAGTGATCTATCATTGGTGCGGTGAGCTCGGTTCGAATCAAACGCGAAGTTGGTAAATCAGGGAGAAGTGACGGCGAGTCCGGCGGAGCAACGCGAGTTGACGATCGGCGGTGAAACTGGGCGGACGAGAGCGACGATGGTGTTGAAGGATTATCCGATGAATCTGAGAGGTTCGCGAGATTCCGACGGAGCTGATGTCACGATCCGTTCCAAAATCGAGGGTCTCAATCAAGACTACACGTTCTTGATCAACCAAGTAGTCGAAAACAAACACAGTATGGAAGAAATGAAGGACCAACTAGAATCGATTGTAAAGATGTTGGGAACACAATCGCTTCAGTCCGAGGCGAAGAAATTTCATCAATCGCAACATCTAGGGACTTCAAATCTTCAAAATCAGGTACCGATTTCCAACTTGGAACAAAACCAGGGAGATTCCCAGTTAGGTTATCGAGCTAGTGGTGTGAAGATTGCAAATCATGCTAATCAGATTCAAGAAACTAATATGCCTATGTTTGATGGGAGAAATCTGGCTGATTGGATTTCAAGAATGGAAAAATTCTTCAGTTTCATGAACTGTGTAGCTGCGGACAAGATGACTCTTGTATCCTTTTGCTTAGAAGGAGAGGCCTTGAGATGGTTTAGGCGTGAGATGCACAGTCTGAGCTTGTTGAGTTGGGTTGAGTTCAAGTGCAGATTGTTGGCTAAATGTGATGAGGATAGAAGTTGTTCTTCAGTAGAAATGAATGTAAAGGATTTATCAGCATCAAGCAGTCAAGTTATTCTTGAGAAACAAAGAGTGAAGGAACCTATCCCAGCGATTGATCATGTCAAAGAAGTATATGAGTTGTCTCTGAATTTACAGGAAGAAGTGGTTTTTGAAACATAATCAATTCCTGCAATTGCTTGGAAGAAGTATTTGGTACAGCAGAGGGAATCACAAGCTGTAGAAGAAGTTTAAGTGAGCTGTGGTGATTATTCTGTCCATAGTTCCTCTGCATCAGATATAAAACTCACACAAGTCTCATTTTCTGAAGGAGACCAAGAGGACGAAGTAAAGCTTAAGAAAGACATATTGCCTATACTGGAACACGAAATAGAGTTAGGAGGAGAAATAGAATCCGTTGATATTTGGGAGATGACTGATTTTTCTCTGCAGCAGGAGTTGCAGGCCATAACAACAGAGGAACTCGTTGACTGGTCTGTTAAGGGATCCCAGGTGTTGACTGGTCTGTCACAACAGTATTGTGATCACCGACAATATACTAATACAGATCGAAGAGTAACCAATAAGCACAAACAGATGAAGTTTTGTAAAGCTTGGATGTTCAAGTACAAGTCAAGAATTCTGCAGCAACTTAGAACCCATTGTGTACAGCTTAAAATCATGGACCACTTGATACTGCGATTTATAAGATTGTACATAATTTCACTAAGGATTTGGGCAGTGGTCCTATGGTGGTATCAAGGGAATAAGAACCATTGTTCAAAGGGCAGGAAACAATTAGTTTTGGGAGACCCAACGTCACATATAATGCACAAATGGAGATTTCAACATGAGCTGGTTTGCCTTATGGAGAGGCTTATGCATCTCTATTTTGCTATATGGCACTGCTGGAAAAACAAGAATACACATGACAGGTTTCTCCAGCTCCACTTCATACAACTCAATGGAGAAATGCTGAGATTATGGTTGCTTTTGATCACAAAAGGAAGAGCTGGGAATCTATTATCACTATCTGTGATGATATCACCGGAGTGTGTAATGGAAGATTGGATTGAGTTGCAATCCAAAGCTGATGAAAGTGATGATATGAAGTTCTTATTGGTTCCGTCTAATCCGACCTATCAGCTGGTACAGGTCATCAAACTTCTCAATTCTACAATATGGTTAGCTCTGCCACTGTTTACATCAACTCAGGGGAAGGCTATACGCAAGACATATGCACCTCAGAGATTTTTGACAGCCACGGAGGTTGGTAGAATTCAAATACCATGTTGTCATATTGTTGCTTGCTGCTACAGATTCAGAAGGGTGCAATCACATGAATCTTCTCTTGGGAATCCTTCAATCATTTTCTTTAGCACAAGCTTGAGGGCAAGCTTGTTTTTAAGGGGGGAGGTATGCAAGAGAGAGTATATGTGCAGAAAACAGAGGATAATGACAGAAATGAAGAGACATTGGATGACACAAGTGGTGAACAAAGGAAGAGGCAGTTTATCAAGGCATATCAAGAGATCTTTACTGCAACAACAAAAGAGAAAATGGAAGAAGTGGTACAAATCGATGATGTTCAAGTATAAACAAAAAGTGCTTGAACACATGATCAAAGTAAGTACAAAGGTGGATTTCCAGCAGCTTTTATTGTTCTACTGTCATGGCATCAATTTAAAATTATAAGCTTGAGGGCAAGCTTATTTTCGAGGGGAAAGTATTGATAGACCTCAAAGGCTGATGTGGCTAGTCTTGAGATAAAATGATGAAGAGCAAACAGAGGAGTGAAGAAGAAGTAGCAGACGACGAGGCAAAGTCTGTTGCTAAGGAGGATGAAGCTTGAGTCAAACAGTCAAACACTCTGTCCTAAAGAGAGGGTTTGCTGTTAGTCTAAGAAGTGAAGAATAAAGACTCGTTGAGCTGATATAAATAGCTCCAGTAGCTTTCATTTGTTCTTATGCTGGTTGTTGTTATCATTTGACGCTATGAGTCTTATGTACACAGTCGAGATGAGACTGTCACTCTAGTTTGTCATTCGTTATGAGAGTGATGAACTAAGTGAACTACAAACTGTATCTTCTTCTTCCATTCAATACAATCATTCGTTCTTTCATATTACAGAGCTATAGATAACAGTGATCTATCATTGGTGCGGTGAGCGTGGAGCAAACAGACGACGAAGTTTACCAACAAATCCCTCTCATATCACCCTGAAGATATTCCCATAAGAACTATTTTGAGTCTCATATCAACAAAGGTTTGGAAACGGTAACACAAAAAAAAAAAAAAAAAAATGCAGGGCATATATTATTTTTATCGTAGCTGCTGATCAGTGTGATTCATTTGTTCTTTTTCTACCACTTTCTTATCCATATACGATCCAAAAAAAAAAAAAAAACTATGTCTCAAATTTTGTGTTTGTTTAAGATATTTAATTAGGAGACGACTTCCAGAGTCTACTAATAAAGCCATTTTATTAGAAAACTCGACTTTCTCTGTACTTGTACCAATGCTTATGCAACAAAAATCAACTAGTTTTGTTTTTTATCTCTCTGTGGTATTACTGGTGTACGCCTCCGAGAAAAAAGAAAAATTGTGAAGTTACCAATGAATTCCCAGCGAGGTAATCAGACAGTGCGAGCTTTCACAGTCATACTCTGTGGTGTTGTTCTGATTCAGCTGTTTTCTGCTCTAATTGATGCAAAAAGATCTAGAAGTCTATGGCAGACACTAAGTGGTGAGACACTCGCTAGTACATATGTGTAGTAGAAGAAGTTGGGATATTCATAGATAATCTCTTTTATCAAGACTACTTTTATGTTTTTCTTACCAGGTGATGGGCCTCTTGTAATTGCTCGTGGTGGGTTTTCTGGATTGTTTCCAGATTCGAGTATTGCTGCTTACAAGTTCGCAATGCAGACAAGCATAATCGGTGCTATTATATGGTGTGATGTTCAGCTAACCAAAGATGGACATGGGATTTGCTTCCCTGATTTAAAATTGAACAACGCTTCAACTATTGAAAATGTTTACCCAAATCGCCAACGATCTAAACAGGTTAATGGAGTCACTACTCAGGGTTGGTTTACTGTTGATTTCTCCTTGAAAGATCTCAAGAATGTTTCTTGTAAGTGTTTATGGCTCACTTACTATTTCTGTAATAAAAGAATTTGTGTAACATACCCATACCGGCCCGTCAAAAATTTTGTTTAAAAAAAAAGAAAAGCCCAAAAGCCCAGTCCGAATCCAACTTCCTTTTCTATTATTTCCCTCATTAATAAGTGTTCTTTCCTGATTAAAGGCCAAAACCCATTAGCCAAGCCCAAAGGTCTGGTTTCCTTTTCTGAAACTCTAGAGTTTCTGCAGAGCTCCTCCCTATAAATAGCTGCCTCCTTTCCAAAAACTTCATTCTCTTTCTTTCGGCGAAGCTCTGTCGGGATCTGGAGACACTCGAAGCTTCCAGAGGCACTATTCACGTTTTTCCCTTCTCCCAATCTCACCAGGTAACTCCGGGAACCAGATCTGAGCCCTTCTCAATTTAAAAACGTTTTCAACTTTTCATACCTTTCAAAATACCCCAAATCCCGAGAAACCGAGCACACCACCGTGACCGTCGCGACGAGACGAAGCCGGAGCCGCCGAGCCGACCGCCACGCGCCGCCGCACGCGCCCGCACGCGCCGCCACTCGCCGGGGAGTCACGGGCGCGTGAGATCCACGCGCGCCGGAGGAGCCACGCGCCGGAGCCCACGCGCCGACCGCCGGAGCCGTCCGCCGCCGCCACGCGCCGCCGCCGCCGACCGGATCCGCCGCCCGTCGCCGGAGATTCGCCGGAGCGCCGCCGTCGCCACCGCTGTTGACCGCCGTCGCCACCTCTGTTGACCGCCGTCGCCGCCGCCGTTGACCGCCGCCGTCGCCGCCGTTGACCGTTGACCGTTGACCGTTGACCGGTTCGGGTCGGGTCGGGTCGGGTCGGACCTGTTCGGATCGGATCCTTGACCGGGTCTGGTTTAGGTTGACCGGTCGGTTTAATCCGGTTTAGTCAATTTCAATTTCGATTTCTAATTTCAATTCCAATTCCCGGTTTAGATCGGTTTAGCTGGTTTGAGTGGGATATTTTCAATCGATCATATCTAGCTCATCCTAAGCCCGATTTAAGAGATTCAAAAGCCCATCTCACTTGAATTTTCATCCTCTTTTCAGAACTGATGTCCGTTCGGGTCAATGGGGCTGCTAAATTACCGTTTTGCCCTCTTCTTTGGCTAAAGTGAGGACCGAATGTGATCTCCCTTACTTCATTCAATTCCGGGCGATAGTCCCTTGTTAATGTCGTCTTTCATAGGTAGTCTAGGGTAGTAGAGATCTCAATGTGATTGTTTGCAGAACGTAGAACTGCTATGTTATCGCTGAGCCTGAAAACGTTGTATGTGTGTGATGGATATGATTGGTAGTTGTGGTAGGGCTCCCAACAGGGTGTTTCGTGGCAGGGCGCGTATAACGTGTTTTGGTACGCGCCCTTTAAATCGTCGGATGGGAGGTGTTGGCGAGCCTCCCCAGGTGAAAAGGCCGTGGGCCAATAGATACCGGGTGGGCCGGTTGCGTGAGCCTTCGGGCTAGAGAGGGGTTCACGAGTGTGAAAGCACGAGTGGATATAGTTTGCGTGGTGAAAGCCTTCGGGCCTGTTTGCAAGGTGATATTAGCTTAGGACTTGTGAACCGTAGTTGTGTGGTGTAAGCGGGATAGCGGACTCTCTAAGTCCGTCCTCACTGGGTGATTGTGTTTGAAACAATTACTCAGGCCTCTTTCCCCTTTCCTGTCCCCGTTTTCTTGCAGGTCCGGATGCGGGATCGATACAGTCGAGTAACATCATTGGTGGTTTTCAATAAGAAGGAGGCGCCTGGGACCTGGGGCAAGTTGAGTTGGCGTCCCGGTTGGACCATGTTCGGTTCAACGGGCGTCCTAATACCGCGTCTCCGGTTATGCCGGGAGACGGGTGTTACAAAGTGGTATCAGAGCCGAATCCGAGGATGCGTGTGGAGTCAGTGAGGGCTCATACCATCAAGGATAACGATCCTGGTGCGCAACGAGGGCGTTGCGCTCTATGAGAGTGGGTGAATTGTAACATCCCGGTTTGTGGTATATGTGGAAAGTCTTAAATGAATTAATTTGGCTACCTATATCACTAAGTGCACTTACCTTTTCCGGTCACTTGCCTGAAAGAACTCCAGAGTTAAGCGTGCTTGGGCTGGAGTAGTCCCAGGATGGGTGACCTTTCGGGAAGTGACTCGTGGTAGCATGTGTGTGAGGACAAAACACATGGGAAAATGTCATGGGGTGATTGTAGGGTCAGTAAATTACTCGGTCGGGCCTACGAAAAATAACGCACCGACCGTTGGACAGGGGTGGGGCCCACGAACCCGATAGAGGGATGGGTGACTCACCGGTAGGGGCGGACGGGGCGTTACTAAGTGGTATCAGAGCCTAGATTAAGGTCTACCAGTCTTATCCTGGGAGATCAGCTTTCGTTGTTTACCCCAAAACCCAGTTTTCAATCTTTTTTCAAAACCGTTTGCGAAATTTTTATAAAACAGATACCTTGCGAAATTTTCAAACACCAATATATCACTGATTATCTCCTGTTGTGACCTCTTATAGTTTCGTTTTATGCAGGATGTCCACCGATTCACACTCTGATTCCGGGTCCGACTGGACTCCAAACCCTACCAGTGTTCTGCGCACACGTGCTGCGCCCCGCAGGAACGAACCGAGGAGACAGAGGAGACGTCTTATGATTGGAGCATCAGTTGAGATTCCCGGCGCCACCCAGTCACCCGCCCGACACCCAGTGGAGAGACCAGTGTCTGCGTCGGTTCCAGTTGAGACAGTTGTGAGACCAGCGAGGGGTAGAGGCCGACCCCGGAAGACGCCCGTAGTGGCCCCACCGGCGATAGTGGATGCACCCCGAGTCCAGAGGTCGGGGAAGGAGCACGTAGTGGCGGAGGATCATCCCGATCCACCGGGTCGTGTGTGCTTCATGACTGTGAGACCATCAGACGGGATACCAGGGGCATCGACATCGAGACCCCAGGCGCAAGAGATTCCCCGGGATGTTCCCCGGCCCTTCCAGATGGCAGGCATGAGCGTGCAGGAGTACATGGACGCGTTCATTTTCTGAGCTGGCTGCACCCACCCCAGATCCCCGATCCATTTGATGACCATGTTTATGGGTGGGCTAGCACCAGAGATCCGAGAGGGGATGACAGATGGGAGTGAGTACGGAAAGTACAGTCTGGTTGCGATGGCTGCCGGGTACGCAGAGGCTGTGGACAGGAACCAGAGGGATCCAGTGTTTCGGCAGCAGATGAGGGAGAGACGTCGTAGTGACGACAGGTCATGGCCGAGCAACAAGCCACATGGGATGAGGAGCTGCGTCTGGGGCGAGAGCAGGAGATTGCCGACCGGGATCAGCTGAGGGAGCAGAGGTTTGCCCTGGAGCGTATCCGAGAGAGGTTTGAGCAGCAGAGGGTAGAGTGGGCCGAGCAGCAGGCCGACTTGGACCGGAGGCGGGAGCAGAGGATGCCGAGGATGCAGGAGGACCGAGAGTATGAATGGTTGGATGAGCAGCTGAACATTCCTGAGGAGGGACCAGATGGATTTGATCAGCAGTGGGCTACACCGAGTCAGGAGCAGGCAACAGCAACTCCGGTGATCATCATCTCAGATTCAGAGACGGAGACAGAGTCAGATCCGGAGGAGTATGACAGCGAGGAAGGCCAGCTGTACCGAGGAGACATGGACCTTGAGCTACGGATCCCGGGATCATCGAGTGGCTAGAGTTGGGGGGCTTTGGGGATTTGCTAGAGGTAGGGCATAGTTATCCTTATTAGTGATTGGGGTTTTATTTTCGTTGGTTTTCTTTCCGCGGTTTTCGCGTAGCTGGTTTTCTCCTTTTGATTCGAACTTCGTGTAGCCCTATTCCTTATTCTATTGATTCTTTATTTACATCGTGCCTCCCGAACGGATTTCCGTTACGATTAGTCTCGCGCTTGAATAGAGCGGCGCCCTTGAGTTCAGAGGTGGACGGGAAACCGCACATCACCGAATTCGGGACGAATTCTTTTCAAGGGGGGGGGGGGAGAATTGTAACATACCCATACCGGCCCGTCAAAAATTTTGTTTAAAAAGAAAGAAAAGCCCAAAAGCCCAGCCCAAATCCACCTTCATTTTCTATTATTTCCCTCATTAATGAGTTTTCTTTCCTGATTAAAGGCCAAAACCCATTAGCCAAGCCCAAAGGCCTGGTTTCCTTTTCTGAAACCCTAGAGTTTCTGCAGAGCTCCTCCCTATAAATAGCTGCCTCCTTTCCAGAAACTTCATTCTCTTTCTTTCGGCGAAGCTCTGTCGGGATCTGGAGACACTCGAAGCTTCCAGATGCACTATTCACGTTTTTCCCTTTTCCCAATCTCACCAGGTAACTCCGGGAACCAGATCTGAGCCCTTCTCAATTTAAAAACGTTTTCAACTTTTCATACCTTTCGAAATACCCCAAATCCCGAGAAACCAAGCACACCACCGTGACCGTCGCGACGAGATGAAGCCGGAGAAGCCGAGCCGACCGCCACGCGCCGCCGCAAGCGCCCGCACGCGCCACCACTCGCCGGGGAGTCACGGGCGTGTGAGATCCACGCGCGCTGGAGCCCACGCGTCGACCGCCGGAGCCGTCCGCCGCCGCCGGAGCCGTCGCCGCCACGCGCCGCCGCCGACCGGAGCCGCCGCCCGTCGCCGGAGATTCCCCGGAGCGCCGCCGTCGCCGCCGCCGTTGACCGCCATCGCCGCCGCCGTTGACCGCCGCTGTCGCCGCCGTTGACCGTTGACCAGACCCGTTGACCGTTGACCGGTTCAGGTCGGATCAGGTCGGGTCGGGTTGGACCTGTTCGGGTCGGATCCTTGACCGGGTCTGGTTTAGGTTGACCGGTCGGTTTAATCCGGTTTAGTCAATTTCAATTTCGATTTCCAATTTCAATTCCAATTCCCGGTTTAGATCGGTTTAGCTGGTTTGAGTGGGATATTTTCAATCGATCATATCTAGCTCATCCTAAGCCCGATTTAAGCGATTCAAAAGCCCATCTCACATGAATTTTCATCCTCTTTTCAGAACCGATGTCCGTTCGGGTCAATGGGGCTGCTAAATTACCGTTTTGCCCTCTTATTTGGCTAAAGTGAGGACCGAACGTGATCTCCCTTACTTCATTCAATTCCGGGCGATAGTCCCTTGTTAGTCTAGGGTAGTAGAGATCTCAATGTGATTGTTTGCAGAACGTAGAACTGCTAGGTTATCGCTGAGCCTGAAAACGTTGTATGTGTGTGATGGATATGATTGGTAGTTGTGGTAGGGCCCCCGACAGGGTGTTTCGTGGCAGGGCGCGTATAACGTGTTTTGGTACGCGCCCTTTAAATCGTCGGATGGGAGGTGTTGGCGAGCCTCCCCAGGTGAAAAGGCCGTGGGCCAAGATGTTGGAATTGTGTCCAGTAATCTCGGTACTGTCTCTAGAAAGTAAGAGTATGTCAATGATCAGACATAAGTCATATAATACTGGGGGCCATGATGGCTTGCTAGAGTCCGCTCATGATCTATAAGTCTTGGACTTATTGCCTTTATTATATGATCCCATATGGGTCACACGCCTAAGCTAACAGGAAATTGTGTAGGAACGGCTTAGCAGAAGTACGGTAAAAGTGCCAGGCATTTGTCGTACTAAGAGAGAGATTAATGGGTCTGATTAAATCCAAGGGATTTAATCAGATTGGTATTTGGGCCCAAAAGCCCAAAAGGGAAAGAGAAGGGTTTTATAAACTAAAACCCAAATCTCTTTCTCCCTAACCCTAGCCCCCCTGCGATTTTATCCTCTCTCTCTGCGCCTCCTCTTCCTTGGTCTAGCAGCCTCTCATCCTGCTTGGTGTGCGTGTGTGAACCTCTGGAGAAGCTATCACTTGGTGGCTTTGTTGATCTCAAACATACCTTCTCTTTCCGCTGCATAAACAGGTATAAGGTGAGATCTGATATTGTTTCTATTCAAGAGAACCTAGATCAGCATGTTTAGGATGATCTGAATCTGGAATTGAATCAGGATCAACTAAAACAATCCTTCAGTGGTATCAGAGCTATTGGTTCTTAGGATTTCTTGTTTAGATTCAATGTTTAGGTTGTTTAAATTGTTTAGAAGTGTTTTGAATCAACTACTGATAAGATAAATCACTTAAGAAACAAGAATTGAACCCTAAACAAACATTTGAAATCGCAAACCAAGCTATATGACTTAGTAAGCGATCGGCCGAGAATAGAACCGATCGGCCAAGACCGATCGCATGTATCGATCGTCGATCGATAGCATGGATCGATCGTTGCCCGATCGGATCGATCAACCGCGGAGCAAGCATCGCATGGATCCGCAAGGATTGCATGGATTGCGTCGTCCGGTTGGATCGCTCGTCCGTGAGGCGCAAGGCGATGCTTGCATCGAGCCTTGCCCGTCCCGCGTCCCGTCCGATCACGAGAGATGGCCCGGCTGTCTCGTCCCGATCTCACGGCCCATCCCGTCCCGAGCATCGTCCCGAACGATCGTCCCGTCCAAGCAGCCGTCCTCGATCGTGGATCAAACGCGGCTGGCTTGCGGCTGTCGTGATTGCGTGAAGCTCACGGCTAGGTCATGATCGGTTCGGTTCGGTTCAAAATTTTAATTAAAATTATTCGTTCTGGTTTAATAAACAGATTTAATAAATTTATTAAGTCTGGTTAAACCGGAATAAGAAATCCAATGTCGAAAGAAATATTGGATTTTGTGCCTAAACCAGGATTTTCTAATTTGATTTGGTTGGACCAAATAAATTGAGAAAATCCGGTTTAGTAAATAACCGGTTGACAATTGTGGTCATCGTAGTAATTAATTTTGGTTAAGACCAATTTTAATGAACCAGACCGGTTATGTCATTTAATTGGGCAATTGGGTTATGTCTTGGACATGAACCAATTCTTGGGCCTCGGGCCAAGAAGTTAAAACAATTGGGCCAATTATTTGAGTCTTTTCTTCAGAATTAATTTGAAATTTATTTTTATAAAATTATAAAATCGATTTTAAATTAATGAGTTTCCAAAATTTTGAAATTAGAAAGTTTCTTAAATTAGAAGTTTCTAGATTTGCATGTTTTGGATTTTAGGAAATTTCTATATTTAGAAAGTTTCCAATTTTAGGAAGTTTCCAATTTTAGAAAGTTTCCAAAATTAGTAGGTTTCCCAAAAAGGAAAGTTTCCCAAAATAGTAATCTTCTATTTTGGGATGAATTTTTAATAAACCTACAAACCTCAAATAATATCAAGCGTTGGATGTCTTGTCCAGTCTATGTCAGCTGTCGAAGCCCATTCAATTGTATTCATGGCCTTACAGTGTGAGGGTGTCTACTTTTGCGTGGATAAGACGGTTTGTGATTCATAAATGTCATTGGGAGTCCCAGACATTAATGATTACATGACTGTATAGTCTGGTTTTCTTGACTAGGCCATCGGGAGTCCCGGGCCTTGAGACATCAGAGTGGATTGGGCCTCGGGCCCAGATTCACAACCAAGAGTTATATCACGGATATAATTAGCCGAGATAGGGCTTACCGATATAAGCTAAAGTTGGGTGACGGCCAGTGGCCCACTTTAATCTTAGTTATATGTGGATCTTGGAATCATTATATTCTATTGAGGGTAACTTATGTTATTGAATATAATGCATGATTAATCATATTAAATTTAATACAAGATTAATCATATTGAACATATTAACTAAAATTCTTTTATCTTAAATTTCAGTTATAACTAGCACAAACAATCAAAACACTTTCTCGATCCGGTCTGTCCTTGAGATGGACAAGCTGAACGGATCAAATTTCTTGACTTGGTCGCGGAACCTGAGGCTAGTCCTCAGACAGGAGAGAAAGGACTATGTCCTTGAGAGAGCTCTCCCCGTGAGGATCGGGTCCAATGCTTCTCATGCAGTATATGATGCTTGGAACAAGCATTATAATGATGCGGTAGATGTGCGTGGTCTGATATTGGCTACCATGGACTCAGACTTGCAGAAGCAATATGAGAACATGGAGTCGCCAATAGAGATGATCAGCAGCCTGAAATTGAAATTTCAGGAGCAGATAAGGGTGGAGAGATACCAGTTGGTTAAGTCTCTCACTAGCTGCAAGCTACCAAATGATCATCCAGTGAGTCCTCATATCAGTAAAATGATGGGTTACATTGATAACCTGAGGAAACTGGATTATCCAGTTAGCCAAGAATTGGCAACTGAGATCATACTACAGTCACTGCCGTCAAGCTATGATAAGTTCAGAAGGAACTATATCAAGAAAGGCTTAACGAAGACGCTGACTGAACTGCATGATATGCTCAAGACAGTTGAGCCAAACGTGAAGAGTACCCTGAATAATCTCATGAATGAGAAGGGTAGGTTTAATAAACCTAATGCTGACAAGGGTGAAGGCAAAGTTGTCCAGATTTTGAATCATGGCAAGCGTGTGTCTTCTGAGCCCGAGTCAGATACCTCTTACGTTGGTAAGTGCTGCTACTGTAAGGAGACAGGGCATTGGAAGAGAGATTGCATTAAATTCATGGAAGATGATGAGGAGTTGAAGTTGATGTATGCGACTACTTCCTCAGGTATTCATGTTATTACTTCAAGTTCTACCTTAAAGGTATTGGATACTGGTTGTGGCACTGATATTTGAGATAATATGCAGAGCCTAAGCAACAGTAGAACGTTGAAAGAAGGGCAAGTGGAACTACATGTCTGGAAGGAGCTATGGATGCTGCCTCAGCCGTAGGGTTTTCACTTGTAGATGCCTTTGAGGCTTGGTTTTATTAAGTAATTGCTACAATGTACTTGCTTTAAGCAGAGTTGTCTTTCATTTTCTTGTAAGAATTTGAAGGTTTTTCATTTTGATAAAAGACAAGTTTTGTTCTTTTGATCTTAATGAAATATTAATTGTAGCACCCTATTCATGGAATGGGTTTTATATCTTAAACCAAAGAGTGCCTAAATGTAACATAAATACCGAATTGGTTTAAATCTGATGAATTAAACCTGATTTTTCTTGGCATAAAAGTCTTGGTCACATAGAGTAAGTCGGATTCAGAAATCCCATAGTTATGGACTGTTGGGCTCATTTGATAAGATATCTTATGAGACTTGAATTCTGTTTACTGGACCAAAAGGTAAAGGGCCTATCTTAGCGGAGCTAGAGAAAGGCCCAAAGGCTTATTGGACCTGGAACATACTCATGTATGTGGCCCAATGAGCAGTAATGCCAGAGAAAATTTCCTGTATTTCATTGTCTCTACTGATTACTTCAGTGAGTGTGACTGTGTTCATTTGATGAGACACAAGTCGGAATTCTTTGACATGGTCGAAAGAGTTCCAGAATGAAGTATAGGATCTGAATGACAGAAGTATTAAGACTCTGGATCAGATCACGAGTGAGAATACTTAAGTCATTGATTGTGTGATCATCTGAATGAGTGTGAAATCGTTTCACAGCTCATTTCTCCTGAAAACCTGAAGGTGTTTCTGTGAGAAAGAATCAGATCTTATTAGAAATGATTAAAGATGAGTCACATGAATCTTCCATGATATTATTTAAGAATAACGCTCTAGAAATATCTAAGTTTACGCTGAAAAGGTTCCACCAATATCAGTTGAAAGACACCACGTAAATGTGGATTGGAATCGATCCAAATTCGTCTTTACTGAGTATTTGTAGTTGTGCTACTTCGCTGGTTGTCCTAGGGAAACCAAGGCTTGTTACTTTTACGTCCATTCTGTTTTCTAAGAAGGGAAGTTATTTTCCAAGAAGAACAGTGGGAGTAAAAGTATAACTCGAAGAAATTCGAGAAATACAGGAGGCTGCTCAACCTGTTGAGGGAGAGCAACAGATGGATTTACAGATTTCTGTAGAATCTACACCTGTAGAGCCTGAAGTTCGCAGATATGAATGAATCAGTTACTAATTCGAGAGTGTTTTCTCGTCATTAGTTGAACCTGATGATCATTGAAAGTTCGCATGATCTGATGATCATTGAAAGCGACGAATCTGCGAAATTCAAAGAAGCGAAAGTGAGCCCGGACTCCAAAAAAATTACACTATGTGTAAGTTAGCTTTATTGATCCATTCATGGATGGAAGCAAACATATCGGAGTTGGAATCTTCGTTCTGTTGAAGTAGTCAAGGTTTTGACTTGAACAGGAACGAAATGGAACTGTGCGTTTACTAATAGATAAATGGGAGCGATGTTGCATGTCTCATATAGTATGTCGATGACATACTGATTCTCGGAAATGACGTCCCAATGCTGCAGTCGGTAAAGGACTGGCTTGGGAGTTGGTTCTAATGATTGACATGGGTAAAGGCACGTATGTTTTTGGATTTTGGATCTAAAGATAGAGATCCGAAAGAGCTGGTAGGACAAAGTCAGGATTCTTATCCCGACAAAGTCCTACACGTTTTCAGCATTCCAAGAAGGGTTTTATGCCAATGTCACATGGCATTACGTTAAGCAAGACACAGTGTCCTACGATAACTGCTGAGCTTAAATGCATGGATAAGATTCCATATGCGTCGGCAATTGGATCTATCATGTATGCCATGAAACGTACTTGTTTGATGTTGCTTTAATGTTAAGCAAGACAAGTAAAAGACCAGTCAAATCCAGCAATGAATCACTGGATTGCCGTAAAGAATATCCTAAAGTATTTAAGGAATACTAAGGATAAGTTCTTGATTTACGGAGAAAGTGAGGTGCTACGAGTCGGTAGAGTCTGAAAGGCAAGTTTCCAACGAACAAAGATGATTTCCGGTCACAGTCCGGTTATATCTTGTGTCTGTCTGGCGGTGCAAGGCACTGTTGCTGAATCCATGACTTAAGCTGAACATTTCGCAGCTTGGAAAGCGGCGAAAGAGGTTGTTTGGAAAGAAGAGTTCGTCACTGAACTCGATGTGATTCCCAGCATAGATGAGACTAGCTGCACATCAGAGGTCCAAACACCTTGAGAATAGGTGTAACCTATTCCGTGAGATAAATGACAGAGATGTTAAGTAGATCAGCAAGTTTCAACGAATGAGAACGTTGCTAATCTATTAACAAAGCCACTCCTTAGGCCTAAGCACGAGTCACGGACTGTTGCTGTAGGATAAGTGAAATTAAGATGTAGTCTAAATTTCAGTGGGAGTTAGTAAAGGGCTTTATTTAGTTATTGATATGTTCTTGTAAAACATTTTAAGATGTTTAATGAAATTATTATTTCAAGATTATTTTAACTGTGATGAAATAATCGTTCCAAAATGATATGAACCATTTTATAGGTCATCGAAGTAAGTGACTTGATCTTGAGTTATCAAAGTCATTTAGCTTGATCATGAGACCCTATATTTGATAGATGGCTTATATCATCCTGTCCCTAGTCGAAGGTTGTTGAAATTGGAACACCAACAACCGTGTGAGACTAGATTGGTATGTGACTTATGACAAAGTCTCAGTATGTCATAGATGCGCGGCATCAAAGTCAGTACATAGGTGTATGTTGGGAACATACGACCGGACATGACCCGCTTATAAGAAATCTTCAGGATATTTATATCTGTGTCATAAGAGATTCTTACTACGACTATAGAGTATAGTCCTTAGACCTGAGTTCGCATGCATGTGACTGCACATGGACTAATGCACTTTGATCATTGTTTAACGCTATCGTTCTGCGATAGTTATAAGGACCTTGTTTGGGTACATTATGAAATGAGTAGTTTACAGTGATGGAACAAGACGGGATTTGTCCCTCCAATATAAATGGAGTGAATATCTCTAGGCCAATCGGAGATTTGAATACTGGAAAATGCATGGCCATGCTCAAACGGACTGTCCCGAGTCGTTTGGATTGTCAGTATCGAATCAGAGTCCGATGAACAAGATTAGGCTTTATAAGGATGACACCAATCTTGCCTTATGACTAATCGAGATATTGAGACAAAAGGATTATGAATACAGAGATTCCAGTACAAGTGGGAGATTGTTGGAATTGTGTCCAGTAATCTCGGTACTGTCTCTAGAAAGTAAGAGTATGTCAATGATCAAACATAAGTCATATAATACTGGGGGTCATGATGGCTTGCTAGAGTCCGCTCATGATCTATAAGTCTTGGACTTATTGCCTTTATTATATGATCCCATATGGGTCACACGCCTAAGCTAACAGGAAATTGTGTAGGAACGGCTTAGCAGAAGTACGGTAAAAGTGCCAGGCATTTGTCGTACTAAGAGAGAGATTAATGGGTCTGATTAAATCCAAGATTGGTATTTGGGCCCAAAAGCCCAAAAGGGAAAGAGAAGGGTTTTATAAACTAAAACCCAAATCTCTTTCTCCCTAACCCTAGCCCCCCTGCGATTTTCTCCTCTCTCTCTGCGCCTCCTCTTCCTTGGTCTAGCAGCCTCTCATCCTGCTTGGTGTGCGTGTGTGAACCTCTGGAGAAGCTATCACTTGGTGGCTTTGTTGATCTCAAACATACCTTCTCTTTCCGCTGCATAAACAGGTATAAGGTGAGATCTGATATTGTTTCTATTCAAGAGAACCTAGATCAGCATGTTTAGGATGATCTGAATCTGGAATTGAATCAGGATCAACTAAAACAATCCTTCACAAGAGATACCGGGTGGGTCGGTTGCGTGAGCCTTCGGGCTAGAGAGGGGTTCACGAGTGTGAAAGCACGAGTGGATATAGTTTGCGTGGTGAAAGCCTTCGGGCCTGTTTGCAAGGTGATATTAGCTTAGGACTTGTGAACCGTAGTTGTGTGGTGTAAGCGGGATAGCGGACTCTCTAAGTCCGTCCTCATTGGGTGATTGTGTTTGAAACAATTACTCAGGCCTCTTTCCCCTTTCCTGTCCCCGTTTTCTTGCAGGTCCGGATGCGGGATCGATACAGTCGAGTAACATCATTGGTGGTTTTCAATAAGAAAGAGGCGCCTGGGACCTGGGGCAAGTTGAGTTGGCGTCCCGGTTGGACCATGTTCGGTTCAACGGGCGTCCTAATGCCGCGTCTCCGGTTATGCCGGGAGACGGGTGTTACAATTTGAGTTTTCTTCTAACTTTTCACAAATGTGTCTTTTTTCCTTTGTTTTCTTTTACCTGTCGCAGTGATCCGAGGAATATTTTCTTGGTCAGAAAAATTCAATGGAATCTATGAGATACTAACGATTCAAGATGTAACAACGCAGATAAAACCAGCAAGTTTTTGGTTAAATGTTCAGAACGATGCGTTCTACGCTCAGCAGAATCTGAGCATTAGCAGTTTTCTAATATCAGCTTCAAGAACTGTTTCCATTGACTACATCTCTTCCCCTCAAGTGAATTTCCTCACCAAAATTATGGGCCGTTTCAGGCGTAATGGACCGAGTTTCGTGTTCCAGTTTCTTGGAAAAGAAGATTTAGAAGGGACAACAAACCGAACCTACGGTTCTATCTTGACTAACCTAACTTTTGTCAAACCGTTTGCTTCGGGAATTCTTGTTCCTAAGTCTTACATATTTCCACTCGATGACAAGCAGTACTTGCTTCCTCCGACATCCTTAGTTCAAGATGCTCACAGCGCAGGATTACAAGTTTATGTGTCAGGTTTTGCAAATGATGTTGAAATCGCATACAACTACAGTTTCGATCCAGTGTCTGAGTATCTATCTTTTGTGGACAATGGCCATTTCTCTGTCGATGGTGTGCTCTCTGATTTTCCCGAAACTGCATCTGCATCCATTGGTAACCAAAATTCCTTCTAGAAATATCTTTTTCTCCTCAAAAAACATTTCTGTAAATATTCAAAATAAAACTTTTCATATTTTCTTCAGAATGCTTCTCCCATGTTAGTAAAAACGCTACAAAACAAGGTAATTATACTAATTACTTTGCATTTTTTTCTTCTTAATAATAGGAAAAATGAAACCTATAATTAACTTTGTCATCTACCAAATGGTTCATGTTTCAGTGGATTTTCTTGTTATATCAAAAAATGGAGCGAGTGGGGACTATCCCGGATGTACAGACTTGGCATATGAGAAGGCAATCGAAGATGGTGCTGATGTTATCGATTGCTCAGTCCAAATGTCCAGCGATGGTAAACCCTTTTGCTCAAGTTCAATAGATCTCTCGAAATGCACAAAGGTCATCCAAACTCCTCTTAGAAACCGTTCAACAATTATTCCTGAGTTTAGCTCATATGCTGGCATATACACTTTCAGTCTCACATGGCCTGAGATCCATAACTTGGCTCGTAAGTTTCCCACTTGGCCTAAAACCTCTGTTTCTACTCCTTAACTTTATATGATGTGATCAAAGTTACTAACTACTTTGAGAGTTAGTTCCAGCTGCTATTGAAAACCCCTACAGGAAATACACTATGTCCAGGAATCCGAATGAGAAAAATTCTGGGAGGATGATCTCACTCTCTGAATTCCTAAACTTGGCAAAGAATTCCACTTCTCTCTCCGGTGTTTTGATCAGCGTAGAGGTTAGTTCTCGTACCTCTTAATCTCAAGAATTTATTCACATTATTGTGTCCTTCAGAATGCAGTGTACCTGAGAGAAAAGAAAGATCTCGACGTGGTTAAAGGGGTTCTTGATGCACTCACGGAAACTGGTTACAGCAATGAAACGACCACAACAAAAGTCATGATTCAGTCAACGGACAGCTCGGTTCTAGTTGACTTCAAGAAGCAGAGCAAGTATGATACTGTCTACAGAATTGAAGAAAATATTGGTGATATTAGTGACTCTGCCATCGAAGACATAAAGAAATTCGCTATAGCTGTTGTCATCTTCAAAAAATCAGTATTTTCCTCAATTGATGGGTTTACCACTCCGCAAACCAAAGTCGTGGAAAGGCTGCACAAGTCTCAGCTCTCAGTTTATGTGGAACTGTTTCAGAATGAGTTTGTATCTCAACCATTTGACTTCTTCTCTGATGCAACCGTTGAGATAAACACATATATCACTGGAGCCCGTATCAATGGAACCATCACCGAGTTCCCTTTAACAGCTGCAAGATATAAAAGTAAGTGGCCTAAAATTTCTACCAAAGGTCTCATAAATTCCTAACGTTGTTTCTTCTCTGCAGGGAATCGATGTTTGGGTAGGAAAGAAACCCACCGTACATGTCCCTTGTTCAACCCGGCAGCCTCTTACAAATTGTGAATCCAGTGTTATTACCTCCAGCCGAAGGTCCAAACCCAGTATTCACAGAAGATGATGTCACTGAGCCACCACTACCTCCGGTTACAGCAAAAGGCCCAACCTCAATCCCTGGAACCTCATCTACGCCTTGGGCTAGCCGACAAACTCGACTCACTCTATCTCCTCGCATCTTTGTTTTTGCCTCTCTTCTACTTTTGTGATCAACCTTGGATCTCATCTCCTCTCTGCTCATAATATATTCTTCCCTCGTAATTACTTCCCTGTGTGAGCCGTTGTGACAGCCCTTCTCTTTCTCTTCTGTAACATATACTCTTGCCTTGTCGCTTGTGTTATTGATTTATTAGATTGTATCTTCTCCAAACACATGTTCTATTCCAAGATTAAAAACAACCTATGGTACAAAAATGTTGTTTTCGCGAAAATTACCCTTGAAGTCGTTAGGAGTGTATTTTTTCATTAAGGGTAAAACCTGAAATTTTTGGATATTTTGTCACCCGAGCATGCGGATCCAGGCTGGGTTTTTATTTTTCGCGGATCCTTCTTTCTAATCGTGTTCGTCTATTCGCGTATGTTCTAATCCGACCGTCCGTTGAATGTTTCTCATTTATAATTTTGGCACGCGGATCCTAATCGGGTTTAGCGCAGATCCTAATCGGATATAGCGCGGATCCTGTTTTAAAATCTCCGACGTTCATTGTTAACGTTTTAATCTAGCCGTCCAATATAGATGATATTAAATGGATACTAGATTTTGACCCGCACTTAGAAAGTGCGGGTTTAATTTTCTTTACAAATTTTACTTTTTATTCATTTTGTTAATAGTAATTTAGATTTTTAATATGTAATCTAATTTTGATTATAATTGTTTAACCAACATTATAAACAGTGAGTTAGCAATTTAGTTTTTTTTTAAATGAATTATGTGTTATTTGGAGGAGATATATCGTAAGGATTAAGAGATTAAAATAACGATTTCGCATTATATATTTTAATCTGCGTTGTATCGTAAGATCATAGTTTGGAAAAAATATATATATGTGAAAACAACTATTGTAAAAGTTATATGGTATATGTTTAATTGTTATTTTATTTATCTAAAATATTATTTTATAAAATACATGTTGTAGTCGTATATATAATTTGCAAAATTGATGGAACTATCCGTTAAAAACTTCATTCAAACATAAAGCATAATTTGACGCTTCAAATATTTGAATAATATAAGTATGAAATTATTTTATTATTTTATTAATTTTAAAATATATCAGCTGAAATTATTTACTATATGCGATTTTTTATAGAAAATTTATAATCAAGATTGGCTAATTAATTTTTCAACCCGTTTAATTAATTAAATATTTTTCAGTTTGATGGAAAAACCTGCTAAAAGTACAATCGTAAAAACATCAATCGTAATATGTGTGTATATATATATATATATATATATATATATATTTGAAACAAAATAAAAAGATATTAAAATATATTTCAAATATTTGAATAATATAAGTATGAAATCATTTTAATATTTTATTAATTTTAAAATATATCAGCTGAAATTATTTACTATATGCGAATTTTTAGAAAATTTATAATTGAGATTGGCTAATTAATTTTTCAACCCGTTTAATTAATTAAATATTTTTCAGTTTGATGGAAAAACCTGCTAAAAAGTACAATCGTAAAAACATCAATCATAATATGTGTATATATATATATATTTGAAACAAAAAAGATATTAAAATATATTTCAAATATTTGAATAATATAAGTATGAAATCATTTTAATATTTTATTAATTTTAAAATATATCAGCTGAAATTATTTACTATATGCGAATTTTTTAAAAAAAAATTTATAATCGAGATTGGCTAATTAATTTTTCAACCCGTTTAATTAATTAAATATTTTTCAGTTTGATGGAAAAACCTGCTAAAAAGTACAATCGTAAAAACATCAATCGTAATATGTATATATATATATATTTTATTTTTTTGAAACAAAATAAAAATATATTAAAATATATTATAAATATATTTTGAATTAAATAATAAATTAAAGAATCTTAATTTATACGTGGTGCAAGGATCCAGCCTTCTTATTTTGTTTATGTAAATCCTGTTTCACCTTCTTGGCTAGCTGAGAACTGGTAGAAGCACTTGCTGTTGACAAAAAAAAAAAAAAAAAAAAAAAAAAAAAAAAGAATCTTAATTTATATATAATAGTTGATGTATAAATTATTCATTATATTTATCAATTAATTTGTTTTGATTTTAATTAATTAGGAAAGTGGGACCCATTAAATTTTGGTTGTTTGGCTACATGTTTAATAATTGTCTTGTTTGGAAACATGGATTGTAGAGATAATGTTATATTCCCTAATTACCCTTAATGAAGGTTACAAATCCTAATAATATCAAGGGCAAATTTCTGGAACAACATTTATGTACCATAGCCAAACTCCAATTTTTTAATAGTATTGATAGCCCGGAACCCGTTTTCGGATCTGGGCCGTTCATTTTAAGCATTCGAATCTAACCGTCCAAATTGTAAACATTTATTTTGCATTAAATAATTCGATATCTTGCATAGCAGAATAGGAATCTAAATATATTTTGCTTATCACCCAAGTCGAGCTAATACATTCGAATTCAAAATGTTTCTAAAATCAGTTACGATAATATTCGATATCAGTTAAAGATATTTAGGATTTAAACTTTCATTCGAATATGCCAATAATATTCTAAAAATCTTGACCGCCCATTCGTAATGTTTCAATCTTCCCCGCCCATTCTTAAAAATATTTATTTTTCATTAAACCGGTCGATATCTTTCATTAACAGATTAGGAATCTAATTATATTAAGCTTATTACGCAAGTCTCGATAGTGCATTCAAATTTAAAATGTTTCTAAAATCAGTTACCATAATATTCGATATCAATCAAAGATATTTAGAATTTAATATTTCATTCGAATATGCCAATGATACTCCACCGAAAATCTTGACCTAAAAAAAACTATATATTGGAACATCTATCATCAAAGTCTTCAGTCTTTCTTAAAGCATTTTGTTACTATTTCCCTCTCTACCAGCCGACAAAATGAGTTCTACCAAAAAAGTCTCATATCTCAAAGATGTGAAACCATTCAAAACCACATGGCGAGTTCAAGTGAAAGTCCTTCACTCTTGGAAGCAGTACACGGTTGTTAGTAGAGAGTCATTGGAACTCGTGTTGGCTGACAAAACGGTAAGGGAATTGATTATGTTATTGTGTTAGAAACATTTAACTTTAATGGTTTTTTCATAAATTCTTAATTATTTCGTTGTAGGGTGTCAAAATCCATGCTTCATGCAAAAAACAATATTTGGTACGGGTTCAAAGACATCTACCCATTGGAGAATGGAGGGTTATTGAGAATTTTTCAATAACACCTGCATCTGGCCAATATAGACCAACCGACCATGTCTACAAAATGTCTTTCTTGAGTAATACGTCTATTACTCGATCTGAACTCAAACTGGATGATAGTTTTTTGTCATTGACAATTTTTGAATCCATTTCCATTGGGAGTTTAAAAACACATCATTTAGTTGGTAAGTTTAAGAACTAAACCCCAATGTATCTATCATTTCAAAACCTCTTTATTGTATTTATTATTTATTTTCCTTATTTTATTGTTGCCATTAGATGTTATTGGCCAAATCATGGACGTTGGAGGCATGGATGCTGTTCAAGTAATGGGTAAAGAGAGGAAGAAAATTGAGTTTACTTTGAGAAATACTGAGTAAGTTTCGATGGTTACTGGGTTTAGTTAAGATGATTACAATTTAAATATACTAATGCGTTGTTTTAATAGTGATCAACGATTGGCATGTTGTCTTTGGGAGTGTTTTGCTGAACAAGTTTTTAGTGCATGTCAAGAAGCCAATGGTAAAACATTGATTTGTTTGATCCGATTTGCAAAAATCAACACATACAAAGGTTTGCAACCATCGAATATGCTTCTTGATTAAGCGATTCAGAGAATCAATGCTTCTTGATTAAACGATTCATAAAATCATTTAGGAGAACTTTAAATCACAAATGCATTTGACGCTTCTAAAGTCATTATTAACCCAACTTGCCCGGAAGCTGAAGAATTTCTGACAATGTAAGTTTATGAAGGTTATTTTTCTAATCAGTTATAATGTTTTGCTTATATATCGATTTAAACTAATTCTAATTGTTTTAGGCTACCCGATGATGGCCTTGCTCTCGCTGTATGTGAACAAGGAGACGCTTTGGTCAATAGGAAAAAACACAAACCAGATTAGCGGGCGGATGCGTATTGTAATGGGTAAAGGAAGGAAAATTCATGGTGAAAGGCACCATATATGCCAATGACACGGATTATGTTTGGTTTTACTTTAACCATACCAAATGCAATAAAAGGGTCATAAAAATCAAATCAGTCAAAGAAAAAGATTTGTTCCGTTGTGATGAATGCAAGGAAAATATCACAGACGTTTCATCCAAGTAAGTTCTCTTTCACAATTGTTTTTCTTGCAAAATGTTTAAATGTTTTGAATGCTATATCTCACTATTTGTTTGTGTAGGTTCAAGTTGCATCTTATGGTGAAGGATGAAACCGCAGAGATAAAGTTTATGCTACTTGATTCAGTTGCTGAGAAACTTATTGGGATATCGGCTGAAACACTTCTAGATGGATCGTTGGATGAGGTTATTCTAATATCATATATCTGTTTCTTTTCTTAACACTCAAACTCATTTAAATGTTCATATTAAAGTACTGATTTATGATATTACAGATGGAAGATCCAACGATACTGCCTGATGCTATAAAAGATTTGGTTGGAAAAACGCTTTTTGGGGATCATAAATCTATAAGTTTGGAAAAACTTGGGCTATCGACGAAGTACCCAATATCGAGGAAGGATCAGAGGCTCTTAACCCATTGGATTCAGCTATTTCCAGTGAGCAAGTAAGTTTATCCTATAATCAAGTGATTTGATAAAGACAAACTATTTATTATGCAAATGGATGATTATATTGTGACATTGAAAGGATTATTCTTATAAAATCATATTATGTTATTTTTAGGTTTCGTTGATTGATATTAATAGTCAAGAAAATTCAGATGCATGTTTGACTCCATTGTCCAAGCCCAAAACGGAAGGAGATTTGGCTGATATCAACTCGGCTACTAAAGAGAAATGCTTGAAGACTATCAAGATCGAGAAGATCGATGATTAGTCATTTTAATTAAGACTCTTTTTAGTATTGTTTTATTTATTATCTGATCATTTTGGTGTGTTTTAAACAATGCTTTGGTTTTATTTTGGTTTTATTTTTATTAAGGTTTCGTTTATATTTTTACTCATTTTAAATTGCTTTCTATCAATAGTTATTAGAACTTAGCATAATAGAGATGTCTTATTTGTAAAAAATCAATTCTTTCATTTGGGCTAATTTATTAATATCTTAGTCATTAATTAAATCACAAATTAAATATGGCCCATATTAATAAGCATGAAGTTGAAACGACATCTGTTTTTTGGTATTCTAAAATTGGCAAAAAAAAACGGTAAAGTGCAGTTAGGATCGAAATAAATTTTTCAATCTTCGCGCGGCAATCTAGAGAGTGGTAGTAAGACAATCACGATTTCTCAAGAACTCATCCCACAAGGTAACCCATGATTTTGCAGTAGATGCAGTTGTAAAGAATTAGGGTTTGTCTTTTTATGAATTTCAGATTTATATTGAGATAAACAGATGTTTGATTTATACAAATCATCTATTCTGCAACTTGGATGTTTTTTGCCTTTAAATCGAGTTCTCTATTCGAAGCTGCAGTTTCATTCATATTGGTTTTGATCCATGCATGTAATTTTTTGATTTTTAAACATTCATACCCCAAAAAATTATTTTTGATTTAGACTTGCATATAAAAACTTGCAGACAACAATAAGAAGATGAAACACCCAAGGTTTTTCGTGCCTATGCTTCCACAGAGGTGTACAAGGAGTTTGGTATGTAATCATAGTATGACTATCTTATTAAGGCTTATTTTTTAAGGTGATTTTTCTTCTGGCAGTAATTGTTTCAACTTGTGTTACAGATTTTACCGGACAAGTTCTTTGATAGCTTTATACTTGGAAAAACAGATGTTATTGACGGTGTACTCACATCTGATTTAAGGCGAGAAGATTTTCCTATCAAACTAGATGGTAATAGGATTAGAGATGGTTGGAAATGGTTCTTCAGATCTCATGCATTAAAAGAGTTAGATCTTCTAATTTTTTATTATCGTGGAGGTGCTGACTTCCATATGGTACACCAGTTTCAATCAAACGGTTGTGAGATCACAAATAAAAAAACGGCAGAACTATTGGAGACTGCAGAAGGTTTAACGAGTAAGTGTTTTTACCTAGGGGATTTAATTGTGATTTCTAATGTTTTGACTAATAATCGAGATGATTTTTATGTCTCAATTTAGCACCTCCGAAGGAGACTGGAGAAGGTATCACGATTAATTGTTTTTTCCACTAATTGTTCAGACAATTTCTAATGATGTATAATATTTTGACTAATAATCGAGATGTTTTTTAAGTAGATACAGCTGTTCCTATGGAGACTGGAGAAGGTAGCACAAGTAAGTTGTTTGATTCCACTTATTTTCTGGACAATATTTGATGGTTTATAATGTTTTTAGTAATAATCGAGTTGATTTTTGAAGGAGCTGGAGAAAGTTTGTCACCTTGAACGTCACAAGTGACGGCATAAAACGAAGCAGAATGGTCAGTTATTTTTTGGTATTTTTGTTTTAAGTATTGTTACATGAACCATATCTGCTTGTTTTGTAGTATCTTCCTAAGTCCTTTGTTGATGCAAACGACTTGTGGACTATTGCTGGCAAATCCATTTTGATGGTCAATAATGATGGACAGAAATGGTCTGTTGAGCTTGTGTTCTATTCGGATACGGATAGGAGACGTGTTCGTTTGGCTAGCGGCTTAAGAGAATTTTTGACAGCAAATAATATCAAGGCCAACCAAAGTATCACTCTTCAGCTTTTCTGGCAAGATGTCAATACTCCAGTCTTGATGCTCTCCTCCAATAATGTCTGATGTCGTCTAACTCTTTAAGAATCTCTGTTTCGTTTAGTTTTGTCAAAAACTTAAGTTGTCAAAAAATGGTTATGTATGTTTGAACTAACATGGTACTATTTTTTTTTTTTTTGCTTATGATTTCTTTTAGCTCATGTCAAGTACTTTTTGTGTATTAAATTGTTTTCAAGGTTTGTTATGGATTGTTTTAGTTAAAGAATATTTTCCAAGACAAAGAATAACGAATTAAGAAATTTCCACATCAAATCAAAATGAATTATATGGAATATAAACTAAATTTGAATCATTAACAAAAAGTAAAAGTTTCGTAATTTACTTTTCTTTATCTTGAACGTGCAAAATTCATGTAACAAGAAATGTTACATATTAATTTTGGTTCACTTCCCAATATTTGTAATCATGATGTTTACTGATTTGACTTGACAATTACCATATATACTACTTTAATAAATGTTTCTCATTCAATTTTTGTATAACAAACAACTAACAATATGCTTGATATTTGGGTTTGGATATCTTTTACATATCTAAATTAGTCATAACTTAACTACATTTAATGAGAATTATATTATGAATACTATAATTATGAATATATTGAAAGATAGCGTCTTTATAAGAAGAGATATTGAAAGATAGCGTCTTTATAAGAAGATATATTAATATAGAATTTATATTTGTGATAACTGTTTTCAAAACCAATATCTATGAAGATAGTACTGGAGAATATTTAATTTGCTTGCAATATCTAATTAAGTTGAGTTGACGACAATGTGAATATTCATTTAATTTAATAAATGTTACACATTGAATTATTCCATCAATCAAAATATTCATTGTTAATTTATTTTACTTTAGCAAATAGTAAATTTCCATGTTCAATTAACACAATAAATGAATATCACATTCAATTTACACCTAACATTTAGACCTAATCAAAATTTCTGAATTTTCTATACATATTGGCATAGTCAACGTTTTTTGGCTTTTATCATAAACAAGAAAGTTCTTTCGAAATCATAACTTATATTGTTAAACTCTTCAAACACCAAGAGAAATTATGGGTGATTTTATAAACTTCTATGATCTTGATGGTACTTAACCCTGTCTGAATATTCGAGGAAAGATCATACAGAAGTGGTTCACAAGTCATTGCATGAATGGTTTACAGATCCATGTAATCATATCCGATGAATACGTAAGTTTTTTTCGCCCAAAAATTTAATAATACTTTACTGTTTTTGATCTATAATCTAAACATGTTGTTGAGGATAACTATTTGTTTTCTAAATTATTTTGTTACAGGGTTACAAAATCGAAGCTATCATACCTCAGATGTTTATAGACAAATTCAAGGACAAATTTGAAGAGGGGTCTTGGATGTGTGTGAAGAATTTCGAAGTGATCCATATCAAGCGAAAGTTTAGAAACACTTATGCTGAAAAGAAGATTTTGCTTGAGGATTCCACCCAAGTTGACAACCACTACAATATCTCTGATGATATGTACTATTAGTTTGTGATATTCAAAACATCTTGCAAGGCAATGTTGAACATCTCTACACTATTGGTATGTTTAGTTTAATTTTCAAATTATTAGTTTGTTGCATGTTTATACTCTATATTATAAAAATCGTGATATCTAATCAAAATTCTATGTTATTTAGATGTAATAGGCGCAATCATGTGGGTTGGACCTCTCACCACAGCTCAAGATTACAAAATTCATTTTAAGATCAAGGAAAGAAAGTAAGCATTTAATTAACAAAAGTTATGTTATTTTTATGATATTTTTGTGATTGCATGAATTTTATCTAATTTCTATAAATTTTATGAAGCAATACATACATCAATTGTGTTGCAAAGGGTAGGGTTGCTATGAAATTCAATGATCTTTGGAACTCAAGTGGAAATTACAAAAATATTGTGTGTTTGAGATTTTGGCGCGTTGATAATTCCCCAAGTAAGCAACATTCAAGTTAATATATTTTATTTTGATAATTTATAGAATACTTCTAAGCATAATCTTAATATATCACTGAAACAAATTTGTTTAACCATATATTTAAGAGTACCAATACTTGAAGATTCTGGTGATATCTTGGATGTTATCTTTGATCCAGAAATTGAAGAAACCACTTCCATCAAAGAGTGGTAAATTATTTACATTTAACTATAAAATTTAGCATCATTTTAACAAAGTAAGTAATTATTTATATTTTCTAATTTTTTCTCAGGATTTAATATTGGCAAATGCAAGAACTATTCAAGTGGTTACTATTCCAAGTATTGTGTAACTACTTTCTTATTCCATAACTCTTTTGAACTTATCTTTAATTGGCATGTAATATTTTGTTGAATGTTTTTTGATACAATTCTTGGTATTTATTAAGGTACTATTTATGCAATGCTTTTGTGTTTATGATAGATGTAGTTGCTATATTTATTTATCTTAACATACATTGCATGTTTATTTGAAATTTGTTAATCTCAAATAAAATAATAATATTAGTAGGTAAATGTCAACTCAGTATTTAAATCATGATATTTATAACATCAACTAATTTAATATTTTTAAAATAATTTAAAAAATGTCATTATTAAAACAATTACATAATTTGCCTGCAACGAAATGGTGAATGTAGGTATATGTCAACTCAAGATTTAATAAATGATTTTTTCTAATCCATATATATATAAATAATTATTTTCCTATCAATATATCTACATGAGTAGTAATTTTGAAAACTCATTTGACTATTAATATATTATTAATATTTGTTTTGTTAAATAAAAATAATTGTATCTATAAGAAACTTCAATTTTAATTAGGAAAATAGATTTTATAGTTTAAATTTGGTATAATGATTTACATATTTTTAATATTATGCATCGTATATAGTTGCTTTTTTAAGATTTTGTAGGATATATTAATATGTATATTGTTATAGATATTTCAGGGTATCAGTTTATTTAGTTGAATAAAAATATTTTTGATGGTCCTTTCTAAGTTTAAAAAAAAAATAACTTAAATTTGGTCAAACAATAACAAACTTAATCCACTTACAAAGGCCCATTATGTATAAATATTGTCGAACATCATTTAAGGCCCGATTTTGAAAAACAAATCAAACAAATTTTAAGTTGTCTAAAACTCATTCAAAAACAAACCAAAAATATATCAGTTTAATATCTAAGCCTTAAAAACACCAAAAAATAATTAAAATGCATATATTAATACTAAAACGGATTAATATAAATCAAAAGTTGTATAAAACTCATTCAAAAACAAATAAAAATTATAATTGTTTGATCCAACAGAATTTAAACCTACCAATCATTGGTTAACTACCATACATCAATACTAAAAGTATGATATTAAATTAAGTTTTATAAATCAAACAATTCTAATATGTGAATAAAAAGAAAAAAAAAACCTGCACTTCGGATCCTAGTTATTCAGAAAACCAAAACAATCAATTTAATAAACTGATCTAAAAATGCTGGATTTGGATAATAGGAATCAAGTAATCGAAAGACAATAACAAATATAGACCAGAAAATCTATTATTTATCAAAAGAGAACTGAAAGCGACCGGTAGCTAGCTCTAGTTTTTTAGTACAAATGTGTGATTGTCTACTACGGATTTTCCCGCATATGAGAATGATATTTATACCAGAGGATTTAGGATTTTTTCCGTATATTCTCTCTGATATTATTTACAAATTCCAAACTAACATAGATTTTCTTTCCTTATAGAAGATTTACATATATCTCCTTTTATTTTATAAATATGTTATTTTAACATATTTATCTTCTTTGATGCAGGTCGGCCAAGATGTCATCACCGAATGACCTCGTCGTTGCCAAGCCGCTCTGTAATGGGTTGACTTCTTCTTGTGTGGGCTGGATCTCCTACTGACTGTTCATCTATTGGGCGGGGCCATAAAGGGGTGCTAAACCCACTCCAAATGTAAGTCCCCTAGTTCGGCATGCTGAGTAGAGCTTAGGTCGGCGAATTTAATCGTGGTTTGGTCCAGTAGGTAGATCTGCATGCCCTCGCACTACCGCATTACTTTTTAATTGCCTTTTGACCGGAAATCTTTGTGAATCTCGGAGTCATTTAAGGCGCCTCTCATTCCGCCAATGAATGCGCTCCGCATGCATGGAATGTCGTGTCACTTTAATTTTGCATCGGTAACTGTCGCGTCGCTTTGATAATTGTTGCTTCATCTGCTATAAATATAGCCCTTTCCTTCATCATATTCGCTCTCTCCTTTCCTCTTTCTCTTTCCTTCTGCTTCTGCCCGATTCTCAAGTTTTTTCCTTCTGATTCCTTCTTTTTCTCTGGCCTTCTTCTCCTCCTCAAAGATGATGATAGGTTTTCTGTTTTTCAAGTGTTTGGGTTTATGTTGTCCTCTTGAACTGTGTCCAATCGAGCTAGTCGATGAGCATATGCTCTTTTTGCTAAAGGGTAGCTCATCGGTTCATGACTTTATGCCGATGGTTGCCTCCATTTGTCGCCTTTCCAAACTTAAGGGTGACGCTAAGATCCTTCGCTTGGATCGATTCTCCTTTTGAGATCAGTTGCCTTCCCCGTAAGCTTCTCCTCTCTCTTATTTTTCTAGATGTTTTGTGGCTCGGATTTTTGACCCCTCTCGTTTTTTTGTAGAGAAACTAATTGTACATCAGAGCGCGTCCCGAAAGATGCAGGCGGACTACTCTTTTGAGAAGGCTATTTAGTGGAGCTCGGTCGGCGGCGAGGTTGGGATTTTGGAACGGTTAGGCCAGCTCTTCTGATGTCTTTTGACCCCATGAAGACCCTTTGTCCGGCCTTGATTCCATCATGGTTTCCATCTGTGCAACTGACTATCAAGGATGAGCCTCGTGAACGACAAGCGACGAAATCATCTTTCAAGAAAGGTCCTCGGCGGCGAGATGGCTGTTTCATATCGGTTACTTTCAGCTCCTTTATCTTCAGGAGAACATTGGAGTTGGTGTTGATTTCATAACAATTTCTTTCTCATCGACGACCTTTCTAGGAAAAGAAGATGCAATCGTCTTGTCGAGAAAGTGGTTCGGTTTCTTGCAGGAAAGGCCGATCCTTGGACGGAAATCGTCTTTCAAGAAGTTAGTTTTAGCTTTCTTCTCCTTTTTATAGTTTTATTTGTAATAAAATCTTTTGAAGATGAATAAAATGAAGAATTTTTCTTTTCACTTTACTCGTTTCCTTACTACTGCACTTTGGCTTGTATCTTCGTCCAAAATAAATTTTCGTTTGCCTTTTCCTGTGTACCTGCTGGCATCTCTGTTTTTGCGGACTTGTCTTAATGAGGAAATTTGAATCGTTCGACCTTGGTGTATTTATCCTACCGAACTTGTATAACGCTAATGGGCTTTTAATATTGTCATCGTAATGGAATATTTCAATTTCCTTTAACCTATTTTAGGCCGGATTATACATCAGCCGGATTGTAACCCTCTTGTGGACAACACATGCGGAGTTGGTTAGAATGGGGTTTCCGAAGTTTTCCTCGGGATCCTTTTTGTGATACGAGTGGTTGTAAACGCAAATGTCGTGTAATGGTTATCGCTTATTTTGAGATCGGTTATGCGAGACAGGTCGGTTTATTTTTCGCGACCTAGACATAAGCTATAGAGTTAGAACTTTTTTGCACACATGATAGAGGTGTGGATTATTTCACCACGGCACTCGTATAGCGAGAGTTGGGCATCTGGCTGGGATGCCGACATAGAAGTGAGCGTACAAATACATAATTTTATTAAAGATGTAGCTGAATCCGTGAGGACTGGCTACGTACCCCGTTAACGGGGATCAAACATTTCGTATTTTATTTTAAATAAATGGTAGCTCAGTGAGCGTATTTTTGTTTTACCATAAAATCTCGTATTCAAAGCGCTTGAGCTGCATCAAGTTCCAGGAGAAGCTCGGAGAGCTCGTAAACCCCGGGTTTGACGACTTTTGAGTTTGGTAAGGTCCATCCCAATGTATGCCGAGTTTATCGGCGTTCGTTTCTCTTGTTACTTTGTGAACTTCACGTAGGACAAGGTCTCCTTCCTTTATATATCGACCCGTGGTCTTTTTGTTGTAGTACTGAGCAGCGAGGTGCTGATAGTTATGGATCCGCAGGTGGGCCTCGTCCCTTTGTTCTTCGAGTGAATCAAGGTAATCGAGAAGCATTTCGTCGTTGAGTTCGGGATTCCGAGTGAGATTGATTCACCGAATGGTTGGTAGGCTCATTTCGTCCGACAACATAGCTTCTACTCCATGAGCTAGGGAGTATGGGGTTTAATTTGGCGGACGTATCAGGGTGGTTCGATGTGACCACAAGACTCCATCTAGCTCACCAGACTAATTCCCTTTGTGTTTGTCAAGCCAATTTTTGTGCCCAGCAATTATCGTCTTGTTTGTGGCTTTCGCCTGACCATTTCCTAGTGGGTAGTAAGGCGTCGACTTGCTTAGTCTGATATTCCATATTTTGCAGAACTGACTTAGCAAGAACGATGTAAACTGCTTTTCGTTATCGGTGAATATCTCGAAAGGGAGCCCGTGTTTGCAAATGATGTATTTCCATAGAAATATCATAGAATACGCTTTGGCCTTTACGCACTTGGTGAAGTAGTCGGTCAAAATCAGGATGTGTTGATTTTGCCGAGATTTGTGCATTGGTCTAACTATGTCCATAGCCCATTGCATGAATGTATATAGTGTTGTAGAGGATTTCAGTTCTGATGTAGGTTCTTGTACAGCTGGGGCGTGTTTTTGGCATGGGTCACACTTCACAGCGTACCTTGCACAGTCCTTTTCCATAGTTGGCCAGAAGAAACCGAGTTTCTTAATATTTAGTGCTAGCGATCGCCCTGCGCCATGATCTTCCCCTGCTCCTGCATGGGTTTTATTGATTACTTCCTCGTGTTGGATCTCCTTGGATCTAGGGTTTGATATATTGAATCACCAACCTCGTTCTTACCTTGTTACTGGCAGCAGAATGAATGGTGAACGAGATCAGTAGCGACACAAGTGCCTCGCCTCTACCACGTACACACGCACACAAGCTGGAAACGGGATGCTAGTGCCGGATCTGTGGGATCTAAGAGTTTCTGGTGTTTCTGCTTTTCTGTCAGAGAGAAGAGAAGACGGCTAGGTTCAGGTCGACCATATAAGCCTTTATATATCGACCTGTAAATGACATCACAAAACCGTCAGACAAATCCGACTCGGTTGCGTCATTAATCCGAAACATCAGTTTCGAAACCCGATATGCAACGATCGACACACTTAATGTGTCGATCGTCACACCTCCACGAAAAGCCTGCATCGATCGACGCACTCATGCATCGATCGACACATACATTGTAAAACTCTATGTAAATGTGTATCCAATACACATAAGTATGATCATTACCATAATGATCATTCCCACTTTCATGCTTCCAGTTTGCTTAGGTGTGTGACCCTATAGGATCATATAATACTGGCAGTAAGTCTACAACTTACATACTGCAAGAGGCTTCTAGCAAAACATTGCAACCGCCCAGTATTATGCGAATGTCTGATCTCGACACAAAACTATCATCAGGAGTGAGTACAAGTGTGATTTCAGGACACTATCCCAACAATCTCCCACTTGTACTGGAATCATCAATTCCTATAATCCTTTTGTCTCTGTATCTCGATTTGGCATAAGGCAAGATTGGTGTCATCCTTATTAAGCCAACATCGTGTTTATCGAACTCCTGATCTCATACTGAACATTACAAACAACTGAACTACAGTTCGTTTGAGTGCGGCCACACATTCTCTCAGTATTTAATCTTTGATAGGCCCTGAGATATTTATCTCCTGTTATACAGGAGGGACAAATCCCATCTTGTTCCATCCCTGTTTCAACGCACACTTCATGATATACTTGAACAGAGCCGTTATAGTCGCCAGTTACGGGTCGACGTTTGACTAAGTCAAAGTGTACCAATTCATATGCAAGAAATCATGATGAACTCAGGTCTAAGGACTATACTCTATAGTCGTAATGAGAACCTCTTATGACACAAATATAACTATCTTGTAGACTTCTCATTAGCGGGTCATGTCCGATCATATGTTCACTAACATATATCTATGTGACTGACTGCGATAATCATATCATTGGCTCCATGAAACTTAGCCAACAGTCACCTCACAATCTAGTCTCTAACGGTTGCCAGTGTCCCAATTCTACAACCTCGACTAGGGACAAAACATAATTTATTAACTTATAGGGTTTCATGATCAAGTCCTCAACTTGATGACCTATAATATGTCATACACTTATTTTGGGACCATTATTTAGATCACAATAAATAATGCTGAAATCAAATTTCATTAAACACTTCTAAAAGAATGTTTACAAGAGCATCTTATTATAACTAAAATAAAACCCAAAAGTCCCACTAGAATCAAGATTACATCTTAAGATCTCTAATGCCTACAACAGTCTCTCATGCTTATGTTGGGAATGTCCTGAAATCTACCGTACTATCTCTAGAAAGTATGATAAGTGTCGAGATCAGACATAAGTCATAAATACTGGGTGATCATGATGGCTTGCTAGAGTCCGCTCTTGATCTATAAGTTTAGGACTTATTACCAGTATTGTATGATCCCAAAGGGTCACACACCATAGCTAACGGGAAAGTTAAATGGAATTAATACGGTAAGATGCAATGGCATTTATTGTATTGGATCAGAGAATTGGGCCAGACAGAATGCAGGCTTTTGTCTGATTTATGTCTTAGGCCCAAATGATAAATGAGCCATTAATCATTAGACTTGGGCCCATTAGAGAGTTAATGAGGCATAAGAAATCGAAACCCTAAGTGGAAGAACTCACGATTTCGTGTGGTAGCCGCGAGCTTCATCTCTCTCTCTAACCTCTCTCTCTGATCATCCATCTCTTTGGTCTAGCAGCCATCCCTTGCTTGTAAGAGTGTGGATACTCAAGGAGGAATAGGTGATTCATCTGTTCTAGACTGATCTTGTCATTACCATCAATCCGCTGTGCAATCAATAGGTAATGTTACAGGTTTGGTTTTATGATTCGTTTTGCAAGAACCTAGATCTGTTAAGATTATGTGTTAGGTTGTAATACGAGAATTAAACCTTGAAAAACACTATAATACTTCAGTGGTATCAGAGCCAGGGCATTAGGTTTCTTGTAAATCTGGATCATATGAATGTTTAATGGTTTAGAATTAATTTTGAATGAAAATTGATTAAAGAAAACATTAAACCCTAATTGATATTCGCATATGATCTTGTGATAATCACATGCTGCCCTAATAGCCGATCGCTTGTGCTGCAAAGGGATCGAGCGATCGTATGTGATAATGATCACACGGTATGTGATGCGTTTACGAGCCGTGACGCATGATCAGTTGGCCGAGATCGATCAATCCGATCGTGAGGCTGGCAAAGGATCGAGCGATGCGTGTGCCATGATGCCGAGAGTCGTCCGTGATCGTGTGTTGCGATGATCGATCGTTTGCGATCGTGAGCGACCGCTGTTGGATCATGGGCCTCGGATAGATCGTGGGCCACAAATTGCGTTAATGGGCCGAGTTGGATCTTGGATCCGATTTTTTGGCCCGTTAAATTTTACGTCCCGCGAATAGTCAATCGGTTAAACCGAGCTTCGCGGTTCGTTGCCCAAAACCACACCGATTAAACCGGTCCATTTAATTGGCGGTTAATTCTGTGTTTAAAGCCTTAAACCGCAAGTTAAATCAAATTGGCTAAAACACTAGGTGTTTCTTCCCGGTTTTGGATTTAACTGAACCGATCCAATTTAATTGGTGGTTCAAGCGGTTAACCCAAATCGCGGTTTGCTGGAAATAATTTAATACGTGGTATTATTTAATTTCTGGTTAAACCGGATTTAAATTCATAAAATTGAATTTTAACCTAAACCGAAGGCTGGTCTAAGTTTGATTTGGTTGGACCAAATAATTTAGAGCTGGTCTGGTTTAGTAAATAACCGATGGTTTTGATAGTTAATTTGGTCTTGGACCAGAATTAATAAACCGGATCGGTTATGTCAAATTATTGGGCCAGCTGGAATTCTATGGTCTTGGGCCAAGAATTGGGCCTATAATTTGTGACCCAACCCAAAATATTTATAAAATATTAAATTAGAAATTTCTATTTTTAGTATGTTGCTAAATTTAGAAAGTTTCTAAAAGAAGTAAGTTTCCCAAAATAGTAATCTTCTATTTTTGGAAATAAAACTTAAAAATCCTCAAAAACAATATCAAGCTTGGATGTCTTTCCAATCTTGTCAGCTACTTAACGCTTATTCGATTACAGATATGGCTTACAGTGTGAGGTGTCTGTTTTCGCATAAGTAAAGTAGTATATAGTCACTAATTTCATTGGGAGTCCCAGACTTTAGTGATTATTTGGCTGTAAGAGATTGGTTTCCTTGACTGGGCTATCGGGAGTCCCGGGCCTTGAGACATCTGGTGAATTTGGGCCTCGGATCCAATTCACAACCGAGAGTTATATAAGATATAACTAGCTGTGTGTATGCTTACCAAGTAAAGCTAATTCCGGGTGACGGCCAGTGGCCCACTTTGGATTTAGCTGAACATGGGTCTCGGAATCATTGTATTCTTATGAGGTTAAACAAAGAAATTTTGAATACAATGCGAGTTTTCTTATAAGTTGTTAAGATTGCTCTTTTATGAACTTAATAACTAAATCTCTATTGTCTCATATTTTCAGCTATGTCAAGCACAACAACACAAAACACTTTCTCGATCCGGTCTGCCCTTGAGAAGGACAAACTGAACGGATCAAACTTCCTGAACTGGTCCAGGAACCTGAGACTTGTGCTCAGACAGGAGAAGAAGGCTTATGTCCTTGAAAGAGCTCTCTCTCCTAGACCTGCGAATAATGCCGCACAAGCTGTGAAGAATGCTTGGGATACGCATTCTTCAGATGCTAATGACGTGATTTGCCTGATGTTGGCGACAATGGCTCCCGAACTGCAGATGCAGTGGGAAGGCCTGACTTGTCCCATGGAGCTGATGGCAAATCTGAAAGCGTTGTTTCAGGAGCAGGCTCGTACAGAGAGATTCCAAACTGTTAAGAATCTCTTGGACTGTAAAATGGCTAAGGATGCAGCAGTGAGTCCACATGTTCTGAAAATGATGGGTTATCTCGATCATTTGACTAGGCTCGGCTGTCCTATAAGCCAAGAGCTTGCTTGTGATATCGTTCTGCAGTCTCTTACTCTTGCATATGATCAGTTCATCTTGAACTATAATATGCATGGGTTGATAAAGACTTTGCCTGAGCTACATGGTATGCTCAAGACTGCAGAACCTAATCTGAAGAAAGCCAAGGAGTCGTCTGTACTCATGGTGCAGAAGGGCAAGGGTTTTAATAAATCCGCTGCAGACAAGGGAAAGGGCAAGGTAGTCAGCAATGAAAAGGCCAAGCCCAAGCCCGTGTCTAAAGCTGGGCCTTCTGATATCTGCCACTTTTGCAAAGAGGCAGGGCATTATCGCAGGGACTGTAAGAAATACCAGGAAAGTCTGAAGAAGAAGAAGTCCTTGGAGACTAAATCTTCAGGTATTTTTGTTATTGAAGTAAATACTACTACTTCTGATAATACCACTTGGGTATTAGATACTGGATGTGGGGCTCATATTTGTACTAATATGCAGGCGCTCAGCAACAGTAGAAGATTGAAGCAAGGGCAAGTAGAGTTGCGGGTTGGCAATGGAGCGAAGGTTCCAGCACTGGCCGTTGGCACTTACTTGTTGTCTTTACCTTCTGGATTGATTTTAGAACTTGAGAATTGTTATTTTGTACCTGCTATAAGCAGAAATATCATTTCAGTTTCATTGTTGGATTTGCAAGGATTTGATTTTTCTATTAAGAATAAATTGTGTTCCTTTAATCTCAATGATATGTTCTATGGCTGTGCCCCTCTTATAAATGGGCTGTACATGCTGGATTCAATCTGCTCCAGTATATAACATAAATACAAAACGGTTCAAATCTAACGAAGAAAATGAAACGTTTCTCTGGCATTGTCGTTTGGGGCACATTAGTGAGAAACGCGTCAAGAGGCTCCATTCAAATGGACTCTTGGGCTCATTTGACTTTGAGTCTTGTGAGCAATGCGAATCTTGCCTAATGGGCAAAATGACACGGGCCCCTTTCAATAAACCCACAGAAAGGGCCAGTGAACTATTGGGCCTGATACATACTGACGTGTGTGGCCCAATGTCCACAAGTGCTAGAGGAAACTTTCAGTACTTCATTACATTCACTGATGATTTCAGTAGATATGGATATGTCTACTTGATGAAACATAAGTCGGAAACCTTTGAAAAGTTCAAAGAATTCCAGAATGAAGTACAGAACCAGCTTGGTAAAAGTATTAAGGCTCTTCGGTCGGACCGAGGAGGAGAATACTTGAGCCAGGAATTTCGTGATCATCTGAGTGAGTGTGGAATTATCTCCCAACTCACACCTCCTGGAACACCTCAGTGGAATGGTGTGTCTGAGAGAAGGAATCGGACATTGTTAGATATGGTCCGATCCATGATGAGTCACACAGACCTTTCTATATCCCTTTGGGGATATGCTTTGCTCACCGCAACGTTCACACTGAACAGAGTGCCATCAAAGGTAGTAGCAAAGACACCATATGAGATATGGACTGGAAAAGCTCCAGCAATGTCTTTTCTCAGAATTTGGGGTTGTGAAGCCTATGTCAAAAGATTAATCTCAGACAAGCTTACACCAAAATCTGACAAATGCTACTTCATTGGTTATCCTAGGG
This sequence comes from Orychophragmus violaceus, assembly GCA_030180135.1. Classification (NCBI taxonomy): domain Eukaryota; kingdom Viridiplantae; phylum Streptophyta; class Magnoliopsida; order Brassicales; family Brassicaceae; genus Orychophragmus; species Orychophragmus violaceus. Next base: position 73,690,600 of record CM058232.1, read on the forward strand.
ATACCAAGGCTTATTACTTCTATCTGCGATCCGAGAACAAAATCTTTGTTGCTCGGGATTGTACTTTTCTTGAAAGGGAGTTTCTCTCTAGAAAAGATAGTGGGAGTAAGGTACAACTTGATGAAATTCAAGAAGGACAGGAACCTGTTCAACCTAATGAGGAAGAACAGCAGGATGAATTACATGAAGTTGTAATAGAACCTGAACCTGCAGTACCTGAAGTTCGAAGATTCGGAAGGATCCGTCAGGAACCTGATAGATATCAGGGATTCCTTGTGCTTCGGCTATAGGACTAATTGCCATGATCTTTTGATCATTGACGGTGATGAACCCTCGAACTTTGAAGAAGCCATGATGGGCCCTGACTCCTTAAAGTGGCGTGAAGCCACTGAATCCGAGATGGACTCCATGTCTGCTAACCGAGTGTTTTCACTGGTTGATTTACCTGCTGGTGCAAAAGCCATCGAGTGTAAATGGATCTTCAAGAAGAAGATTGACATGGATGGAAATGTCCAGATTTACAAGGCCAGGTTGGTGGCAAAAGGTTTCAAGCAAATTCATGGTATAGACTATGATGAAACCTATTCACCAGTGGCAATGATGAAATCAATTCGGATTCTCCTAGCGACTGCCGCTTATTATGACTATGAGATTTGGCAGATGGATGTGAAAACCGCCTTCCTGAATGGAATTTTGGAGGAGGATGTGTATATGACACAACCTGACGGTTACATTGATCCTAAGAATGCTGGGAAAGTATGCAAGCTTCACAAATCCATTTATGGATTGAAGCAAGCATCGAGGAGTTGGAATCTTCGTTTTGATGAAGCGATAAAGAACTTTGACTTCATCAGAAACCAAGAGGAACAATGTGTGTATAAGAAAACTAGTGGGAGCAAAGTGGCGTTTCTTATCCTATATGTCGATGACATATTGCTTATTGGAAATGATATTCCAATGCTGAAGTCTGTTAAAGACTGGCTGGGAAGTTGTTTTTCCATGAAGGACATGGGTGAAGCCGCGTATGCTCTTGGAATCCGAATCTTTAGAGACAGATCTAAAAGGCTGATTGGACTTTGTCAAGATGCTTATATAGATAAAGTCCTGCATCGATTCGGAATGGATAAATCCAAGAAGGGGTTCACGCCAATGATACATGGTGCTACACTAAGCAAGGATCAGTGTCCTAAGACACCTGATGAGCTTAAGCGCATGAGTAGGATTCCTTATGCTTCGGCTATAGGATCTATCATGTATGCCATGATCTGTACTCGTCCTGATGTTGCTTATGCACTAAGCATGACGAGTAGGTACCAGTCTAATCCAGGTGAGAGTCACTGGATTGCCGTAAATAATATCCTGAAGTATTTGAGGAATACTAAGGATAAGTTCTTGGTTTACGGAGGAAGTGAAGTGCTTGAAATCAGTGGATTCACGGATGCAAGTTTTCAGACAGATAAAGATGATTTCCGGTCACAGTCTGGCTACATCTTCTGTCTGAATGGCGGTGCAGTAAGTTGGAAGAGTTCCAAGCAGAGCACCGTGGCAGATTCCACAACTGAAGCTGAATACATCGCTGCTTCAGAAGCTGCGAAGGAAGGAGTTTGGATAAGGAACTTCTTGATTGAACTCGGTGTATTCCCAAATGCCACTGAGCCTCTAGCACTGTATTGTGACAACAATGGTGCAATTGCTCAAGCCAAGGAACCGAGACATCATCAGAAATCCAAACATATTATGAGAAGGTATCACCTGATTCGTGATATAGTAAATAGAGGTGAAGTGATGGTCAGCAGAGTTCCCACTGATGAGAACGTGGCTGACCCGTTGACAAAGCCACTCCCGAGACCTAAGCACGAGTTGCATACTGCTGCTGTAGGAATTAGAGATATTCAAATGTAATCTCTTTTTGAGTGGGAGTTGTGAGGGCTTTATTTTAGTTATTTTGATTGGTTCATGTAAACATTTTAAATGTTAATGAAATTTTATTTCTGGATTATTTTTAACTGTGATATAAAATAATCGTTCCAAAATGATTCATGTCATTATATATGGGTCATCAAAGTACATGAGTTGACTTGATCCTGAAACCCCATATTTAACGAAGTGACATAAATCATAGTGTCCATAGTCGAAGGTTGTTGAATTGGAACACCAACAACCACTTGAGACTAGATTTTGTTGAGACTTATGACCAAGTTTCGAGGGGTCATAGATGCGCAGCATCAAAGTCGACACATAGGTATATGTAGGGGAACATATGACCGGACATGGCCCGCTGATGAGAACTCTACAAGATATTAATATCTGTGTCATAAGAGGTTCTCATATACGACTATAGAGTATAGTCCTTAGACCTGAGTTCGCATGCATGTGGCTGCACATGGAGTAATACGCTTTGATCATTGTCTAACGCTGTTTCGTAACTGGGAGCTATACGGACCTTGGTTGGGTGTATTATGAATTGTGTAGTTCATAGTGATGGAACAAGATGGGATTTGTCCCTGCCGTTTAACGGAGGTAATATCTCTAGGCCAATCGGAGATTTGATAGCTGGTAAGAGAATGGCCATTCCCAAATGGACTTGCCCAAGTCGTTTGAATTGTCAGTATCAAATCTGTTCCGATAAACATGGTCTGGCTATATAAGGATGACACGCATCTTGCCTTATGCCAGATCGAGATATTGAGACAAAAGGATTAGGGAATGTAGGATTCTAGTACAATCGGGAGATTGTTGGGAATGTCCTGTGTAGGATTCCAGTACAAGTGGGAGATTGTTGGGAATGTCCTGAAATCTACCGTACTATCTCTAGAAAGTATGATAAGTGTCGAGATCAGACATAAGTCATAAATACTGGGTGATCATGATGGCTTGCTAGAGTCCGCTCTTGATCTATAAGTTTAGGACTTATTACCAGTATTGTATGATCCCAAAGGGTCACACACCATAGCTAACGGGAAAGTTAAATGGAATTAATACGGTAAGATGCAATGGCATTTATTGTATTGGATCAGAGAATTGGGCCAGACAGAATGCAGGCTTTTGTCTGATTTGTGTCTTAGGCCCAAATGATAAATGAGCCATTAGTCATTAGACTTGGGCCCATTAGAGAGTTAATGAGGCATAAGAAATCGAAACCCTAAGTGGAAGAACTCACGATTTCGTGTGGTAGCCGCGAGCTTCATATCTCTCTCTAACCTCTCTCTCTGATCATCCATCTCTTTGGTCTAGCAGCCATCCCTTGCTTGTAAGAGTGTGGATACTCAAGGAGGAATAGGTGATTCATCTGTTCTAGACTGATCTTGTCATTACCATCAATCCGCTGTGCAATCAATAGGTAATGTTACAGGTTTGGTTTTATGATTCGTTTTGCAAGAACCTAGATCTGTTAAGATTATGTGTTAGGTTGTAATACGAGAATTAAACCTTGAAAAACACTATAATACTTCAGCTTAGGCCTTGGGAGTGACTTAGTTAGAGGATCAGCGACATTCTCGTCTGTCGGAACTCGGCTGATCTTCACATCACCTCTATTGACGATATCTCGAATTAAGTGATATCTCCTCTCCACGTGTTTGGACTTCTGGTGTGACCTTGGTTCTTTTGCCTGAGCAATGGCTCCGTTGTTATCGCAAAACAAAGCCACTGGCTCCAAGATACTAGGAACCACACCAAGTTCAGTCATGAACTTCTTGATCCAAACAGCTTCCTTTGCCGCTTCTGAAGCAGCAACATATTCAGCTTCCGTTGTGGAATCAGCTACGGTATTCTGCTTAGAGCTCTTCCAGCTCACTGCACCGCCATTTAGACAGAAGACATATCCAGATTGTGATCGGAAATCGTCTCTGTCTGTCTGAAAACTCGCATCGGTGAATCCATTCACCACAAGTTCTTCACTTCCTCCATACACAAGGAATTTATCCTTAGTATGTCTCAAATACTTGAGAATATTCTTGACAGCTGTCCAGTGAACTTCACCTGGATCAGATTGGTATCTACTCATCATGCTTAACGCGTAAGCTACATCTGGACGAGTGCAGAGCATGGCATACATAATAGATCCTATTGCAGAAGCATAAGGAATCCTATTCATGCGCTCTCGCTCAGCAAGTGTCGTCGGACACTGCTTCTTGCTGAGACTCATGCCATGAGACATCGGTATGAAGCCCTTCTTGGAATCTTGCATCCTGAATCTGTGCAACACCTTATCAATATAAGTGTCCTGGCACAATCCAATCAGCCTATTCAATCTATCTCTGTAGATTCTGATTCCAAGAATGTATGCGGCTTCTCCCATGTCTTTAATGGAAAAACAACTTTCGAGCCAAGTCTTGACAGACTGAAGCAACGGAACGTCATTACCGAGGAGGAGTATGTCATCGACATACAGTACAAGAAACACAATTTTGCTCCCACTAGTCTTCTTGTAAACACATGGTTCCTCTTCGTTCTGATTGAAACCAAATTGTTTAACTGATTCATCAAAACGAAGATTCCAACTCCGTGATGCTTGCTTCAATCCATAAATGGATTTATGAAGCTTTCATACCTTCCCAGCTTTCTTAGGATCGACAAAACCTTCAGGCTGTGTCATATACACATCCTCTTCCAGAATACCATTCAGGAATGCGGTTTTGACATCCATTTGCCAAATCTCATAATCATAATGAGCGGCAATTGCTAGAAGAATCCGAATGGATTTAAGCATAGCGACTGGGGAATAGGTTTCATCATAGTCAATACCATGAATTTGCTTGAAACCTTTAGCCACCAACCTCGCTTTGTAAATCTGTACATTGCCATCCACGTCAATCTTCTTCTTGAAGATCCATTTACACTCAATGGCTTTTGCACCATTAGGTAAATCGACCAAGGACCATACTTGGTTTTCTGACATGGATCCCATTTCGGACTTAGAGGCTCCAAGCCATTTTTCGGAGTCCGGGCCCATCATTGCTTCCGCGAAGGTCGCTGTTTCATCACTGTCAATGATCATCAGATCATTTGAATCGGTCACGAGAAATCCATAGTATCTCTCGGGTTCGTGACGGATCCTTCCGGATCTGCGAACTTCAGGCTCCACAGGCGCCGGTTCCACAGAACTTTGTGGATCCAACTGCTGCTCTTCCTCAGCAGGTTGAGCAGTCTCCTGTGCATCTCGAATTTCTTCACGATGTACTTTACTCCCACTGTTTTTCTTAGAGAGAAACTCCCTCTCAAGAAAAGAACAGTCCCGAGCAACAAATACTTTGTTCTCAGATTGGTTGTAAAAGTAGTATGCCTTGGTTTCCCTAGGATAACCAACGAAGTAGCATTTATCTGATTTGGGTGCAAGCTTGTCAGAGATTAAACGTTTGACATAAGCTTCACAACCCCAAATCCTCAGGAAAGACAGACTAGGAACATTCCCAGTCCACAGTTCATGTGGTGTCTTTTCCTCTAATTTAGATGGTACCCTATTTAGTGTAAACGCAGACGTTTCTAGAGCGTATCCCCAAAAGGATAATGGAAGATTTGAATGACTCATCCTAGACCGAACCATATCCAATAAGGTTCGATTCCTCCTCTCCGACACTCCATTCCATTGGGGTGTTCCAGGAGGAGTGAGTTGTGAAATAATTCCACACTCGCTCAGATAGTCGCTGAATTCTTGACTCAAGTATTCTCCTCCGCGATCCGATCGCAGAACTTTGATACTTTTGCCAAGTTGATTATGTACTTCATTCTTGAATTCCTTGAATCTATGAAAGGATTCTGACTTGTGTCTCATCAAATAGACATTGCCATACCTACTGAAATCATCAGTGAAGGTAATGAAGTACTTGTAATTTCCTCTGGCAACAGTACTCATCGGCCCACATACATCAGTATGAACAAGGCCCAATAAGTCACTGGCCCTTTCATTTTTTTTGTTGAAAGGGGCTCTAGCCATTTTGCCTATCAAACAAGATTCGCATTTCTCACATGATTCAAAATCAAATGAGCCTAGAAGCCCATTTCTATGGAGCCTTTGGATGCGTTTCTCATTTATGTGGCCCAAACGACAATGCCATAAGAAAGTCGGGTTTTCGTCATTGGACTTAAACCACTTTGTATTTATGTTAAAGACAGGCATTTCTTGGTTTAAAACATATAACCCATTATCTAATGGGGCGCTACCATAAAATGTACCATCACGATTAAAAGAACAAACTTTATTCTTAACAGCAAAATCAAAACCTTCCAAATCCAAAACGGAAACTGAAATTATGTTTCTGCTTATCGCAGGTACAAAGTAGCAATTATTTAAAATTAAAACCATGCCCGATGGTAAGGACAACTCGTAGGTGCCTACGGCCAGTGCAGCAACCTTAGCTCCATTCCCGACCCGTAGCTCCACTTGTCCTTTCTTCAGCGTCCTACTGTTTCTTAGTGCCTGCACATCAGTACAAATATGATCACCGCAGCCGGTATCCAATACCCACGAAGTAGAACTAGAAGACATAACATTAAGTTCGATAACATAAATACCTGAGTCAGACGCATCATACGTCTTCTTCAGCTTCTTGTAATCTTCCATGAACTTCTTGCAGTCTCTCTTCCAATGCCCTAACTGCTTGCAGTAGTTGCATTTATCCTCAGGAGAAGGCCCGGATTTGGGCTTCGGCTTGGGCTTGTCCTGACTCTCAGTCTGGACAACTTGGGCCTTTCCCTTATCCTTCTTAGGTTTCTTAAACCTTTTACCCCCTTGTACCATCAGTACACTGGGAGTTGCCTTCTTGAGATTCGGCTCTGCTATCTTCAGCATGCCGTGCAACTCAGTCAATGTCTTAGTCATGTTTTGCATGTTGTAGTTCATGATGAACTGATCAAAACACGACGGCAAAGACTGCAGAATCATGTCAGTGGCCAGCTCCTGGCTAATGGCACAGTCCAGTTTCCCGAGGTTATTAAGGACATGAGGACTTACTGGACTGTCCTTAGCCAGCTTGCAATCCATGAGAGATTTAACCGTCTGGTATCTCTCTGTGCGAGCTTGCTCCTGAAACAAAGCTTTCAGGCTGTTAATCATCTCAATGGGTGACATCACGTTCTCATATTGCTTCTGCAGCTCAGAGTTCATAGTCACCAGCATTAGACAATTAACATCTTTGACATCAGCTGAATGCTTATCCCAAGCATTCTTTTCTGTCTGCGGGGCATTGGAACGTGGCCTCTCGGTGAGAACTCTTTCAAGGACATATTTCTTGTTCTCCTGCCTGAGAACTATTCTCAGGTTCCGATACCATTCCAAGAAATTAGATCCATTTAACTTGTCCTTCTCAAGGACGGATCTTAGTGAGAAAGTGTTGATGTGATTTGAGACAGACATAGCTGTAATTCAAAAGAGGTAGATTTTTAGTTATAATGCTCAAGAAATGAGAATTCTTATCTAATAAGAAAACTCGCATTGTATTCAAAAACTATGTTTCCTCAGATGAATACAATGAGCCAAGATCCTCAGATTACTAAAATTCGAGTGGGCGACTCGCCGTTACTCAAGCTTTAGTTATCTAGGTAAGCAAATCATTGCTAATTGTACCCAGTACAACTCTTGGTCGTGGATGAGACAAACTATGTCCAATCCACTCTGATGTCTCTGGGCCCAGAACTTCCGACAGCCCAGTCAAGTAAAACCAATCCATTTTCTGTCTTGTGATCACTGACAGTTGCACTGCAAGTCTGTCAATGATCACCTGCCTTACTCACGTTGCAGTGGATACCGAGGACTCCAAGATTATCCAACAAACGACACGAGTCTTGACAGTAGACCAGATCGGGCAAGACATCAAGATCACTTGATATTTAGTTGAGGAAAGGAACTATTTTATCTTGATGTATATCCAATACACATCCAAGAAGTTATTAATTCAATTAAAACATTCAGTTTTATTAAGTTAAGGTTTATTTTGATTTGGTATTCGCAACTAGAAGTCCAACCCCTGAGTCTGCGAATTGTGTGTCGATCGACACAGCCTTTGCATCGATCGACACATCTTAACCACAATCAAATTGGTTTCCGGTTCAATCCAATCCAACCGAAACCAACCAACTGAATCGATCGATGCACCCAGTGCGTCGATCGATACAGTGCGAGTTTTCGCGATGCAACGGTCGACACAAGCTTAGTGTCGATCGACGCTTTGCGAACAACCCAAAAGATTTTACGAGTTTTTGCTCTGCGTCGATCGATGCACGCTTTGCACCGATCGACACTCTGCGACAACCCTAAGATTATTTTGCGAGTTTTCGCTTTGTGTCGATCGACGCACGCTTTGCACCGATCGACACGCTGCGACAAACCCTAAAATTGATTACGTGTTTTCGCTCTGCATCGATCGACACACGCTTTCACTACAAGAAATACTGTTATTGATAGCAGATGAGGATAGCATGAATTTGGAAACTGCTATTATAAAGGGTGTGATGGGGTGGGATACTCTATTACAGCATTAAATCAATGCGATGCCGTTATTTTACTAAGTGAAAAACTTAAATTCATTTTGGAGCCTAATTTCTGCTATGTATTCTATGGGCGCCAATCACTTAGAACAAAAACATTTACTACCTAAAAATTTTGTATTTTGGAGACAAAATAAAAATAAAACTCCTATCAACAAATCTTTCATTTCTCTCGTCCATCAAAAAAAAAAAAGAACAACTCTCTCTCATCCCATCCTCCATCTTCGACACTGCTCTCTAACCTCCATCTCCTACGATTGCTTCCTCCTCTCTCCCTCTTCTGCTTCAGTCTTAGATCTTGAAGATGGTAGAAAAATCTCTCAGCTTGCTCGCTTCTCCTCCGCCAATCCCTAATTCCACTTCCAGAGCCGATCGTTTCCATGCCCTAGGTTTCGTCCTGAGGTAAAATCGTCGAGTATCGCCTTAGAAATACATAGATGTCTTCATCTCGATCTAATTACAGTGATGCACATATCGTATTTTGTTATAATTTCCGCAAGATGAATGATTAGGTTTTGTCTTATGATATGTAGTTGCTGAATATTTTGGGTATGGCCGCTGGGATTTGATTTGATTGTTTCTGCTATTCAGAAGTTTCGTCGTTGAATAGAGTGATTATGTCTAAACCGTAGCTCTCTGATTATGTCTCTTTAACTCCCTTGGTTTTGTTATAGATGGTAGATTCGTCAGTGGAGGTAAACGATGAGAGTCAAGAAACTGATCAAAGTCACAGGAGGTTATCGGAAGTATGGTAACATGATCTTTTCAATTTCTATATTTATCTGCTGTCAATCCTTTTTACGATTATCTTCTAATTATCATGGTGTTTTTATTTGTTTTCGTCAGTCTCGTTCTCTGTGGTGTCTGATTGTAAAGATATCTTACAAACCTTATTACGCTTGCTGAATTGCTAGCTTTTATTAGATGCCGTTGTAATTCTATGATTAGTGAAGGACGCAAAGCATCATGTTGATGTTCAAGGCTTAATATGTCTACCACAAAAGCGACGCAAAAATCGTTTCTTGTAGAGCATAGATTTATTGAATACTAACTATTTTGTCTTTGGTGCAGGTTTTAGGACAAGAGAGCATTATTGCCACAATACCCAAAGAATCGTAATTTCTGGTTATCTGATTTGAAATTGTGGGTTCCATTTCCTTGGTCTGCGCTTTGTTGATCCGATGGGAGAAATCTGGGAAGTTATAGCATCGTCTCTGTTGAGTGCGAATGATCAGGTCTAAACTCCTATCTTGCTCTATCTAATTTCCACATTTTGTCTCTCTGTATTCAGATTAGCTAATGAATCTATGACTAAATAAGATTATGAATCCTAAAAGCCCCTTCTATTTTGCTTGGTCATGATGGTTTCAGGGTGCCAAACTTCCTTCGAGGAACTCAAAGAGAATAAGGTACAATTCCAATATGTCAATATTGTTACACTGGTCTAGAAGTTTCTACGAACTCCATTATCTGAACATAGTATGCTTTTCTGAGCAGATCAAATCTGGAGAGTCATCAAAGAGAATAAGGATCTTGACCTTCCTGCCTACAAGGTAGCTTTATAGTGATAGCTTTAGAGCTGTGAGCTCCCTATTAATTTGTGTTTGTCATGGATATACAAGCGAATTGTGTTTGAAGTCTTTGTGAGTCCCATGGTCACTAACCAACCTTTTTACTTTCGTTTACAGGACTGGCGCAAACTGGACGAGGAGGTGCAAGCAGGTCCAGTTTATTGTTTTGGAAATAGATTTACTTCTATTCTTCTTGCTTATCAGAGTAAGCACACCGGTTTAAATCAAGCTACTCATACATCGATTTAAAACAACACTAAACTTTGAATCTTGTTTTTATTTTTTGTTCTTCAGGTTTGGTACAACATCTGATCCATTGGCTTCAAGCACTTGGGATGAGGTATGTATGACCTGCTCCAATGTGTATTAATTCCAGCTGTAAGTCCAACTAAGATTCATGGTCGCATTGTAATATGTGATATAGGTTGCGTAAAATGTATTATATTTACTTAGTTAAAAAATCTGGATGCATCATATACATTTTTTGGAGGATTCTACTTTGCCTGAGGATTTTTACTACTAATTTTTTCTTTATGCATCTTTGATATTTTTAACAACCAAGAGAGAAAAGGCAAGTCTCTTTTGTTGATCACATATTCGTTTGTTCCATTTTCCTTAGCTCCTACTAAACTTAACTATGTTTTTGGATTTGCTTTCAATTAATAGGAAGCAAAAGACTAATTTTGAAGATGCAGTGGCAAAGCATAAAGAAGGAAATATGAGTTGATAAGTAGAACACTGAAATTGGCAGACCAATTAGATGATAACAAGAAAGTTGTGGAGATCTCCATTAGAAACTAAGGACGAGGAGGCGAAGATTACAAGATAAACCTTCCTAGATTATTTACCATTAACTTTTGTAAAATTGAATTGATAAGTAGTTTATATTTATGATAATGTAATGTCTTTTTTTTTTAATAATTTTATTTATTTATTATAAATACTAGATGAAATAAATTAATAAATGAATTGAATACCAAGTTAAACAAACAATTTTTATGTAAATATAAGCTATAAACAAAAAAAAAACTCTTTAGTGTTAGTTTTAGTTTAGGGTATATATAGGGTATGATTTGAAATACAATTAATTTATTTGTAATATTAAGTATCTCATAATATTAGAATTTTGATGATTTTTAATAAAATAATCTATAAAACACTAAATTCTCAACTAATATTAAATTTGAAGTTTTATTTAGGGTTTAGGATATTATAGGGTTATGGTTAGGGTTTATGATATTATAGGTTTATGGTTAGGGTTTAGGATTCATACATATATATGTATAACATAATCTATAAATATATTGTATAGGGTTTAGGGTATTAGGTATTGGAAGGTTAGGGTTTAGGGTTAGGGTTAGTCTAAAAATAAAATTTTCAATTAATACAAATGTTAAAGTCTCACAAAACACATTGTCTAAAACTTTAACTCTCTACCACAAACACTAGCCTTAAACTCCTAGCCCATTTTTATATCAAAAACTTAATTATCAAACCCTAAACTATGAACTATAACCTTTAATTTTTATCCTCAAACATAAAATTTAAACCTAAATTTCCAACCCTAAAACCCTAAACTCCAAATAAATATCAAAACCCTAAATTATAAATCAAAGTCTAATTAGTATAACATACATAAAACTAAGACTCAACACTTATAAAATAATTATTATTTTTAAATATAATATTTTTAAACATTAACTTCAAAATTTTGTCTAAACCCTAAACTCTAAACACCAAATAAACTAAATCTAATTACTATAACATACCTAAAACTAAGATTCAACACTTACAAAAGAATTATTATTTTTCAAATCTAATATTTTAAACATTACCCTAACCTTATATGGCTATATCCCTAAATTTCATTTATCATAATTATAATTAGGTTTATCACCAAAAAATTTGGTTTGGCTCAAGTTTTCCAATTTATTTGGGTTTGGCGGTCAAAATTTTGGCAAACATTACCCTAACCTTATATGGCGTCATCTCTCTCTCTCTCTCTCTCTCTCTCTCTCTCTCTCTCTCTCTCTCTCTCTCTCTCTCTCTCTCTCTCTCTCTCTCTCTCTCTCTCTCTCTCTCTCTCTCTCTCTCCTCTTATCCCATCCTTCAATCGCCTCTGCCGTCGCGATGACCCTCCGCGTTCTCTGACCTCCGCAACGCTGACCCTCCGCGTTCTCCGACCTCCGCGTAGCTGACCTCTGCAGTTTCCGACCTCCAAGCCGATTAAGCCAACGCCGCCGCTCCGACTATCCAAATCCAAATCCACCTTCGGCTCAGACTCTTTCCGATTTTAAATCGTCCTTACACTCCGTCGCGCTGACCCTCCGCGTTCTCTGACTTCCTTTGATTTTTGTAAATCACCTTTTCTCCTTTCCTGGTCCTTTTAAGATACGAGATTAAGGGCTCTTGTTACATTTGAACAATATAGCAGTTATGTAAATTGGTATTTTGCTTGTGTTTCGTAGATTTTATTGTTCAATGTCGCTTTTTAGAACTGGGAATTTTGCAAGTATAACAAGTATTGAGATATCATCTGTATGTAAATTAAATTGGTATTTGCCTTGTGTGAGTATCTGCAACATCTAGAACAAAAGAAAAATAATCTCACTGTTGCTTTTTTCTATTGATTTTTGGATGGAACGCAGGAGCAAAGGAAGCTGGATGGAAACATGAGCACATATGATAGGTACGCTTTGTCTTCCTCACTGTTTCCTCACATATGGAAACATGAGCACAAGCTGTTTCCTTTTCAGAATGTTGTTTTGATGTTTGTTCTTAAATTTGTGTTAGGTGGAAAATGAGTATGAGTATTATGAAAAAGATTACGGAGAAGGAGGGAAGCGGTATGCTCAATGGTCTGCTTCTATGGCTGTCTCACAGAACATTGGTGTTCCATGGATGATGTGCCAGCAATGGGATGCTCCTGCTACTGTGGTAAAGCCTCTATTGAAATCCGAAATACAAGATCTCTAAACAAGTGTATATGCACCGTGTTTTGATGGATTTCTTGTATTACCTATTCCAGATTAGCACCTGCAATGGCTTTTACTGTGACAATTCACACCTTACACCGCGGATAAACCCAAAATCTGGACTGAGAACTGGCCTGGATGGTAACAAAACTGATCTTTAGTCCCTTTTATAGTTCTATATAAAGTTTGAATCTTTTGGAATATCTTGTTGTTCATTGACAATCAAATGTGTTTATCGCGGTCTCATTCTTATTTTTCTTCAAGGTTTAAAACTTTTGGAGGCAGAGACCCACATAGACCAGCAGAGGACATAGCTTACTCTGTTGCTCGTTTTTTCCAGAAAGGAGGAAGTGTTCACAACTACTACATGGTAAATAGTAGTTAGTTTCTTCAAATTACTAAGCTCTATATCAGCTTGTAAACTAATTTGTGGTGTGTAATATCATGGAGGAACAAACTTTGGACGTACTTCAGGAGGACCATTCATAACAACAAGCTATGACTATGAAGCTCCGATTGATGAGTATGGTGAGTTGCCTAACAAAGAGATTACTATGGAGTGAGATAGCTCGTCGACGTTTATAACTTATGTTGGCATACTTAAGTATGTATTGCATTTTTGTGGATGTTTATGTTTAAGTTGGACAAATTTAAGTATGATCTTGTGTTTGTAATTGTATATTTTTAAATTCTAAATATATTTCTGCAATTCTAATTGATTTTAAAATAATAATTTAAAACCAGAATTTAAAATAGAATTATATAATAAAAATTTATAGCTCCAATTAATATTAAATATGACAAAATATAAAAGTGTTCATAAAATATACAACAGCCATAAAGATTGGTTATTATAAATAATAATATAGCAACAACAAAAATGCTAGAGTAAAGTATAATACAACCCTAAAATATTGTCACCACAATATATATTATTGCACGAATAATATGCTGCATTAATTTATAAAATGACAATAAACTAATGCTACTGAAAACTATATAATCACATCAAAATTAACGCTATCGTAGACAGATATATGATAGCATGTCAAATTAGTGCTATCGTAGATGACTGACCTAAGATGGCAGCGGCAAACATAGCGTTTATGGAAACGCTACCATAGACATATGATAGCGTTTTCGTGGTGCTATCAATACCCATATTTCTTGTAGTGTTTGTGTCGATCGACACTCTGCGAGAACACAGGTATCAAATTTTCAACAGATGCTTTAATCCGAGATTAACACTTGAAAACACGATTTTCACAGGCAATAATCAATTCAACAAACTCAGTTTTCGAATTAATTGCATCAGATTCAATAGCTAAACCCTAACAACGCTCTGATACCACTGTTGGATCTCCTTGGATCTAGGGTTTGATATATTGAATCACCAACCTCGTTCTTACCTTGTTATTGGCAGCGGAATGAATGGTGAACGAGATCAGTAGCGACACAAGTGCCTCGCCTCTACCATGTACACACGCACACAAGCTGGAAACGGGATGCTAGTGCCGGATCTGTGGGATCTAAGAGTTTCTGGTGTTTCTGCTTTTCTGTCAGAGAGAAGAGAAGACGGCTAGGGTTCAGGTCGACCATATAAGCCTTTATATATCGACATGTAAATGACATCACAAAACCGTCAGACAAATCCGACTCGGTTGCGTCATTAATCCGAAACATCAGTTTCGAAACCCGATATGCAACGATCGACACACTTAATGTGTCGATCGTCACACCTCCACGAAAAGCCTGCATCGATCGACGCACTCATGCATCGATCGACACATACATTGTAAAACTCTATGTAAATGTGTATCCAATACACATAAGTATGATCATTACCATAATGATCATTCCCACTTTCATGCTTACAGTTTGCTTAGGTGTGTGACCCTATAGGATCATATAATACTGGCAGTAATTTTACAACTTACAGACTGCAAGAGGCTTCTAGCAAAACATTGCAACCGCCCAGTATTATACGAATGTCTGATCTCGACACACAACTATCATCAGGAGTGAGTACAAGTGTGATTTCAGGACACTATCCCAACACCTCGGTCTCTTTTCCTTCTACGCACCACAATGCTACTCCGGCAGCATTGTAACAGAAGAGGCCATCCTCCATCATGACATACCAAGCTGCTTTTGCCTTGAGTCTACGAGCTTCCCACCTATCCTTGGGTAATTCTCCGTCCGATATGTACGGTTTTATTTCCGATGCCTAATTATTTCCTTTCACTTCATCGACACAGGCCTGGTTTCCCATAATATCTTTTTGAGTTATGTCTCCGTTGATAACGTTACAGACATCAAGAAGACTTATGTTTGGTTTGTCTATGAGTTCCACCAAGATCTTTTGTCTCAAGTGAGCATCTAAACTCGAGGCTAAGCCGCGAGGGCATCTGCCGAGGTATTTTCCTTTCTTGAGATTCTTGTAAGATTTAACAAACTGAGGTCATCTATCAATTGCTTGGCTATGCCGAGGTAGGCATCCATTTGTACTCCCCGTTGAATTGGTTCACAACCAGCTGCGAATCTCAGTAAGATCGGATGCATTTTTCACCTATGGCTTTGGCCAGTCGTAATCCGGAAATCTGGGCTTCGTACTCGGTTTCATTGTTTGAAGCCGGAATCCTAGCCTTAACGACTGCTCGAGTACTTTGCCCGTTGGGGATTCGAGCCGAATTCTGATTCATGAGCCACGTTTTGACGATGACCCATCTACGTGAAGGCTACGACTTTTTCTTCTATTTGATTGTCTTGTATTAGCTCTGGTGGGATTTCGTCGATGCAATCTGCCATGAGTTGGGCTTTTAGGCTGGCATGACCTTTGAATTCGATGTCGTACTCATTTAAATCGACTGCCCACTTGGCCAGCCTACCAAATTGAGTCGGGCTGTGCAAGATCGATCGCAAGGGCAAACTCATTATGACGGTGACTAGGTGTGATTGGAAATAAGGTCAAATCTTTCTTGCCGACGTCACAACCGCTAGAGAGAAATTTTCGATTAATAGGTACTGAGTTTCTGTCCCATCCAAAGTTTGGCTAATGTACAAGATTGGTCTTTGGCCACCGCAATCTTCCTTAACCAGGACCTTACTCACGGTCGCGCTTGACACTGCTATATAAAGATAGATAAATTCTCCCTCTACTTGTTTTGCCAATATCGGCGGTGTTTTGAGGTATTCATTTAGCTATTGAAAAGCTTCTTCGCACTGTTCGTCCCAGTAATTTTTTTTTGTTTTCCCTCAGGAGTTGGTAGAAAGGCAGGCACTTATTGGTTGACCTGAAAATGAAGCGATTGAGCGCAGCGATCCTACTAGTTAGCCTTAATACCTCGCGAGTTTTCGTTTGTGACTATATGTAGGTTCATTATTGTTGTAATGTGCTTTTGGTTCGCTTCTATTCCTCGCTCGGTTACGATGTATCCCGGGAACTCTCCCGAGTTAACGCCAAAGGTGTACTTTCAGGTTTAGCTTCGTACAGTAGTCATTCAGAATATCAAAACATGTTTTCAGATGCGCAATGTGATCTGCTGCTACCAATGGTTTTACGAGCATTTCATCAATGTATACTTCCATAGTACGGCCAAGGTGTCTGGCAAACATCTTATTGACGAGGAAATTGTATGTCTCTCCCGCGTTTTTAGTCCGAACGGCATAACCTTGTAGCAGAAGGTTCCTCGGTCTCTTATGAACGACATCTTTTCTCTATCGTCTAGGTGTTGGATTATGTGTGTTCATTGGTGTAATTCACAGGTTACAACCTAGCACATAATCAACTAGGATCTAGGTGATTTGTAGTTGAATCATAAACAGATCAAGATCATTACCTTGTGATTGCAGCGGATTGACCAAAGGAATGAAGAGATCTGCAAGAGCTGATAGAAACCGGCTCCTCCTAGGTATCCACACTCTTACAAGCTACTGGATCAGGCTGCTAGACCAAGCTGGAATCAACAGAGAGAAAGAGAAAGAGAGAGGACGGCTGGAGCTCAGAAAATCGCAGACCACTAGGGCTTCCTGCGCCTCTCCTCTTCCTTATATGGGCCCAAGTAATTAAACTAATGGCTCATTAGGCTTTTGGGCCCAAGGCCCAAATCAGACAAAAGGCTGTATTTTGTCTAGCCCAATTCTCTGTACAAATACAGGGAATGTCCTTGCATCTTACCGTATTAATTCCTTGTTAACTTTCCCGTTAGCTATGGTGTGTGACCCTTAGGGATCATACAATACTGGTAATAAGTCCTAAACTTATAGATCATGAGCGGGCTCTAGCAAGTCATCATGATCACCCAGTATTTATGACTTATGTCTGATCTCGACACTTATCATACTTTCTAGAGATAGTACGGTAGATTTCAGGACATTCCCAACAATCTCCCACTTGTACTGGAATCCTACATTCCCTAATCCTTTTGTCTCAATATCTCGATCTAGCATAAGGCAAGATGCGTGTCATCCTTATATAGCCAGACCATGTTCATCGGACCAGATTTGATACTGACAATGCAAACGACTTGGGCAAGTCCGTTTGGGAGTGGCCACTCTCTTACCAGCTATCAAGTCTCCGATTGGCCTAGAGATATTACCTCCGTTAAACGGCAGGGACAAATCCCATCTTGTTCCATCACTATGAACTACACACTTTATAATACACCCAACCAAGGTCCTTATAGCTCCCAGTTACGAAACAGCGTTAGACAATGATCAAAGCGCATCACTCCATGTGCAGCCACATGCATGCGAACTCAGGTCTAAGGACTATACTCTATAGTCGTATATGAGAACCTCTTATGACACAGATATTAATATCTTGTAGAGTTCTCATCAGCGGGCCATGTCCGGTCATATGCTCCACTACATATACCTATGTGTCGACTTTGATGCCGCGCATCTATGACCCCTCGAAACTTGGTCATAAGTCTCAACACAATCTAGTCTCAAGTGGTTGTGGTGTTCCAATTTCAACAACCTTCGACTATGGACACTATGATTTATGTCATTTCGTTAAATATGGGGTTTCAGGATCAAGTCTACTCATGTACTTCGATGGCCCATATATAATGACATGAATCATTTTGGAACGATTATTTATATCACAGTTAAAATAATCCAGAAATCATAGATTTCATAAACATAAAATATTATGTTTACATGAACCTTTCAAAACAACTAAATAAAGCCCTTTACAAACTCCCACTGAAATTAAGACTACATCTTAATTTCTCTTATCCTACAGCTACAGTCCGCGACTCGTGCTTAGGCCTAAGGAGTGGCTTCGTTAATAGATTAGCAATGTTTTCATTCGTTGAAACTTGCTGATCTACTTAACACCTCTGTCATTTATCTCACGGAATAGGTAACACCTACCCTCAATGTGTTTGGATCTCAGATGTGCAGCTAGCCACATCAAGTTCAGTGATGAACTTTTCTATCCAAACAACCTCTTTCGCCGCTACCCAAGCTGCGAAATGTTCAGCTTAAGTCATGGTGTCAGCAACAGTGCCTTGCACCGCCAGACAGACACAAGATATAACCGGACTGTGACCGGAAATCATCTTTGTCTGTTGGAAACTTGCCTTTCAGACTCTATCGACTTGTAGCACCTCACTTTCTCCGTAAATCAAGAACTTATCCTAAGTATTTTCCAAATACTTGAGGATATTCATTACGTCTATCCAGTGATTCTTTGCTGGATTTGACTGGTCTTTACTTGTCTTGCTTAACATTAAAGCAACATCAAAACAAGTACGTGTCATGGCATACATGATAGATCCAATTGCCGACGCATATGGAATCTCATCCATGCATTCAAGCTCAGCAGTTATCGTAGGACACTGTTTCTTGCTTAACGTAATGCCATGTGACATTGGCATAAAACCCTTCTTGGAATGCTGAAAACGTGTAGGACTTTGTCAATATAAGAATCCTGACTTTGTCCTATCAGCTCTTTTGGATCTCTATCTTTAGATCCAAAATCCAAGAACTTACGTGGCTTTACCCATATCAATCATAAAACCAACTCCCAAGCCAGTCCTTTACCGACTGCAGCATTGGAACGTTATTTCCGAGAATCAGTATGTCATCGACATACACTATGAGAAATGCAACATCGCTCCCACTTATCTATTAGTAAACGCACAGTTCCACTTCGTTCCTGTTCAAGTCAAAACCTTGACTACTTCAACAGAACGAAGATTCCAACTCCGATATGTTTGCTTCCATCCATGAATGGATCGATGAAGCTAACTTACACACAGTATAATTTTTCGGAGTCCGGGCTCACATTCGCTTCTGTGAATTTCGCAGGTTCGTCACTTTCAATGATCATCAGATCATGGCAATTAATCACGAGAAATCACTCTCGGATTAGTGACGGATTCATTCAGATCTGCGAACTTCAGGCTCTACAGGTGTAGATTCTACAGAAATCTGTAAATCCATCCGCTGCTCTCCCTCAACAGGTTGAGCAGCCTCCTGTATTTCTCGAATTTCTTCGAGTTATACTTTTACTCCCACTGTTCTTCTTGGAAAGCAACTTTCCTTTTAGAAAACAGAATTCCGAACAACCTAACTTCGTTTTCGGAATGGACGTAAAAAGTAACAAGCCTTGGTTTCCCTAGGACAACCAGCGAAGTAGCTCAACTACAAATACTCAGTAAAGACGAATTTGGATCATTTCCAGTCCACATTTATGTGGTGTCTTTCAACTGATATTGGTGGAACTATTTCAGCGTAAACTTAGATATTTCTAGAGCGTTATTCTTAAAGAATATCATGGAAGATTCGTGTGACTCATCTTTAATCATTTCTAATAAGATCTGATTCTTTCTCACAGAAACACCTCCAGGTTTTCAGGAGAAATGAGCTGTGAAACGACTTCACACTCATTCAGATGATCACACCATCAATGACTTAAGTATTCTCACTCGTGATCTAATCCAGAGTCTCAATACTTCTGTCACTCAGATTCTATACCTCATTCTGGAACTCTTTCGACCATTTCAAAGAATTCCGACTCGTGTCTCATCAAATGAACACAGTCATGCTCACTGAAGTAATCAGTAGAGACAATGAAGTACAGGAATTTTTCTCTGGCATTACTGCTCATCGGGCCACATACATTAGTATGTTCAAGGTCCAATAAGCCTTTGGGCCTTTCTCTAGCTCGGCTAAGATGGGCCCTTTGTCTTTTGGTCCAGTAAGCAGAATTCAAGTCTCATAAGATATCCGATCAAATGAGCCCAAAAGTCCATAACTATGGGATTTCTGAATCCGACTCACTCTATGTGACCAAAACATTTACGCCAAGAAAAATCAGGTTTAATTCATCAGATTTAAGCCAATTCGGTATTTATGTTACTTTTAGGCACTCTTTGGTTTAAGATATAAAACCCATTCCTTGAATAGGGTGCTACAATCAATATTTCATTGAGATCAAAAGGACAAAACTTGTCTTTTATCAAAATGAAAAATATTCAAATTCTTACAAGAAAATGAAAGACAACTCTGCTTAAAGCAGGTATATTGTAGCAATTACTTAATACAAAACCAAGCCTCAAAGGCATCTACGAGTGAAAACCCTATGGCTGAGGCAGCATCCATAGCTCCTTCCAGACATGCAGTTCCACTTGCCCTTCCTTCAACGTTCTACTGTTGCTTAGGCTCTGCATATTATAACAAATATCAGTGCCACAACCAGTATCCAATACCTATAAGGTAGAACTTGAAGTAATAACATGAATACCTGAGGAAGTAGTCTCATACATCAACTTCAACTCCTCATAATCTTCCATGAATTTAATGCAATCTCTCTTCCAATGCCCAGTCTCTTTACAGTAGCAGCACTTACCAACGTAAGATGTATCTGACTCGGGCTCAGAAGACACAAGCTTGGCATGATTCACAATCTGGACAACTTTGTCTTCACCCTTGTCAGCATTAGGTTTAGTAAACCTACCCTTCTCCATTATGAGATTATACAGGGTACTCTTCACGTTTGGCTCAACTGTCTTGAGCATATCATGCAGTTCAGTCAGCGTCTTCGTTAAGCCTTTCTTGATATAGTTCCCTCTGAACTTATCATAGCTTGACGGCAGTGACTGCATAATGATCTCAGTTGCCAATTCTTGGCTAACTGGATAATCCAGTTTCCTCAGGTTATCAATGTAACCCATCATTTTACTGACATGAGGACTCACTGGATGATCATTTGGTAGCTTGCAGCTAGTGAGAGACTTAACCAACTGGTATCTCTCCACTCTTACCTGCTCCTGAAATTTCAATTTCAGGCTGCTGATCATCTCTATTGGCGACTCCATGTTCTCATATTGCTTCAGCAAATCTGAGTCCATGGTAGCCAATATCAGACCACGCACATCTACCGCATCATTATAATGCTTATTCCAAGCATCATATACTGCATGAGAGGCATTGGACCCGATCCTCTCGGGGAGAGCTCTTTCAAGGACATAGTCCTTTCTCTCCTGCCTGAGGACTAGCCTCAGGTTCCGCGACCAAGTCAAGAAATTTGATCCGTTCAGTTTGTCCATCTCAAGGACAGACCGGATCGAGAAAGTGTTTTGATTGTTTGTGCTAGTCATAACTGAAATTTAGAGATAAATAGAGTTTTAGTTATTTAGTTCATAAAAGAGTAATCTTAATAACTTATAAGAAAACTCGCATTGCATTCAAAATTTATTTGTTTAACCTCATAAGAATGCAATGATTCCGAGACCCATGTTCAGCTAAATCCAAAGTGGGCCACTGGCCGTCACCCAGAAGTAGCTTTACTTGGTAAGCATACACACAGCTAGTTATATCCAATAACTCTCGGTTGTGAATTGGGCCCAAGGCCCAATACACCAGATGTCTCAAGGCCCGGGACTCCCGATGGCCCAGTCAAGGAAACCAATCTCTTACAGCCAAATAATCACTAAAGTCT
The DNA here is from genome assembly GCA_030180135.1 of Orychophragmus violaceus. Taxonomy (NCBI): domain Eukaryota; kingdom Viridiplantae; phylum Streptophyta; class Magnoliopsida; order Brassicales; family Brassicaceae; genus Orychophragmus; species Orychophragmus violaceus. The sequence goes on from CM058232.1 coordinate 73,712,583, forward strand.
GGGACTCCCAATGAAATTAGTGACTATATACTACTTTACTTACGCAAAAACAGACACCTCACACTGTAAGCCATATCTGTAATTGAATAAGCGTTAAGTAGCTGACAAGATTGGGCAAGACATCCAAGCTTGATATTGGTTTTGAGGATTTTGGGTTTTCTTTCCAAAAATAGAAGATTACTATTTTTGGAAACTTACTTATTTTAGAAACTTTCTAAATTTAGAAACTTACTATATTTAGAAATTTCTTAACATGCCAAAATTAGAAACTTCTAATCAAAGAAGCTTTCTAATTTAATGTTTTATTAAAGTTTTCGGTTGGGTCACAAATTATAGGCCCAATTCTTGGCCCAAGACCACAGAATTCCAATTGGCCCAATAATTTGACATAACCGAGTCGGTTCATTAATTCTGGTCCAAGACCAAATTAACTACTAAATCCAACTGGTTATTTACTAAACCAGACCAGCTCTAAATTATTTGGTCCAACCAAATCAAACTTAGACCAGCCTTCGGTTTAGGTTAAAATTCAATTTTTGAATTTAAATCCGGTCTAACCAGAAATTAAATAATACCAATTGTATTAAATAATTTCCAGCAAACCGCGATTTGGGTTAACCGCTTGAACCACCAATTAAATTGGATCGGTTCGGTTAAGTCCAAAATCAGGAAGAAACACCTTGTGTTTTAGCCAATTTTGACCTAACTTGCGGTTTTGGCTAAAGCAGACAATGAACCACAATCAGTTTGATCGGTTCATTGTCGCGGGTTTGGGAAAAACGAACAACAATCATTCAAACAATCGTGATATCAATTAATTATCAAAACGATTCCGACTCCATTAACGATAGTCAACAAGTCATTCCAAACCGCTAAAGGACAAAACGATCGTGATTGAATTTGTGTTTCAAATCACACAAAATAATTAAACGACAATTCGATTCATAATTAATAAACACAATCGATTTAACAAATCGATTAACATTAATTAACAATCGCTTTTCTTATTTCTAGGTTTTCCAAGTTTCAATCAATTTTACTCATTAAAATCGATTCATCAAACTAATAAACAACCTAGTATGATCCAAAAGGCAAAAACCTAACGACCTAGGCTCTGATACCACTTTTGGATTATGTGTGTTCATTGGTGTAATTCACAGGTTACAACCTAGCACATAATCAACTAGGATCTAGGTGATTTGCAGTTGAATCATAAACAGATCAGGATCATTACCTTGTGATTGCAGCGGATTGATCAAAGGAATGAAGAGATCTGCAAGAGCTGATAGAAACCGGCTCCTCCTAGGTATCCACACTCTTACAAGCTACTGGATCAGGCTGCTAGACCAAGCTGGAATCAACAGAGAGAAAGAGAAAGAGAGAGGACGGCTGGAGCTCAGAAAATCGCAGACCACTAGGGCTTCCTGCGCCTCTCCTCTTCCTTATATGGGCCCAAGTAATTAAACTAATGGCTCATTAGGCTTTTGGGCCCAAGGCCCAAATCAGACAAAAGGCTGTATTTTGTCTAGCCTAATTCTCTGTACAAATACAGTAAATGCCTTGCATCTTACCGTATTAATTCCTTGTTAACTTTCCCGTTAGCTATGGTGTGTGACCCTTAGGGATCATACAATACTGGTAATAAGTCCTAAACTTATAGATCATGAGCGGGCTCTAGCAAGTCATCATGATCACCCAGTATTTATGACTTATGTCTGATCTCGACACTTATCATACTTTCTAGAGATAGTACGGTAGATTTCAGGATATTCCCAACACTAGGTGCATCAGGATTTGGTTGTATGTGGAGAAAGCGTCCATAAATGATAGGAGTTCATTACCCGCGGTCGCTTCGACTAGTCGGTCGATATAAGGTAGTGGGAAACAGTCTTTGGGGCATAATTTGTTCAGATCCGTGAAGTCTACGCAGACTTTCCACTTGCCATTTTTCTTCTTGACTATTACAGGATTGGCGAGCCATGCGGGGTACTTTACCTCTATGATGGAACCAGCTCCCAGTAGCTTATCCACCTCATCGTTTACCGCATTTTCTTTTTCCTCTCCGAGTTTTCTCTGTTTTTGTTTGATGGGTTTGAACGTTTTGTCGTCATTGAGTTCGTGACACACGATGTTCGGGTCAATTCCTATCATGTCGTTGACCGGCCATGTGAACGTTGTCACGTTTTGCTTGAGAAAGTCTATCAGCTCAGCCATGATTTCTGGATCGATATCAGCTTTGATTCCTACGCTTCGTTCGGGGTTCTAGTCGTCGATCTTGACGTGATCAATCAGCTCTTGTTGAGGGATGTCTCTATCGAACTCCTTCGGGGGGGGGGGGGGGGGGGGTCGCCTTCTTTCGTGCCATTGTGGCTGCGGTTCGCTGGGATATGTTGGACTGGGTCCGTTCTCCTCCCGTTGCGTGATGTCATCGGTGTTGCTTGCTCCTTCTGTCTCCTACGACGAGGGTTGTGTTTCTGTCAACGCTGATCTTTCTTTTGGTTGATTGAATATATCCAAACTCCCCACAGACGACACCAATTTTTTATCCAGAGAATCACAACGGTCATTCAATAAACTAATCTTAAAATGAGGGATTTGGTTAATAGGAATCAAGGGATCGAAAGGCAATTAGAAAGATAGACCGAAAAATCTAGTCTTTATTAGAAAGAAAGCCTAAATCGACGAGGTCGCTAGCTCTAAGGTTTTTAGTACACACGTGTGATTTCTACTTGGTCTTTTCCCGCGTAAAAGAAGAATATTTATACCAGAGGATGTAGGGGTTTTCCCTAGATTTTCTCTGATATTATTTACAAAATCCGAATTAACATAGATTTTCTTTCCTTATAGGAGATTTGCATCTATCTCCTTTCATTTTATAAATATATTATTTTAAAATATTTATCTTCTTTGATGTAGGTTGGCCAAGATGGCAACACTGAATGACCTCCTCGTCGCTGAGGGTTGACTTTTTCTTGCTTTGGTCGGATCTCCTACGGGCCGTTAAGTTATTGGACCATGCTATAAAAAAGTGTTAAACCGACCTCCAACACAACCTAAATGAATTAACGAAGAAACCAACTTATATATCCCTAAACTAACATCATAATATAACAAAACATCAGTTTCACTTAACAACATCTAAAATGCTAAAACTTAAGGAAGAATTGCTTAAAATACCTCACAAATTGATTCTAAGAAAATACCCCTCCAATTGAAAGAAATGGAAACTGCAATTTCGAGCTAGGAAAATTATTGTTACCCCATTATGACCAAACAAAAAAACAGAAACCGCAATTACCATTATAACCTTCGTGCTGTGTCAGACTTCTATAGAGGTCTGATGCGTTAGATTCTAATAGAAGTGAAGTCTGATATAGAATAAATAAGTAAATTTAATTTTAAAATTATATAAAATTTTGTTAAATATTTTATATACATATATTATATATATACAATTTAGTAGTATAAAATTAAATTTTCGTATAATGGAGTAAAATTAAACAATGTTATTTAAAGTATGTATTTATGCCATAATTTCAGACTTCTCTAAAGTCTGAACCAGATTAATTTAGTAAACTTAAAAATAGTAAAAACTATTTTGTTAAAGAAATTATACAGAAATTAAATATAGATAATTTAGTAGTATCTAAATTAAATTTGGTAAAATTGAGTCAAATTAAACAATATGTAAGGTAGAGTAAGTTATAAACCTCAAAACATGCTTTGTAATGGAACATTCACATATAACTTTAGGGTTTGATTCGTGGTTTACCAAATTTTCATTTGAAATTTTAATTTTATACATATGTGTTATACTGTGCAAATATTTAACGAATTTGATGTTTCTTAGGTGTTTTGTTTAAATATTTTTACTTATAAGTGATAAATATTAGATTTATGGTTTCTTAGACTTCCATATGAAGTCTGAATTTTGGGGTTGATCAGACTTTTTAGATGTATTTAAGTTAAAATTTAAATTTTAAAATTATAAAATAATTTGATACAAATTTTAATACATAAATTACACATAAGTATTTTTGACGTATATAAATTAAAATTACATAAAATTTAGTCAAATTTAATCATTAAAGGTAAATTTGGTTCTAAACATCATATAGTTTGATCTATGTTTGACATATGAAGTTGGATATCATGTTTTTATATGTAAGGTTAGATTGAGAGTTTGTGAAATTTTCATTCATAATGTTACATTTACATAGACTGGTTAGTTTGTGACTATGTTAAACGAGTTTGATGTTTGTTATAAGTTTTCTATATAATATATGGTAGTTATGTAGTAATTATTAGATTTAGGGTTTCTCAGACTTCTAGGTAAATCTGGTTTAAGTATTTAGACTTCTCATAAAGTCTTATTTCAGACTACATATGAAGTTTGAAATGTGAAAGATTTTAAAAATTTTCACACGAAAACTTTTAGAAAATGCGAGAAATGTCCGCCTGGAAATTTCAGAATTCTCGCTCGATTTAGAAATTTCTTATCAGACTGCATATGAAGTCTACTACCAGATATTTTACAATTATTAATTGTTAAAAATCCGGGCCCGGAAAAATTTCCTTTCAATTTCTCTCCACATATCTAAACCTAATCTTGTACACACATATAACAACCAAAAAAAAATTCTTCACATTCTTCCTTCTTTTACAACCGCTCTTTCTCTCTCTTTTGGAAAACCTCTTTCAAATTTCTCACCCAATAAAGTTCTCAAGCTTATTCTCTCATTTGAATTCTTATGAATATGATTCATAGCCGATTATCTTTGAGTTCGAAATAGGTGAGTGGATATGTTCTGATTTAGTATTTTCGTAGGTTTTTTTTTTCACTGAACTAATTGAGACTTTTGACATAGACTTTTGATTATACAATTTGATTTGCTCATTCTTTTTCTCTCTGCAGGAGTAAATGCTGACGATGTTCGTGTTACAATAGCCGCACCAGCAGCTCGTGGGGACGCCATCAATGAGCTTCTGGAGTTCATGGGAAGGGTATCAAACAATCCTTTATTAACCATTTCTTGGAGGCTTGTTCGCTAACTAATGCAAGAGCCTTGTGTTTTTGCTTTTTCATGTGCTTGGTTTAAGGTTGAGCCAGATGACTCTCCAAAGAGGCTGGACTTCGGGCTTCTTATGCTGTTATTGGCTCCTAAAACTTCAGTGAAGTATGAAGAACACGAAGTCTGAGAGTCTAATATCATACTACAACTGAAGTCTGAGAGTTTCTCAGACTTCCAGGTAAGTTTAGTTCAAGTATTTAGACTTCTCATGAAGTATTATTTCATACTGCATATGAAGTCTGAAATTTGAAAGTTTTTGAAATTTTTCACACGAAAACTTTTTAAAAAGACGGGAAATTTTCTCGTTCGATTCGGAAGTTCCATCCCAGACTGCATATGAAGCCTGATACCAGAGATTTTACAACCCTAAAAGGTTCCATTTGTTAAAAACCAAGAAAAATTTCCCTCCAATTTCTCTCCACTTATTTAAACATAATCTTGTAAAAAAAAATCATTTTCAATCATGCAATAGCCAAACAAATAAACTTTCTCTCATTTTTTGTGAACAAAACCCTTACATTGGTTGATTTGGTTTATTTATAAGCTCCTCTTAATTAACAGAACTTTTCGATTGACAAATATTTATGCAAACTAATACATAGGTTGATTTGGTATAGAGGTTGAAGGTGCTTTGGATAAAGCAAGAAAACATAAGAAGAGACAGCTTGAAGATACTCTTAAAATGATGGAGAAGAAGAGAAAGGTAAATTTCAAGGCAGTTCACCATATATCAAGAATTGTCTATGTTGGGACTTACATTGTAGACATGGCAGACAAAACTGAGGAACATGATGTGTATGGCGATACAAGGAACACGACGCAATCAAAATTCTAATATTAGACTACAATTGAAGTCTAAGTGTGAAAATTCAACATGAATCTGATATTAGACTGCTTTTGAAGTCTGAAGTCTAATACTAGATTAGGTGTTTTCTCATTTTGGTAGATTTTTTAGTGGTTCTTAGTCTTCTTACTGAACACATTGTATTGTAATAGATTATTGGATGATCAAATCAAAGGAAGGAAGCTCTCCTTGTCTACTATTCTTATAGAAAAATACAAAGTTGTAATTTACTTTTGTATACTCAAATCAACAAGGAATTTTGTTCATTGAAAGTACACAATGGGTCACCTAAACCTTGGAATAAAGGCCATGAGTTAAGAAAATTGGTTAAAAACATTATTACCCCTTAGAATACATACACCAACTTATGACAAACTAAAATAACCTTAAGTGGTGGTGAATTTTCTTACACTTAGGGAAAATGGGTTACCTTAACCTTAAAGAAAAATGTGTCACCTTAACCTTGGAGAAAAATGCGTCACCTTGCCCTCGAGAATTTTCTTAGACTTGGGGAAATGGGTCATTCGTATTATCCATACTGCCAAAGAAGTCTGATGATATGGTCGTCAAACCTCTACTGCTGTCGGATTCTTATGAGCTAAAAGCTTATAAACTTAACAAGTTCAAATGTCAAGTCTGTTCTCACATCATCACATTAGCGATTTTATTGGAAAAATCAGCATGTAAACGCAAAAAGTAATAAAAGAGACAAGCCATAAACTTGATAAACCAAGAATACAAAAACAATTAAGTCACAACACAACAAAGTGACAACCTAATATCAAATAATTTTTGAAGGAAATAGAGAAATTACAATAAGACATTATAATGTTGTAATTCATAAAATACTGTTAACTACTCAGACTTCAAACAATGTCTGATTCATATGAGTTAGAAGCTTATAAACTTAGTTACATTGCCCTTTGACCAAAAAAAAAACTTAGTTACATTGTCAATAACTTAAGAAACTTGATAATCATATTAATATAATACACCATCTTGTAAAAATGATAGAGGCGCAACAAATAGTTTTTGTTTTCTTAAATAACAGTCTTCAGACTTCACACGAACTCTGATTCTATTAGATACATTTCTAATTTTCTTTAAAAATTGATTAAAAATAATTATCAAATATAAGAATTTAAAACACACGCAGGATAGACATATACAACTAACACACATTTATAAAAATTAAAATCAACGAAATTCATCACAAATATACAAAAATGCGTTTTTCAATTTTTATCATTTCACTTCCCAATAAATCCGACAAGAGTTTTACCAAATCTCTATTGAAATCTAAAGGGGTATTTTTGCAATTGAAATGAAACTAAGAAAACAACGGATGTAGTCTGACAGCCCCTCAAACAGCGTACGCAATATGCTTTGTATTTTTTTTTACTTTTTTGTCAGATAGCTTATGAAGCTTGAGAACCAAAATGGGTAGTTTTGCAATTGACTGTTAAAATTGATTTTTGATCAGATTTCTGCTGCTGTCTGACAAAAAAAGTAGGGTGTATTTATGGGGTCGACAAAAAAAATTTGGGGTTGACTTTTTGTAACAGACTTCTATTGCAGTTTGAAAAGATATTCAGACACTAAGGGAAGTATGATAAAAAGCTTCGCATTTTTGGGGTATTTTTGACGTTGACCAAATTTGGTATTTTGATTTCTATAGCCGTCAGAATTTTTTTTTGCATTTCAGACATATAGAGCTGTCTAATTTTTTTTCCTTCTTCTGGTCAACATTTGAAAATTTTGGTCAGTTACTCATTTTGCCCATTTTTATTTTCAGACATCAGATTCCATCCGAGAAAAAGACAAGATTTGGTCAAATTCACTCAATTTTTTTTTGTCAGACTACATTAAGAAGTCTTAATTTGATCAATTGCAAAACTACCCTCTGTTTATTTAGATTTCTTGGTGAAGTCTAATAATTTTTTTTGTTTTCAAAGGAATTTCTTAGACTTCATTGGAGGTATGTTAATTAAAAGTAAATTGTAAAACTACCCTCTCATTGACCATAAGACTCCATCAGACTTCATTGCAAGTCTGAAATCACTAAACAGATATGCAATCGGCGGATCTTTTGAAAAATCACCTAAATATGGTTTTGAGCCCCATTTTACCTTCACCAAGCGCCCATGACTTCTAGTTAAATCCAAACATTTTTATGCAAAAATAATCAAAATCGCAAAAAGAACCAAAATTTTAAAATTTTAAAACGTGAATTAGAAAGTTTTTGGATGAAATTGGAGAGGAAATATGAGAATACAAGGTTGTGAACTCTTATATAAAACTTTAATGGCTCTAAATTGGTTGTGTGAGGCATTAGAAACTCAAATTTGATTCTTAATAGTGGTTGAATGAATTAGAAAAGATGGCAGGTTCGTAATTAAATTAGATCTGAAATTTTTTTTTGTCTTTTGGTGAAAACATCAAACTTCACAAGAAATATTATAATGGTACTATTGCGAATATCCAACTTATTAAGGAGATATATTAATGAATGAGAAGAAAAAGAGAGAAGATAGTTTTAATGTTGACTTCAATTTTGAAAGTATTTTTGCAATCAGTCCAAAACTTAATTATGAAACTATTCACACATTATTATATTCATGTTAGGATTGTATTTGTGATTTGGTCCTAACACGATTATATATTTATTAGGCTTTTATATATATATATATGATTGTGATATAATTTCGTAACTATGTTCCCATCAATTTAAAATATATAGGTCTAACAATGTGATTCAGGTAAAGAACTTGTTTAAAATAGTAATATTAATTTGTCGGTATTTCCACTTATTAGAAGTATCAACTCTTGAAGTTCCCTAAAACAAAAATGATGTCAGTTTAAGGAGTAGGAAGTCTTACTTTTGGGATAAAATTCCGGCCTATAAATTAAATCCCAACAAGACGTATCTTAAGGGCTCATAAAGAGGCAATGTCATAAGATCTTCATAAAAAGGCAATGTGATATGATCCTCATACACAGGTAAATGTGGGCTAAGAATAAATCTAACATCCTCATAAAGAGGTAAATGAAATGACGAGAATTTAAGTCTAAAGAGAATGAATCTTACAATAGAACATAAATCAGTCAAATCTGAAACATTTCAAAGAGATGACCAGATCGAACTTGATAGATAATGAACAGGGAGATCATGATTGGTCTGCAGATTGAGATGGGCACCAGCTAGAAAAATGTCATGGAAGACATAACAAATTCTTGTGTGCATGATGAGAGGAATTGAGGCGGAGGCACTACAAGAAAATTGGGTATTGATAGCACCACGAAAACGCTATCATATGTCTATTGTAGCGTTTCCATAAACGCTATGTTTGCCGCTGCCATCTTAGGTCAGCCACCTATGATAGCACTAATTTTGTATGCTATAAAATATATGTCTAAGATAGCGTTAATTTTGATGTGATTATATAGTTTTCAGTAGCATTGGTTTATCGCCATTTTATAGATTAATGTAGCATATTATTCGTGCAATAGTAGATATTGTGGTGGCAGTGTTTTAGGGCTGTATTATACTTTATACTAGCATTTTTGTCGGTGCTATATTATTATCTATAATGACCAATATTTATGGCTATTGTAAATCTTATAAACATTTTTATATTTTTCCATATTTAATTTTAATTGAAGCTATAGAAATTTTATTATTTATATTTATATTATTTGGAAATCAATTAGAATTGTAAAATATATTTAAAGTTTATAAACGTATAATTACAAACAAAAGATCAAACTTAAATTTTCTCCAACTTAAAGATAAACATCCACAAACAAAACAAGCAATACATACTCATGTATACCAACAAACACAAACACAAATTCAACTTAAAACATAAACTCTTATCTCATTGTTTAGTGATTGAACCATCTTCTTTTTCAGCTCAAAGTCAGAATTGGAAAGCTCCATGGATTCTTTCACATGTCCCAAGTCCTTCTCTTTAGAAACTAACTCCATTGACTTCATTGCAAGCAGTTTCCTTTGAGACTCTAATTGCTCGTCGACAATCACAAACTGCTCCCCAGAACTTTGCAATATGCTCCTGTCCATATGTCATTAGAGGTTATTTATTATTACTTGGATGAACATCTCTCTACTAAGCAAACAAGCCAACATGCTTTTTCCTGCATAAGTTTCAGGCTAAGATTTTAAATATAGACGGACTTATGTAACATAAGAAGAATTTTAGACATTTATAAATCATCTTAGGTAAGCATCACCAGTGGTAAAGATTTAAGGTTGTTGTTAAAAGATTGACCTGAGCCAATGAGCTTGTGATCCATACTACACAACCCTTCTAAGTAGTAGACATTAAGGATTATATTTGCAACTATAAACACTGCTCCTGCAGTGAAAAAAAGAATGAGGATAACCAAGCTAGAACCAAATTTTACCTCCAAATTTGACGCTCTCTGATTCCATATCTTTTATTCCACAACTAACAGCTATACCATGATCAACTGCAGTTTGTAGCCAAGTAAATGGTCAAGAAACCATTGGATGTAAAGGAACAATCAAACACACAGAAAAGTGAGAAAACATCTTCAGGTTCAGATTAGACAATGCCTGAGCCAGTCAATCGAATAGAGTACAAGGGTCTGAACATATGTTCGGCTATAAATAAAATGAACACATATGCAACTGACTACTTAGTGTAATGTCTCACTTGCTTATATTCAAACAATCATTTGTAAATCCTGTGAAGACCCGACATTCCTAGCTAAAAGTGATGGGAATAGCTCTGGAACTAAAATCTTTTTGGAGGAAATTTTATATAGAAATCAATTATTTACAGCAGTGAAGCTATTTTAAAGTTCATATAGTTATTGAGATGATTCATCCAACTGTGATATTCAGAAATGCAACAAGAACAATCATAAGCCTAAGTAATCCCTAAACAGCAGCTCGTGACAAGACAGAATTGAAAATTTAGAATCTGAAAACAAAACCAAAGCAAATATCAATAACAGCCTTACACAGATCATAAGCAAACGGTTACCATATCACAAATCTGGAATAAAAAAAAGATACAAACCATAAATCGGCAAATAAGAGAGTGAGAGAGAGAGAAAGAGAGAGAGAGAGAGCAGTGAAGAGATTGACGAACCACTGCAAGCATTTTATTCAAACCGCCATTACAAAACACTCGTAGAATTCAGTTGCTTGTATACTTTCCTTCAAAAAAAATCAATATTTCCTTAAATCCTCAAGCACCAAATCAAACCCAGATATCAATCGATTGCATAAGCTGAGAAAGATAAACCCTAATCAATTACTATACAAGATTCACAGACCTGGAGGGGTGATGGCGTCTAAAGTATGGGCCAAATCTTCTTCCGCAACTTAAGTGAATCTCTATCTCGGTCGCTTCAAAGGTGGGTAAAGAGAGAATCGAAGGTGGAGGTATGGTTCGTTATAGAGATGAGAAGAAGAGAGGCTTAGGGTTAGGGATTTAGTTTTCTTTGTAAATAATTGGGAAAGAGGTGAGTTTGGTCGGTCAAGTGAAAAATTGGGCGCGTTAAACAAATTTTTAGAGGGGGGGGGGGGGGAAAGTAAAAATTGGACATTTTTTAGAATAAATAATGAATAAAGAATATGTACACAAATATTAGCTAGCTACCTAAATGTACCATCGATAATAAGACTTTTTTCAATAAAATGCAACCTTTTTTAATTAACTACATTCATTATCAATTAGTTTTTTATTTAAATACATTCACTACTAACTAATATATAACTAACTTAGCTAGTTTTATATCATTAAGGGTAAAAAATTTAAAGTTTAAAGTTTATGTTTTGTATTTAGGGTATAGAGTTAATGTTTTAGAGTTTAGGATGAAGAAAATAATTATATTTGAATTTTTTTTGTTAAGTGTGAGATTTGCTTTTTGTTTTAGAGTATAAGATTTAGAAAATGATTACAAATTTATGTTTTAAGATTGAGGTTAATGTTAGAAAATATTAGTTTATGTTATACAATTAATGGTTCTATTTGGATAGTATTTTATGATTAGGGTTTAAAATTTGGAGTATAGGGTTAGAGTTTAAGTTAGGGTATGGGATTAAGGTTTGCAAAAGATTATATTATTTGATGTTTAAAAATTTAATATTTATGATTGATTAAAAATTTAGATGTTTATGGATTAGGGTTTGTGTTTAGGGTATAAAGTTATGGTTTTAGAGTTTAGGATGAAATAAAAATTATATTTGAATTTTAAAAAGTATTGGATTTGTTTTTGTATATTATATCTTTATGTTTAAAATATACAATAGAAATTTAGTACTTATGATTAAGGGTTAGAAATGTTAAGTGTAAATCTTAAACCCTATATTCCAATACCCTTAACCTATAACAATGCCCTAAATCTAAATAAAATGTTTCAAAACTTCAAAACTTCTTATTAACATGTTGAGAAAGTGATGTTAAAGTGAAACAAAAGACAAACTAATCTAACTTGAAAAAGGGATAGATTACAAGAAGACAATCAACAAAACCATCATGAAACAACCAATCAATTTCAGTGTAAGATTCTAGACTCTTTTGAGTTTGTAACAAAAACAAGTTGGGGATTAAACTTTCGGTTTAAAGGACTTGCACTGCCGAATCCACCACTGATGCTTCGGTTTGAGATACGGCAGTTGCTGCTACTTGGTCTTGCCACATAAAAGTTACATGGCTCAGCCAAAACCTTTGCGCCGAGCCAACTATGATATCAGCACCAAATTCTCCAGGAGGTTTCAACATTGTCAAAGCCAACAAATCCGTGGCCATCACAGCTTTAACACCATTGGCATGAGCATTCTTCACAAACTCACCATAATCAAACAATTCACCTTCAGTTCCAGGGTACTGAACAAGCACACCACAAACATCCCCTGAGCTATAATCAATATCTTTAAGATCAGCAGTGACGATTTTCAAATCAAACCCATCAGCTCTAGTCTTGCAAACATCAATCCTCTGAGGATGACAGTTACTTGCAATCACCAATGAGGTAGTTTGTTGTTCTGTTCCTTCCTCATTATCTGAATCCGTTTTCTGATCAAGAAAAGAAGTGAATGATGAGATTTCCTCATGCTAAAGGAAGCAACACAATTAAATATGACTTCACCAAAGGTGTAAGTAAATGACACTAGCGACCATGGAGCTTAAAGCTCTGTATATCACATCAGATTCTTTGAAAGCATCGAGTTCACATCTGCTCCTGCCAAAATGGTCTGATCCAAAGCACACAAGCATGTTACAGGTAAATGCGTAAGAAAACCAAACAATGCTGATATAGACTAAGTGAACTTACATTGAATCTTTACTTGTTCTTTGAGAATGTCTTTAAGCACATTGCTCTTTCCTGCACCCATACCACCACCCATAAGGAGTAGAACCGGGCTTCGGTCTTTGTGTGCAACAGGAGTATTGTCGCCTTGAGGTCCTTCTCTTGCAAGCCCAAAGTCCGATAATTTCGGACAGAATTCATCATTTAAGAGCACATTAGAGGATTTGAAGTCTCCGTATATCACCTGCACAACCATATATACCACACACTATCATCCACTGACTAGCTTATTGAACTTACAGAAACTAGACAGTGAAATAGTTGATGTTTCAGAATCCACCACACATTTTCTCCCCAAGAGATCGCAATACGGTTCACAAAATGTCTCATTCGTAATCTACTGTTATGGGCATGTTCCAATTAGGACGAACGAATCAAGAGATCAAATGAAAACCAACGCTGAAATCAAAAGCTACAACCTAAGTCATGATGAAGTTGATTCCAAGATAAATAATCTCTCAAACTGAAACGTATATTTCAAGCTATAGAAACCAAACCTTGAACCTTACTAAAAACAAAAGTACATGCTAGGAAAACAAACCAAACCCATCACTACAAATCCCGAAAATTAAATGCTCAGGCAACGTAGTACAGAAGAAAATTTCAGATAAACCATTCAATCTCTGAAAACCTAACTGTCAATTCATATCAAATCAAAGCCTGAATCGTTTTTCACCTGTAAAAATAGAGCACATCGACGTAGTCCATATCGAGTCTTCTGAGAGAGGATTTGGTTCCTTCGACGATATGTTTCCTCGACAAACCTTTATCGTTAGGACCAGGACCACCCCTGAAGATCTTAGTGGAGACAACAATGTCGTTTTTCCTGTCTGCAAAGTATACAAAACCAAACCATCAGAGCTTAGATCTACAAAACTGAAGCAGTAGAGATTGAAATTTCCAGATCGGAAACGAATTAACATAGTAAATCATAATAGCCAAAGGATTACACTACGAATTCGAAGTCAAATCACATTTCTAGAATCATCGGAGAGAAATACAGAAGAAACAAAACCCTATCGAGAAATTAAGTAAGCAAATCGGGACGGAGCATGGAGAGAAGAGATTGGGTGAGATTTGATCTTGGATTCGATGGTTGAGGATGAATCAGATCTGGATAACAAAAAATCCGAGTAAGGGAGACTGGCGAAGTTACGATTTGATGTTTTGTGTTGGTCTGTGAATTTTTTTTTTTTTTTTGCTTGGAGAGGGTAAAAGACTTAGCTAAAAGAAACTATCTACGCCAAAACCAAAATATTGTGGTGGCAAAGTGTTACAGATGCCAAAAAAATGGAGGCAAATAGGATTTTTGTTTAATTTTGTCTTCCCGCTTAATGAAATATTTTCTAGCATTGATTTAATGCTATTATAAAGTTAGTGTTTCAACTTGCAACTTTTAATAACAGTTTTTGAATTAGTGCTATCGCGAAATGCTATTAATACTTATATTTCTTGTAGTGAGGAGATGAACGCAGTCAAAATAGACATGTCCCCAAAATGGGAGAGGGTCAATATTGCAATGACGGAGATGGACACCCGAACAAGGTCTGATAGAAAGAGCCTTAAAGTCCAACGGATAATAGGATATGGTGGATCAGGAGGCACTGGTGGAAAAGGAGGAAGAGCCACCATAAGACACCACCAAACCCTTAATGATTGAAGCAAGCAATGGCGGACAAGGATTCTGCACCGAGCAATTATATCTCGCATACCAGCAAAATAGGCAGATCCGGAGGCCGCAAGGAAATCTCTGAGCTATAACTCATGGTGACAGAGAAACACTTTTCATAAAGCAGCAAACAATCACATACAACCGAAATAGTTGTAGACATAGACACCATAGCAAATGTCGAGAATGACTGGATAATCAAGAGACATCAACACCACAAGCTTAACGTTTCCACAATCTTGTGTTGGAATCACCATACACCACGGTGGAGGTTCTAAAAGGCGGATCTGTGAATAGGGTCCGCAACGGAGAGCACGAAGCCTTCAGCGGCAGAGCAGTGGAAGACCTAAACATTAGCGAGATCGAGAGAATAGATGCCCACGGAGGATGAACGACGAGAAACGTCGCCGACAGAGAATAATAGATACGGACCGAGTGCGTAGCCTCCAAAAACCACATCAGTGGTTCAAATCTGAGAATCATACCTGAAACCGTGGTCCACGCCGGGAAGAGGAAGTGAAGTTGCGGAGGAGGGATACACACAAATGTATGCGAGATATTGGAGGATTGAGACTTTACGACGAGCATATTCGAGTGAACCGGCAGAGAGAGGGCGTGACACTGGAGGATTGGAGATGACCCACGACGAAGCAACAGGGGCGACTGTGGTAGAGAAGAGGATGCCGGGAGGGTGACGGCAAGCAGCAGCGGAGATGGGGCGAGCATGAGTAGCAGAGAGACAAGCCAGAGAGGAGTGGACGTGAGAGGAAGATGCGGAGGGTCCGGAGGCTTGGCTAACGGCAGTTCAACAGAGGAGGAGGTCGACATCTCACCAGAAAACATAATTACTAGTTTCAATGACGGAGAGGGGAAAAGCGCTGTTGACAGGGGAGAGGCTTTGTTCATGTTGGAGGAGGGGGAGGAGGCCGGCAGCTGTGGAGATCCATAGTCGGTAGTTCAGATCTTTGACGGCAGCGGCGGCGCCTTGGGGTTAGAGCCCGAGAGAGCTAGGGCACTTTACTGCAAAAAATACTTTAAATAGAACATCTATTAAACCAATAACATCCAGTTGTTCTTGTACTTTTCTTTTCTAATAATTAAAATTCTCCTTCCTATCAAATTTCTCAACATAAAACCTCTGTTGAGTTCCTTCCATTTCGAAGATGTTTCTACTCTATTTCGATAATATTCTAGAAGTCAAAATATTTAAACATATTTGATCGCTCAATGATCTTGCTCTTCATGGGGATCGGAAACCATTTGTGAAGAGGTCAAATATGGATTGGAGGGAACTATATGGAATCATGTTAGGCATTTCTCCGCGTCTGGAGTAGTTGCATCATAACCTCAAAACAAGGATTGCACGTTTGGACATAATACCACAAAATATACTCTTAGATGGCAATTTTTGCCCCAAAGTTTTGTACTTTGGCCCTTCCTATGCTTTGCACGAAGATAAAGAGCATTTTATCATTGCTGGACACACGAGAGTCAGTAGGGCATATTGCACATGAATTGTTTCATGGAATGTAGGTAGAGTACAGCTACAAAACGTTGGTCCTCGAAATGATATATATGAGTAAGGGACAAAGAGAGAGCTGATCAAGAAGTTGCTTCTAACACCAGTTCAATGCACTTTCCTGATTGGGTTTAAAAAGATTTTAAGAAAGGAAACTACGGAAGGCTTATCAGGAATGGAAACGGAAACAACAGCGACGAAAAGGAGATAGCAAAGAAGATGATATTTGTGACACCCGTCCCCTAGAATCTATTAACAACATTTGTTTCAACTTCAAACACTTAATTAAACTTTCAACTCAAAAGTCTTACAAATCCAGTTTAAATTTTCAAAGAAAAGCAAATAAAAAGAACTCAAAAGTCTTAAGGAAAACATAAAAGAACATCCTATTTCCCAAGAGTTAGGCATCATGCCATAACTTCTACTTGTGCAACTCCTCAAATGTACATGCAAAAGAAAGGAAGGGTGATTAATTTGTTTTACCCATGAGTGCTGGTCCTTGGGATTTATGAACTCATCTCATTCACCACAACACCTGATACACAAGTGAAAAGCTAATAACACCTAACAAGTATCACCTCAAAAGAGGCACTTAAGAATCAATCAAGACTCATAATCTCCCTAGACTTCTCACCAATGCTTACTAGAACTTATTGCCAGTACACCAAATGGTCATAAAGTGGCTCCTCCACGATCAGACCTACCATTCCTCGCCCAAACTAGTGCATGCCCAAACCGGCAACATGCCCTCCTCGGCACCAGGGTCCATCACACCCTTCAACGATGAACACGCCACATGTACACATTTCATCACGTGCCCAAAAAAACAGCCTCCTCTCATGGTAGCCAATCATACTCATTATGATATCTACTCATGGGTAATTCCCCATTCACAACATCATGATTAGCATATCATCATTCACACATCAAGCAATCATTTCTAGTTTAACAACGTAAGTCTCTAGGTTCTCTTTTTCACATCAACACAATTCAACAACCATATCTACAATCCTAAGATTTTACAGGATTCTTTCCCACTTAACGGGAAGTCGCCACTAATTTCAAGGTAAGAGCTCTCCACTGCAACACATTTACCACTATAAAAACACAACAAAAACCTCAGAAGAGAAAACTGAACTCTGACCACTTCCTCTGTTGAAATTATTCATCCCCCACTTGTATCTAAACTAAACCTTAGAGTGTCCTTCTGCTCGGTAGAATTCCAACAAAAGCTTCAAAATGATGCAAAAATACCACTTACCATCATCCATGTCCATTAGGGTCACTATACACTTTGAGTGGTGATTTCAATTTCTAGCATCCATTGCTAAAAAAACATTCATCACCACATCCCATTTCTAGTTTGAGCTGAAGAAGATACCATATCGATCATTCAGAAACAATGACGCTTATCCATATGAACATAGAAAACAACCATTGTCGTAGCTACTACCTCTAGAAGTTTTAGACACAATACTCATCCTGCGAGTGGTTGTAAAATTGAACGTGATGCTTGACTTCCAAATGATTTTTCTATTATCATGCCACAGTTGGTCTTCCCCTTTTAAATGGATTATCCTCAACGAGTTTACATTACCATGACACTGGCAAAGTATGTCGCACAATCATATATATTTATCTTATTCTATGCTGGAAAAGATGTTAACCATGTCAATTATAGTTCTCTGACATGTGGGAAATAACCCACCATGCTTCCACTGCGCTCACATGGTTTCAAAATTGACTTCCAACTCAAGGTGCTCTACCTTGTCATTCCGCCGTAGTGTTTTCGGAACACTATCCCTTCAGTTTCCCTCCCTATTAAACTCAAGGTTGCCTACCTTTTCATCCCACCACAGTATTTTCCAAAAAATATCTCTTGGGCTTCTGTCGCCCATTAAACTTGTCTTTTTCCACTTGCTTTTGCAGCTTCTTGCCAGTCCACAATAGCATTTTTCCTAACACTCTCTCGTTGAGTTTTCATCCCCAATAACTTTCCTTCTCCACTTGGAATTTCAATACACATAAGTCCAACTTTCTAGTGGACAATTGAAAATGTGACAATTCCATTTTCCAAACTCTTTTGAATACCACCTTTAGCACTCGAAGAACCTTCCTTAGCTGCCTCAGAAGCGCACAAGAGCTACAAACGAGCCGCTAACTATTTAATCCCACCGTTGATTCACAAGAATATCATACCACAAATGTATTATCCAAGTTTAAGCATGGTCAAACTTCATATGAGCCGTCCACAACCTATCGAAGTTCCTACAAAAAAAAACTGATTTCTGAACTCCAAATTTAACATAAATTTGGATTGTTTCCTACTGATACTTGCACAACTAGGAACATGAATAACTTTTAAGCTTACCTACGATTGGAAAACTGCCACTTGCTAGGAATCCCTTGTGATGTAAGACTCAGAATGCACCAATTCCACACAAGAGAATCAAGCTTGAACCGAAATGGAGGGGATGAAGATGGATTGATGGCTGAATGTTTATTAATTCCACAACAACAAACAAACCAGAGACTTAATCCCAAGGGCTATTCATAACAAGGGATGTAATAGTCACACGAAATCTTAAGTGGTTTAATTCCACAAACTACCTAAAACTCGCAAAAAAATTTGATTCAAAGATAAACTATTGAAGAGAAACAAAGAGAATTCTTATTCAATAAAACATGGTTTACAAATCAGGGATGAAGATCGATTATATAGAGATATTACAAGACAAGAAATAACGGTAGTAAACTAGAAAGGGATAGAAAATAAATGAAATAAACTCAAAGATGACCGCGATTGACGTAGAACTAGTCGATAGGCATTAATAGATAAACTTTGCTTGTGGCTTCTAAATATGTTGAAAAGATTAGGTCTTAAGTGGTATGTGGACGTCTAGAATCTATTAGGATAGATGAGGGGTCGAGATTAGATGAGAGAAATAGGGATTGGTTACTTTCCTTTTGTGAGAAAAGTAAACCGGCTCAAAAATGGAAAGTTTCTTCAATGCAATGTCTTGGTATTTTTGATGCATCTTTGGATGAATTCCTTTGTGTTCTGGTGGTCATGAATCTTTGGTAATCTCAGTAGAATTTTGTAGACGTGGTGAAGAGGTGCTGGTCAAGTATTTTCTGGACTTTCCTTATTTGGCTCCATTTGCAGCCGGGAAGAAGATTTGGTTGGTTGAGGTCTCTCCGAGTTGATCAAGGTCGTGTCTTCAGATGGTGGACTGCATAAGAGGCTCCAGTAGATGGTCTTGGTTTCAAATGGAAAATGGGTCAAGCCTTGGTGCTTTTGAGCTGAAACTCATCGTTCTGGCCCATGTGTCTTATCAGATGGGTTGTAGATCTTTGCAAGGGCAACTCTTGATTTGGACTGGGCCAAAGGCAGAATGGCTCGATCGTGGTCTTCTTCATGATGGATTTTGTAATGAAAATTTCCTCTCTTTCTTGGTTTGATGTCTGGATCCTCATATTCAGCTCATCAGATTCAGTCCACTGGTTGATCAACTTCGGTTGGGTCATCTCCGAGTATTGAGATAACTTCTAATGGGATGTCTGGTTGGATGGCCCTTGGAAAGGTTTTGTTCTAAAAAAATTCTTGATATGCACCAAGATAGATCAAGTTAGGTTGCATTCTAATTTTAGATTCTAGGACCTTACCTTGGTGTTTTGGTGTGTTGTCTTGGTTAGGGGCTTCTAGGCGCATGGCATGTTTCAAAAGGAAGTAGTGGATCCCTTTGGCTGCGTTAAACTCAAGAGTTGGAGTTGAATCAGGTTTCAAGGCACAACTTTCTGCCTTTTCATGTGTGTTTTTCATCATGTTGCTATCGGTCTCCACGACTTGCTCTCCTTTAGAACCCACACTACAAACTTTTGGACAAGACAAGTGAATCAATCATTGGAACAGAAAATGTTATGTACTAGCCATATAAAGTAAATAGCCTTACTATTAGCCTTTAATTTAGCTCTTACTTGCATGACACATACTTCCATTTTATCTAAAGGTGCAAGAGTGAACTTACAGTCATTGACTTGAAAATAATATTCATTTGTGCAGCCATTGTGCGATACACTGTGGTCATATTGCCATGGTATTCCAAGAAAGATGTGGCCAGCTTTCATTGGTGCAACATCACAGAAGGTTTGGTCCTTGTGGTGACCAATGGATAAAGGCACCTAAAATTTCTTAGACATTTGTAGTTCTTTTTGTCACTAAGCCAATGAAGCTTGTCTAGTCTTGGATTGATTGTGGTCTTAAGGCCTAGCTTCTCAACAATAGTGACATTAGCAATGTTAGCACATGAACCATTATCTATGATCAAGTGACATACCTTGTCTTTTTTTGTGTGCATCGTGAATAGAATAATTTGTCTCTTTGCTAAGGTGGTTCAAGAGCTAGTTGTGAAGACAAATATCGTTGAACAACCAAGATCACCTTCATCAGCATGTATGCTAAGGCCTTCTTCGTTGGGAATCATAGCCATCTTGTGTAATCACCATGACTATCTTGTTTGGTCAGTCTCGTTCCGTATGACCTTTGCCTTGACACTTATTGCAGATCATGTCATGTGATCTTTAAGAAGTACTAGAATTATCTGGATCAGCACAGTAGCCAATGGGTTTTAACCGAGATCCACTACCACTGATTTTCTTTTGTCGATGTTGGAGTTAGTGTTGGTTGTGACTATTGTGGCTGTTGAGACTGGTTCCAAGTTTTGCTATTGGTCTTGGTCCTAGTTTAGTCTTCTTCTTGATTTTTTGCTCGCGTTGGATGGCTAGATGAAGGATCTAAGATAATGAATGGTATGGCTACGTTGCAAACTTCATTTGGATGTGATCTTAGAGACCTTCTACCAATTAAGCCATTAGATACTACTTTATCTCATCTAGCTCAAGGCAGCTTCTTAGGAGATCAAACTCTTCATAGTACTTCTTTACACTTCTAATTCCCTGAAACAGAGCACAAAACTTATTTAGTAGATCTTGATGTAAATGAGGTGGAACACACCTTCTGTTAAGCTTTAACTTCATATCTGCAATCTTGTGACATGAGGGTATATAAGCCTTCTCTTCTTAGCTATTTCACGATCCCACCATGCTAGAGCATGTTTTGTGAGGCTGGCTGTAGCTAGAACAATTTTTTTTGGCTCAGTATATGCACAATATTCAAAGAGATACTCCATTCTTTTTCCACTCTAAGTAGGCTGCTGGATCTATCTTTCCTATAAAAATAGGAGCTGTTACTTTAACTTCTGTGGGAAATTTTTGTTCATCATCCCTTGGTTGGTTGCGGCATACTTGATTCCTTCGGTTAAAGATATCTTAGGCAGCTTGGAATAGCTTGGATGCATGTGGTGGAGGTTGTTGATATGGTCGGTGTTGTGGGTCAGGAGGCTTTTCATCATGGATAGGGTATTGATTAACCCTTAGAGCAGCTTTCTGAATGTTTTCCTTGGTGCCTTTGGCTCAGCTATATATGGTTGCTCCAAACAATCAAGATGTGTGACACACACTCCAAGGTCTCCTCTCATTGAGGTGATGTTGTTCTCCATTGCAGTCATCTTTTATAGGATGACTTCAAGTGGGTCTAGGTGCTTTGATTCTTCTCCCATACCGGTACCTTGGAAAAGGTTCAAAAGAAATCAAAGTTTTATTAAAAAAAGAATTCAAAACGAAAAAAAAAATT
Organism: Orychophragmus violaceus; assembly: GCA_030180135.1. NCBI lineage: Eukaryota > Viridiplantae > Streptophyta > Magnoliopsida > Brassicales > Brassicaceae > Orychophragmus > Orychophragmus violaceus. The sequence continues at coordinate 73,734,744 of CM058232.1, forward strand.
GCAGATTTTTTTGGTTTCATTCATGGTTGCTTTGGAAAATAACAAATTGACTCCTAAAATTCATGGTTTTATTAAAAAAAAAAATTCAAAACGAAAAAAAAATTGCAGATTTTTTTGGTTTTATTCATGGTTGCTTTGGAAAATAACAAATTGACTCCTAAAATTCCAGAAACAATTTTTGGTTTTTCTAATGGGTTAATAAACTAAAACGGAAAACAAAAACAAAATTTTGTGGGTTTCTTTTGGATTTTATAAAACTTAACAAACATACGAACAAATTTAAATCAATCTAATCTTATTGACTTGTAAAACAAATCATAAGCAGTTGAATAAGATGGCTTAGACAACGAACTCTTTGTGTGTTTTGGGTTGTAGAAATAAAATTCAAAACAGAAACAAGAAAACTTTTATGGGGTTTCAATTGCAATCAAGACATAAAAAAAAACTAGAACAAGGAATGAAACAAGGGGTCAATTGCACTGGATGTATCTTTTTATTTTCTTGCAATTTGGTATCTTCTGAATTGTTTGTTCAATTTTGTATCTTTTGGGGATGAGAGAGACAAGTAAAAGACTAAAATACCCTAAGACTAAATGACCTGACCAATAACTTATTTGCTAACTAGGAATTTTATGGTTGGGTATTTTAATAATGGGTTAGATCTAATTATTTTAGGTCTAAAAATTAAAATAAAAAATTGTCGTCTCTTCCGATCTTCTTTCTTCGTCTTAGAGTGAAGAAGGCAAAACCCTACATTCATCAGTCATTTCATACTCGTCTTAGAGTGAAGAAGGTAAGCTTGAAGAATTCTTATATTTCGGTTGTTATACCCAATAGAAAAAAGTTATGGAATTGATTTTTATTTTGCAGGCGATGGTAGACAAAGACCTACCAAGTAGATTGTACAAGACAGATCAATATCCAGATGGTCGATTGAATATATATTCCAAACCAGAAATACTAAACAAAGTGTGGCACATAATGAAGGATAAGCCAGAGTGGGAGAGAATTCAGGACTCTAGACTCTAGTTTTGGAGATTTTTTCAGGCTCCCAGTGAAACAGTGTTCAATTTCTGTGAAAATGATACATGGGCTGCTGGGGAGGCAACTAATTACCAAGAAGAAGTACGAGTTGACTACAGTTTTTGCGGGCCAACCATTGAGATTCTCATTAGTAGAGTTTGGAATGATAACAGGCTTGAATTGTTGTGAGTTCCCTGAAGAAGAAGACATAGAAGAGAGAAGTTTGGTGGTGGCGAAAAGTACTTCTGAGTGGGAAGACTTATTTGGCCATATGAGTAAGAGCAGGAAGAAGGGGGACCAAGGTGTTAAGATATCAGACATTCTTGAAATGCTTGATGATACAGACCTGGATGGAACTAAAAGTCTGAAGCTTGCGCTGATATGTATTGTTGATGGAGTCCTTATTAGTAGCAACCAGGTTGCAAAAGCTACACCAGAGTTTGTTGAGATGCTTAGCGATGTGGAGTATTTTTTGAGCTATCCATGGGGAAGATTATCCTTTCTTAAAAAAATTAATTCAATGAAACCTGGTCAGAGAACGGGTAAAGTGGGTGACGACCCTGTTAAAACATTCAGAACTCATCTGCAGCAGCAAACAAAGGTCGTGTATGGATTCCCACTTGCATTTCAACTTCTAGTTTTCCGATGTATTCCTGGATTTTTGGAGAGGATGCCTGACCATGAATCAACTATGAGTTTCATGGATACTTCTTTCGAAAGGATCCCGGAAAACAACTGGATTAGTAGTGAGACTGTACTAGACATAGAGTTTGGAACAGAGGTATGTCTAGATTCGTATCGTGGATATTTAAACAATTAGGTCTTTCCATTTACATTTGGGATTTTTCTATGTACAGGTAAAAGTGGTTCCTTATTTAAAACCAATGGGACCATTAGGAGAAGGCTGGGGGGAGTGGATAGACGAGATAAAAGATAAGAAGGTGGTTTATCTTGAAAACCTCATGGATAGTAATCACGATTTTAAGAAGGAGGAGTGGCCTGGTGGAGATTTTTCTCAGAAGCATATTGAATACGTCCCAAAGGCTATTGTAGAGAACAAAAAAAGAAGAAAACCTACACAACTTGCTATTGAAGATGGGATTGAACTCGTCACCAAGCCTGTTGTGGAGAACAAGAAAAAGAGAAAGCTCCAGTTACTTCCTATTGAATATGGGAGTAGAAGTGAGGCCGACTCGGTTGCCTACGAGAAATTCAAGGCTTGGACTGAAAAGAAAATAGAAAGTTTGGAAAAGGAGGTGACATTGTTGAAGCTAAGAAACAAGTCAAAGTATTGTAGGTTACATGTAAGGAAACCTCTAAACAGCCTAGCTCAGAGAGGCACATTGACAGGCATGAAGAAACTTTTTTTAGGTGCAAGAAAGAAGGTGACGACAGAAAAACCTAACCCTGAAGTGTCGGAGAATGTTAATACTGGAGTTGGTGATCAATCTGGTGGACGTTCTGCCACCGACGAGGGCAATAATTGGGATAATGTGCGTTCTATTATTTCTCAAGTCTGTGTTGATGAAACTTTTTTCGATCAAGAAAATCTGGGATCTGAATTTAACATTGGCAACTTTTGTACTCAGCTGGATGACACGATTGATCCTTGTAAAACAAGGGATAAATCAATTGTTGGTAAGGAGCAGCAGCATGTGGGAATGATCACAGATGGGGAGGATCAAAAGCACTCGAAAGATGTTTTGTATGCAGCTGAAAGTCTAGAAAAACCTTGGAAAAGGGGGGGGGGAGTAAACATTTCAGGGTTGCATCCATCAAACCAGGTGATATGCTGATAAATTAGAAAGTATTTTTTTGGGAGTTTGCATCCATCAGTGATGGTATTTTGCTGATTGTTCATATGTTTTCCTTTCGTTGGGGTTAACGCTGCGGAATTTAGCATGGCCAAACCAAGAGCTGCAGCCCGGTGGAGGAAAAGAAAGGAGATCTATTGTCAAAGAGTGAAGTTTGTCATAGAAAAGGGACTGAAGTCGTTGAGCATCAGGTATTGATGGATACCTTTGGCTTTTTTTAGTAGAGATGTCAAAATTTTATGTATCCATTTTGGCAGGATAAGACCACCACAACAGGTGAAGCAAAGTTAGACGGGTTATCCATAGGTAGCGAAATGGACGAGGCAAAAGAAAAGGATGGAGGGATGGCTGATGAAAAACAAATAACGGTAAAGGATGATACACATAGTTAAGGGAGCTTGATGAATGTGAGACATTAACTAAGAATTTGGCCAGAATGGTATCGCACATCCTGTTGAAGAAAATCAAGATAGCGTATCCACAATGAACAAGATGGAGAGGTGGTGCACGCATGCGGAATTGGTCGATGGAAAGATGACTTTGGGGCAAACTAAAGAAAAAATGGTAATTGAAGGAAAAGAAAAACTTTGTTAAGCTATTAATTTGGACAAGAGCGAGTTATTAATGATTTACTAATAATATACAGAGTGAGCCCGAGCTTCTATTTGAATTAAAGACTGATAACATACGCATGGAAAGCAAAATGGATACTTCAAAGGATAGTGAGAGAGATGGAGAAGAGGAGTTAGGAAAAAAAAAAGAATCCACATATAGTGAAGTATATAGTACCTTAGAGAGTGAACTGGATCTCCAACCTCAGGTATTTTGTGGATACATTTGAACGCTTTGTTGTAACTGTTGTTTTATTTTCTTTGCTATATTTGGTAAAAAAAGTTTTAATTTGAGAAGTGGTTTGTATGGATGTTGGGCAGGTTAATAGGCAAGTTGGTGAAGAAATAGTTGACGGTGTATCCATTGCCGTGGATAATGCTTCTGACGGGCCTAAACAAACAGATGGACAGATGCAAAGCATAGTGGAGACTACATTAATCCGGGATTTCGAGGGAGATGGAGAACAGGAAGTACCTAGCAAAAAACTATCCATTGAGGCTCAACTTTGTACTACCAAAGAGGTTATCAACGGCTTTCAGAAACGGGTGAAGAAAACCTGTTGAATATATGACCTTAATTTGGAAATAACTAATGAAGTGTAAATTTGTTTGGCAGAGTGATAAAGGAAATCAAGTTGATGGAAACGAAGATGGCGTATCCATCAGAAGGAGAATGGACAGCAGCTACAATCTCGCTGGAATGGAAGATGGACATGAGTCTTTATCTGAAGAGAAACAAGCAACGGTAAGCGAAGTGTGGTTTTTGTTGTAAATGACACCTATTATGTTGGACATTGTTGAGTTATATAGTTTGTACTAATAATTGCCAGATTGACTCTGAAGTTATCTGTGAACTAAAAACTGATGAGATACCCATGGAAGGTAAGGTGGATAGTTTATTAGAGGATAGAAAGGAAGATGGACAGGAGAGAGACACGACAAAGAAACAAGCGAAGGTAGTTTTATTTTATTTTGTTAAATAGTAGTTTTACAGTTTGAAAGGACATATTTTATGTATTTGACAAGAAACAGTGAACGTAGCCTTTAAAGAAGATAACGCAACAAAAAACAAGGTTACAAATAAGAACAACGGCCGTAAAAAGAAGCGTGGGAAAATGAAAATACTGCTTCATAGCACTGAAGAAACGGTCGATCTATGCGATTCTTCTCCTCCACCAAAACGGGTTAAACAAACTCCATCGAATGACGAGATTGAGCTTACTCGGGTATTTGCAGGGTTAAGGGAAAGCGAATATATGTTTATTCAGCACAAGAACGCTTGGCAGGAAACGCTGAAACTTTTCCCAACGAGGTCAGGATTTACTGCGCTTATAAGAAAGTTAAGTATGTTAGATTTACTTAAGGGACGAATAATTTGTAGGAAATACGACCTGAAGAACTTGATATTTGGGGAGCTGACAATCAATAACCAATTCTTGCTTGACATTGCTGAGCCGATGAAATTTTTGAACACAACGGTAAGTATTTTGAAAAATTGTTATATGTAATGGCATATATTATTAACATGTATGGTATATCGGTACTTCAGCATATGCAGGTACTGGCAGAGTACATATACATGACAAATGCTAGGTACTTCAAAGCAGAGAGGGTGGTATGTATACGGCGAGTGGACGCACGGCCGGGTTAAAGCAAGGTGGTTTGAAGATGTCTCAACAGCTTACGTTCCCATGAATTGGGATGCAGATCACTGGGTCGGAGTTGTTATTAATTTTGAATTTCGGACGGTTGAACTACTAGACCCGTTGCCAATCCATAACAGGGGTGCCAAAGCTGCAAAAAACATTGCGCCAATTGTAGAAATGTTGTCTTACATTGTGGAAGCCTTTTTCAAGCTGGATCCTGAGACTAACAGTATGAAGCCAAGAGAACAAACGAAGGCGGCTAAACATGAACTAAAAGGGAATTTACCACCTTATTCATGGAGACGAGTGGAGACTGTGTACACAAATGATCGAGTAGGCGATTGCGGACCTGTTACAATGAAGTTTCTTGAGCTCAATGCCCTAGCCAGATCAGAAGAAATGGATGGGATGAATGATGCATTCGTGGACCAGTTTCGGCAGGAGTATGCCATGGAAATCTATAAGGAATGGATAGTCCCATAGATTTACGAATGAACTTTTAATTATTAACTATGATTTGTATGTTTTATGGATTGTTAGTTTATGTCTTTGAGACAATGTTTTTTTCCTCGAACGTTGAGTATTTGGTTTCTATAACATCAATTTGATGTTGCTATTTTGATATGTTTACATTTCGATGAGGGGTGGATAGGCAAATTGAAGATAGGCAATGGGTGGAAAGGTAAAATGAAGTTAGTTTATCTATTATCGTTGTGGCTGTTTATTATTCACTATATTTAACAATCACCTATCCATACGCGTTCCCTTTTAGCTGTATACCTATACATTATAAGAGAAATATTGTTTAAGGATACATACATAGTTTTTGAATAAAATATATTTATGGATTTGTACATTTGTACATTATGACGGTATGTCAAGGAATATTAATACAACTCTTTAGAGTGATGGAAGTAGGAATTAAAGTGATTGATTAGATGGGAGGAGATATATCTAAGAAAGCTGTGTGGCTAGCCTCTGACAGGTTTTGAATTGATAAAGTGCCTCGATGAAGATGACTTTAAAATATCGATAAAAGTATGTTGACGGTGAGAAACTTATTTCGAAAGAAAAATAATGAATGTGAAAATAATATAGGAAAATACTTCATAATGTGGACAAACACAAATGGATAGCGAGAAAGCGTAGTAACAGTAACCTATCCACCATTCGAAAAGGTAAAACGAATAAAGTTTTGATTTTTAAAAGGAAGAATTAATTTTTTTTGTTTCCCTGTTATTTGTTGGAATTGTGTCCAGCAATCTCTGTACTGTCTCTATAACGTAAGAGTATGTCAGTGATCAGACATAAGTCATACAATGCTGGGGGTCATGATGGCTTGCTAGAGTCCGCTCATGATCTATAAGTCTTGGACTTATTGCCTTTATTGTATGATCCCATATGGGTCACACGCTTAAGCTAGCAGGAAATAATGTTGGACCGGCTTAGCAGAAGTACGACAAAAGTGCTAGGCATTTGTCGTACTAAGAGAGAAAGACTAATGGGTCTGATTAAATGGAATTTAATCAGATTGGGCCCAAAAGCCCAAAAGGGAAAGAGAAGGCTTTTAAATGACTAAAAGCCAATTCTCTTCTCCCTGAACCCTACCCTAGCCGCGCCTCTCTCCTCTCTCTGCGCCAGCCTCCTTGTGGTCTAGCAGCCAGTTTCCGGTGATTGCGTGTGTGAGCCTTTGGAGGATCCATCTCTCGGTGTATCTCCCTGATCATTGACCTGTTCATCAATTCCGCTGCAAACAAACAGGTAAAAGGTGAGATCATATGTTTCTAAATAAGAACACCTAGATCTAATGCATGTTTAGGTTGATATCAATATGAGAATTGAATCAGGATCAACCGAAACTTCCAACAGTGGTATCAGAGCCATTGGTTCTTAGGTTTCTTGTTTTAGATTCATTGTTTAGGTTGTTTAATCTGCTTAGAATTGTTTTTGAATCAATTACTGATAAGATAAAACGATTAAGAATCAGAATTGAACTCTAAACACACAAGAAAAATCACAAAACATGAGCTATATGATTCATGTTTTGGTGATCGGCCGAGAAGGAGGACGGATCGGACGGACGGACGCGGTTGGACGGATGGATCGGATCGGATCGGTTGACCGATCGCGGTCGATCGTCGCGTCGAGTCGATCGCGTCGTCCCGATCGCTTCCGGATGTCGCGCGCGTCACGTCCCGATCGCTCGGCGATCGTGGAGCGACCGTGCGTCCCGACCGTCCCACCCGAGCGTCCATCCGGTCGCGTGCGCCGTCCCTGTCCCGTCCCGAACGTCCGGCTGGTTCGACCCGACCGTCCTCGATCTCGGATCGAACGGTTCGCGGCTGAGCGGCTGGACAAGATGTTCTTGGCTGGAAATTAGGTCACGACCAACTCGGTTTGGTTCGTGACTAATTCGGTTCGGTTCAATGCTCGGTTTAAGATTCAATTAAAATCTTCGTTCTGGTTTAATAAACAGATTAATAATTTTATTAAATCTGGTTAAACCAGGATAAGAAATCCAATGTCGAAAGAAATATTGGATTTAGTGCCTAAACCGGGAATTTCTAATTTGATTTGGTTGGACCAAATAAATTGAGAAATTACGGTTTAGTAAATAACCGGTTGACAATTGTGGTCATCGTAGTAATTAAAACTTGGTTAGACCAGTTTTAATGAACCAGACCGGTTATGTCAAATAATTGGACAATTGGATCATGTCTTGGACATGGATCAATTCTTGGGCCTCGGGCCAAGAAGTTAAAACAATTGGGCCAATTATTTGAGTCTTTCTTCAGATTAATTCAAAATCTATTTTATAAAATTATAAAGTCGGTTTTAAATTAAAGTTTCCGAAATTTTATAATTAGAAAGTTTCTTAAAATAGAATTTTCTGAATTTGCGGGTTTTGGATTTTAAAGAAGTTTCTAAAGTTAGAAAGTTTCCGGTTTTAGAAAGTTTCCAATTTTAGAAAGTTTCTAAAAATAGTAGGTTTCCATAAATAGAAAGTTTCCCGAAATAGTAATCTTCTATTTTGGGAATGATTTTAATAAACCTACGAACCTCAAACAATATCAAGCGTTGGATGTCTTGTCCAGGCTATGTCAGCTGTCAAAGCCCATTCAATTGCATTCATGGCCTTACAGTGTGAGGATGTCTGTTTTTGCGTGGGTAAGACGGTTTGTGAATCATAAATGTCATTGGGAGTCCCAGACATTAATGATTACATGACTGTATAGTCCGGTTTTCTTGACTAGGCCATCGGGAGTCCCGGGCCTTGAGACATCAGAGTGGATTGGGCCTCGGGCCCAGATTCACAACCAAGAGTTATATCACGGATATAATTAGCCGATATAGGGCTTACCGATATAAGCTAAGGTTGGGTGACGGCCAGTGGCCCACTTTGATCTTAGTTATATGTGGATCTTGGAATCATTATATTCTATTGAGGGTAACTTATGTTATTGAATATAATGCATGATTAATCATATTAAATTTAATACGGGATTAATCATATTGAACATATTAACTAAAATCCTTTTATCTTAATTTTCAGTTATGAATAGCACAAACAATCAAAACACTTTCTCGATCCGGTCTGTCCTTAAGATGGACAAGCTGAACGGATCAAATTTCTTGACTTGGTCGCGGAACCTGAGGCTAGTCCTCAGACAGGAGAGAAAGGACTATGTTCTTGAGAGAGCTCTCCCCGTGAGAATCGGGTCCAATGCTTCCCATGCAGTATATAATGCTTGGAATAAGCATTATAATGATGCGGTAGATGTGCGTGGTCTGATATTGGCTACCATGGACTCAGACTTGCAGAAGCAATATGAGAACATGGAGTCGCCAATAGAGATGATCAGCAGCCTGAAATTGAAATTTCAGGAGCAGATAAGAGTGGAGAGATACCAGTTGGTTAAGTCTCTCACTAGCTGCAAGCTACCAAATGATCATCCAGTAAGTCCTCATGTCAGTAAAATGATAGGTTATATAAATAACCTGAGGAAACTGGATTATCCAGTTAGCCATGAATTGGCAACTGAGATCATTCTGCAGTCACTGCCGTCAAGCTATGATAAGTTCGTAAGGAACTATATCAAGAAAGGCTTAACGAAGACGTTGACTGAACTGCATGATATGCTCAAAACGGTTGAGCCAAACGTGAAGGGTAGGTTTATTAAACCTAGTATTGACAAGGGTGAAGACAAAGTTGTCCAGATTTTGAATCATGGCAAGCGTGTGTCTTCCGAGCCCAAGTCAAATACCTCTTACGTTGGTAAGTGCTGCTACTGTAAAGAGACAGGGCATTGGAAGAGAGATTGCATAAAATTCATGGAAGACGATGAGGAGTTGAAGTTAATGTATGAGACTACTTCCTCAGGTATTCATGTTATTACTTCAAGTTCTACCTTGCAGGTATTGGATACTGGTTGTGGCACTGATATTTGTTATAATATGCAGAGCCTAAGCAACAGTAGAACGTTGAAGGAAGGGCAAGTGGAACTGCATGTCTGGAAGGAGCTATGGATGCTGCCTCAGTCATAGGGTTTTTCACTTGTAGATGCCTTCGAGGCTTGGTTTTGTATTAAGTAATTGCTACAATGTATCTGCTTTAAGCAGAGTTGTCTTTCATTTTCTTGTAAGAATTTGAATGTTTTTCATTTTGATAAAAGACAAGTTTTTGTTCTTTTGATCTTAATGAAATATTAATTGTAGCACCCTATTCATGGAATGGGTTTTATATCTTAAACCAAAGAGTGCCTAAATGTAACATAAATACCGAATTGGTTTAAATCTGATGTATTAAACCTGATTTTTCTTGGCATAAATGTTTTGGTCAAATAGAGTAAGTCGGATTCAGAAACCCCATAGTTATGGACTTTTGGGCTCATTTGAATGGATATCTTATGAGACTTGAATTCTGCTTACTGGACCAAAAGTAAAGGGCCCATCTTAGCCGAGCTAGAGAAAGGCCCAAAGGCTTATTGGACATTGAACATACTCATGTATGTGGTCCGATGAACAGTAATGCCAGAGAAAATTTCCTGTACTTCATTGTCTCTACTGATTACTTCAGTGAGTATAACTGTGTTCATTTGATGAGACACAAGTCGGAATTCTTTGACATGGTCGAAAGAGTTCCAGAATGAGGTATAGAATCTGAGTGACAAAAGTATTAAGACTCTGGATTAGATCATGAGTGAGAATACTTGAGTCATTAATGGTGTGATCATCTGAATGAGTGTGAAGTTGTTTCACAGCTCAATTCTCCTGAAAACCTTGAGGTGTTTCTAAGAGAAAGAATCAGATCTTATTAGAAATGATTAAAGATGAGTCACACGAATCTTCCATGATATTTTAAGAATAACGCTCTAGAAATATCTAAGTTTACGCTAAAATAGTTCCACAAATATCGGTTGAAAGACACCACGTTAATGTGGATTGGAATCGATCCAAATTTGTCTTTACTGAGTATTTGTAGTTGTGCTACTTCGCTGGTTGTCCTAGAGAAACTAAGGCTTGTTACTTTTACGTCCAATCTGTTTTCTAAGAAAGAAAGTTACTTTCAAGAAGAACAGTGGGAGTAAAAGTATAACTCGAAGTAATTCGAAATATACAGGAGGCTGCTCAACCTGTTGAGGGAGAGCAACGAATGGATTTACAGATTTCTGTAGAATCTACACCTGTAGAGCCTGAAGTTCGCAGATATGAAAGAATCAGTCACTAATACGAGAGTGATTTCTCGTCATTAGTTGAACCTGATGATCATTGAAAGTTCGCATGATCTGATGATCATAGAAAGCGACGAATCTGCGAAGTTCAAAGAAGTGAAAGTGAGCTCGGACTCCGAAAATTACATTTTGTGTAAGTTGACTTCATCGATCCATTCATGGATGGAAGCAAGCATATCGGAATAGGAATCTTCGTTCTGTTGAAGTAGTCAAGGTTTTGACTTGAACAGGAACGAAATGGAACTATGTGTTTACTAATAGATTAGTGGGAGCAATATTGCATTTCTCAAAGTGTATGTCGATGACATACTGATTCTCGGATATAACGTCCCAATGCTGTAGTCGGTAAAGGACTAGCTTGGGAGTTGGTTTAATGATTGACATGGGTAAAGCCACGTAGTTCTTGGATTTTGGATATAAAGATAGAGATCCAAAAATAGCTGGTAGGACAAAGTCAGAATTCTTAAATTGACAAAGTCCTACACGTTTTGAGCAATCCAAGAAGGGTTTTATACCAATGTCACATGGCATTAAGTTAAGCAAGATACAGTATCCTACGATAACTGCTGAGCTTAAATGCATGGATAGGATTCCATATGCTTCGGTAATTGGATCTATCATGTATGCCATGAAACGTACTTGTTTGATGTTGCTTTAATGCTAAGCAAGACAAGTAAAGACCAGTCAGATCCAGCAAAGAATCAAGTTTCCTAAAGTATGTCCTAAAGTATTTGAGGAATACTAAGGATAAGTTCTTGATTTACGGAGAAAGTGATGTGCTACAAGTCAAAAGAGTCTGAAAGGCAAGTTTCCAACAGACAAAGATGATTTCCGGTCACGGTCCGGTTATATCTTGTGTCTGTCTGGCGGTGCAAGGCACTGTTGCTGACTCCATGACTTAAACTGAACATTTCGCAGCTTGGAAAGCGGCGAAAGAGGTTGTTTGGAAAGAAGAGTTCGTCACTGAACTTGATGTGATTCCCAGCATAGATGAGACTAGCTGCACATCAGAGGTCCAAACACCTTGAGATAAATGACAGAGATGTTAAGTAGATCAGCAAGTTTCAACAAATGAGAACGTTGCTAATCTGTTAACGAAGCCACTCCTTAGCCCTAAGCACGAGTCACGGACTGTAGCTGTAGGATAAGTGAAGTTAAGATGTAGTCTTAATTTCAGTGGGAGTTAGTAAAGGGCTTTATTTAGTTATTGATATGTTCTTGTAAAACATTTGAGATGTTTAATAATGAAATTATTATTTCAAGATTATTTTAACTGTGATGAAATAATCGTTCCAAAATGATATGAACCATTTTATAGGTCATCGAAGTAAATGATTTGATCTTGAGTCATCGAAGTCATTTAGCTTGATCATGAGATCCTATATTTGATAAATGTTTTATATCATCCCGTCCCCAGTCGAAGGTTGTAGAAATTGGAACACCCACAACCGTGTGAGACTGGATTGGTACGTGACTTATGACAAAGTCTCAGTGTGTCATAGATGCGCGGCATCAAAGTCAGTACATAGGTGTATGTTTGGGAACATACGACCGGACAAGACCCGCTTATAAGAACTCTTCAGGATATTTATATCTGTGTCATAAGAGATTCTTACTACGACTATAGAGTATAGTCCTTAGACCTGAGTTCGCATGCATGTGACTGCACATGGACTGATGCACTTTGATCATTGTCTAACGCTATCGTTCTGCGATAGTTATAAGGACCTTGTTTGGGTGTATTACGAAATGAGTAGTTTACAGTGATGGAACAAGACGGGATTTGTCCCTCCAATATAAATGGAGTGAATATCTCTAGGCCAATCGGAGATTTGAATACTGGAAAACGCATGGCCATGCTCAAACGGACTTTCCCGAGTCGTTTGTATTGTCAGTATCAAATCAGAGTCCGATGAACAAGATTAGGCTTTATAAGGATGACACTAATCTTGCCTTATGACTAATCGAGATATTGAGACGAAAGGGATTATGAATACAGAGATTCCAGTTCAAGTGGGAGATTGTTGGAATTGTGTCCAGCAATCTCTGTACTGTCTCTATAACGTAAGAGTATGTCAGTGATCAGACATAAGTCATACAATGCTGGGGGTCATGATGGCTTGCTAGAGTCCGCTCATGATCTATAAGTCTTGGACTTATTGCCTTTATTGTATGATCCCATATGGGTCACACGCTTAAGCTAGCAGGAAATAATGTTGGAACGGCTTAGCAGAAGTACGACAAAAGTGCTAGGCATTTGTCGTACTAAGAGAGAAAGACTAATGGGTCTGATTAAATGGAATTTAATCAGATTGGGCCCAAAAGCCCAAAAGGGAAAGAGAAGGCTTTTAAATGACTAAAAGCCAATTCTCTTCTCCCTGAACCCTACCCTAGCCGCGCCTCTCTCCTCTCTCTGCGCCAGCCTCCTTGTGGTCTAGCAGCCAGTTTCCGGTGATTGCGTGTGTGAGCCTTTGGAGGATCCATCTCTCGGTGTATCTCCCTGATCATTGACCTGTTCATCAATTCCGCTGCAAACAAACAGGTAAAAGGTGAGATCATATGTTTCTAAATAAGAACACCTAGATCTAATGCATGTTTAGGTTGATATCAATATGAGAATTGAATCAGGATCAACCGAAACTTCCAACATTATTGATTGTCCATAATGATGGTTATAAGGGTTGGGGTTTCAAAGCGTTGTAATAATTACGTAGGAACCTGTATTATATTTTTTTTTTTGTAGAAAAACGAGGATGAAGAAAGTAATTATGAAAAACACATGTATGGAGAGTTTATGACAAAGACGTGAGATGATTTGATAGTTAAAAAACACGGGTCTAGAGGAATTGCATCTATGGCTTAAATATTTATATTATAAATTTATTATCATGAATAATAACGCATTGGAAGTTGTAACAATGATTTGACGGCAAACAGCAATGGGTTGTTCGAAGTGTCCGCGTGCGTAGAAGTTCTGGTGAGGTGTTTGAAGTTTTGTTTTATACTAAAGTCCAAATATTATACTATATATTTTGTAAGATTTAAAAGAATCATTAAATTACAGTGGATAGTGGATAGGATAAATTAATAGTAGATGGATACATTGATAAATGGATGGATAACGTAAAAAAAAAAAGAAAAGCAGTTATTAATAATATGAAACATATTTTATGGTAAAGAAATAAATCTAATTATTTAGGCTTCGAGAACGACATAAACGCCAGCGTTTTGCATTGTGACATTTACCAACCGCCACCGTCTCCCCAGCCGCCTTCGTTTTCTTGTCCGCCGTTTTCCAGTCCGTGGTTTTGCTCCCCACCGTTGTGCACTACGACATGACCCAAACCGCCTCCATTTGCATCCTGACCCCAACCACCGACGTTGTGCTCTATCTCAGGCCAACCCCCGTCGAGTGGATTGTCTTCTAGCACAGGCCATTCAAGGAAAGTCTGTGGGATTATTTGGAAGATAACATTTGTCTCGATAGTCCAGAAACAAGCATTACACATGCCCCAACCTTTAATATCTTCGTCAGTGATAGTAAGCCAATATTTATAAACGGAGCAAGGGCATGACCTTAAACTTCCAACATCAGTTTCATCCCTAATTTGAGCGAGATCGACGGCTATTCCGATACCCCAAGAGTAGCGTTCGAATTTCCTGACATGCCTCCTAAGAACACGGATAGCAAAACGGGAAAGAAATGGGATAGTCGAACCTGAGTCAAAGGATGGGTAAATAGATCGCCGGATGACTTCGAAACAATACATAGCAGATTTGCAACCTGCGATGGCAGAAGCTTTAATCTTTTTAAAAGCTTCTAATCTTCCACTGTATGTGTACATGAAGTCGGATATACCCTTCAAAAACATAGCAGATACGTTATTGGCATCCAGGCATGCATTGTACAGAAGGGTGATGCCTCTTTGGTCTCCTTCGGATGGGCCCTCCTGGATAAGGTTAATTTGAGAATGGGTATCCACGTGATCGGCGTCTTGACAAAGCGTCCTGCAGACAGCTCGGGCTTTAAAGTGTTCTCGAAGATGATCACTCGCATTCTTCGCAAGGATTAGTCTTCTTACTTCCGGCGGCAGGTTTAGAAGGTTAGCACTACTCATTCCAAAAGTGTTGTATTGTGGTTAGGGTGAGAGTGAATGCGTAAACATATATTGTTTTATGGATGCCAAATGGGAGCAACATTTCAATATCCCATTTGAATATAAATTCCTAATACAAACACATATCCATAGATTGGACACGGTATCCGGTTGTGAAAACAAGTAAATTTGCAATTTAATTTTATTTCAATAGATTGCTCATCTAATGTAGAAGAAGGTGATTGTTAAATATAGTGAATGATGGACAGGCACAACGATAATAGGTAGGGACCAAACCAATGAAATGTAACTGATAGACATGGGCTGTGAAACATGGATAGTACACTCCTTGACATTGCCAATAAACATTTATCGTAAAAAATAATAGGTTTGAGATGAGGAACTAGAGATGGATTGTTTTTTTAAATTGGTTGTTTGTGAGAAAGGTAGTTGACGATAATAATTTAGCATTTTTGTAAAAAAACACAAAATTCACGACGTAGAAAATACATGGATTGTATTTGACAGATATTCGTTTAGGAATTGATAAGAGTAGATTTTCACAAAATTCAAGAATCTAGTGTATTAGTAGATGGATACAAAAGCAGGAATCAAAGGATAGATAGGCTTATATCAATATGGGGAATCAGAAATCAAAGCAGGAATGAAGCATGGATAGACTTAAACAATTCAATACAGTAAATGACTCATATCTGTTAATTTTGTTTCAAAGTCTTCAATCTTTGAAAGAAGAAAGTCGACCCTATGAATAAAACCAGCGATTTGAGAACGGTTTGATTCTTCTTTAAGGCGAGCCTCAACTTTCATCTTCTCAATTTCTTCAGAAACTGCGACGTCCCACCACTTTTTAAATCCGCATCCCTGACCTGGACCCTACGAATCCGAAGGGAGACGGTTGAAAAAGGACTAAAAAGAATATAACAAAATTAATAACTATGGTTAAATTTAGTTAAAAAATTTACGTCAGATAGATCGTAAGGGCATGAATAGAAGCGCCTTCCTTTACTCTCAGGTGATGTCGAGGTTGTTATAAACAAGAAGACTTACAATTGCAGCTCGTAGGAATACCTAACTGATGAGTGGTTTGAACAACGGTCCTTATACTGGAGACAGCCTGGCCCCATTTGTAGCAAATTTTGTTAGCTGCATCACTCATAGTGTGGGAAGGAAACTAACAGATGGGGAAAGGGAGCTGGTTGAGTGGTGATCTTCTGTGGGTACACTTCTTATAAAGAGAGTTGATTTGAACATGTAAAAAATGGACTATAGTCATTCGATTTAAAACTAATAATTGGATGGATAGATGCGAAAAGTTAGGATGGTAGTTGTCTTATATACAGATAGTGCGGTAGAGAATGAGCCATCCATTTATATAGTTCTAACAGTCTCGCGCCGACAGTATAGTATGAAATGTTAAAGCTAAAATTATTTACGCAATGCATCATATATTAAGCCAAAGGTAAGATGTATGTGTAGTACCCACTGGTCAAATCGTCAGAAGTAGGGTTTGACTAAAAAGAATGGACGTTCATTGAATATATAATGTACAGAAAATGTGAATTCTTTGTCAGCAGCGTCGTATGCTTCGGTTGGGGGGTCACGCGCCATTATCCAAAAGATTGGGTTTGAGTTTAAAAATTTAAAATAAAATATCCATAACTAGGCATAAGCCGGAGAGTAAAAAAAGAAATGTGGTTACCAAGTTCGCTACTGGCCGAAATCGCAGCTAGGGTCGCAGAAGACGGCGTTGATGCTTGTGCGAATCTACTTAAGTCAGGCCCTGAGGGCTTTAATGCTGTTTGTTCACCAGAGGTGTATTCAAGAGTCCGACTGGACATGTGGCATGACTTCACTTGGTACTCAGACGAACAATATTCGTGGTATTACAAATTCTACAGGAAGTGCGTAGAGCACAAAAATCCGTTTGCGATGTACACCGAAAGCATGTGCACTGCATTCAATTTGGGCGATCTTGAGACAGCTATAACAATATTACATGGAGTGAGGGATGTGTATCCCCATGCCGAGCTAATGTATATTATTCTTAACTGGTGCGCAGGGAGAGGCTGCAAGGCCGAGTATAAGGTTTTCAGATCTAAACGATCATATGATGAGGCTATGGCTATTGGTGAGATGCTGGGGTACCACGTGCGAGCGGTTGTGATAAAACAAGTTGACAGTAGGCGTGATTCTTGGAGCTGCAGCGATTTGGAAGATTGTTGGTGGGTTCACACGATGATGGGTGAAAATAGTGGCGATAGGTGCAAGAGCTGTTATTTCTATTTCCTGTCCATTAATATTAGGAAGATGTCGTAATTAGTATCCATGTAATAGATGTAATGGATATAATGTGTATCCATGACTTAATATAAAGAAATTTAAGTACATAAAGTGTTGAAAACATTATGGATAGGTGGGGAAGTGTGGACGTGAATATTCTATGCTAATTTTATCAGATAACTTTTTAAGTAATTGTAGTTAGTGATAATAGTGGTTAGTATGATGTTTTCCCTTTACTGTCAATAGTGGATTTCGAAAGCAAAATGAAGTTTTATCTAACGAGATAAAAATATAGTCAGTCGTTTACATTAAGTTAATGTAGCTAAATGGGGCAAATGAATAGGTAACTATATAGTGATGTGACTGACGAAGTGGCCTAGCATTCATATATATAGGGGTAATGAGTAAAAGAAGAACAAATGTATTTATGAATTATTAATTTTATAAAAGTAATTAGAAGTCGTTGGGAGAAGTGATAAGCGGGAGTTTCGGAAAGGGTTAAGTGGGAAAAGAAGGATTCAGGTTCAAAGGACAAAGTTTTAAACTGCGGTAAGTTACAAAACTGTATCCAGCATGTAAAATAAAGTTAATTCATTTGATTTGATAAAAGCAAAAAGGAAAACTGTAGGGAAATGGCAACAGAAAATAGATACGAAGTAGTTATGTATCCATATGTGTAAAGTGGATAGTAAGAGAAGGTTTTTTATTGTATATAATAATGGGTAAATAGAAAAGTAAGATAACGACATATTTCAAGGCGTAGAACAACAGTGTTTAAATCTCGGGAAACAATTTGTGGCCTTGGTAGTGGGTTTAGTACAGAAACTGCGATTAGACTAGTGAAGTGGCTGAAAAGAAATGACGCAGGCGTCCTGACAACTAAAGTAGACTTTAATTAATGAAGAGCGTATAACTTTCCGAATTTCGAAGTAATCACTACTTTGAAAATTGTAAATTAAAAGGTCGTGAGGTTTGTTGATGGATGTTATTATATATATTGTTGAGCCGGTGGATAGTCTGTTCTGTTTCTATTAGGAAAGGAGAATATAAGGTATTTTTGTAGAAAATGGATACTTAAGAATTACTATATTTGATAGGACGCGAAGAAGAAGTTCGAAAATACATTACTAACGGGTTTACATAGCCATCATAGAGTAGTGGATAGAATAACAAAAAATAACGATGTTGTTTGATGATAATTATTAAATAGTAAAAAAAAAACATCATCTCTAAACGCCCCAAACCGCAGGAAAGACGTTTTGCCCATTAACGCCGGCTAAGACGGCGGCGCCTTGCTCATGATCAACGACCCCATCGACCATAGCGGCCCAAACCACAGCGTCGTTTTGGTCATGTGATAAATATAGTTCGGCATTTGCTTCCCAGTCAATGAGGTCGACCCATTTGAAAAAAGTTCCCGGGATGACACGGAAGAAAACAGCAGTTTCAATTGACCAAAAACAGATGTCGCACATACCGAGACCTTTGACTTTTACGTCTAGAAAGTCAAGCCAGTAGCGATGGACATAGCAAGGGCATGATGCAATTCTTCCATGGTTAATAGAGTAAGATATCGCGGTTAGAGCAGAAGAGATGTTCATGGGCCAAGTTATCCGCTGAAATTTCCGGACATGCTTTCTAAGAACACGGATAGCAAAACGAGAGAGAAAAGGAATCGTTGAACCTGAATCCAGCTCAGGAAATATGGAACAGCGTATGACTTCGTAGCAATATAAGGCGGGCTTGATTCCGAGGATGGCGCATTGCTTGAGGAGGGCAAAGGCATCAACTCTTCCATCTGTGTATATAAAATCCGATATCGCTTTCAAGAAAATTGCTGTTGGATTCTTCGCATCTAGACATGCGCGTTCAAGATGGAGTATCCCTTGATAATCGTAGTGAGTCTTGATAAGTTCAACCTGGATTAAGGTATCCACGTGATCAGCATCGTCGCGAAGAGTCTTGCAGACAGCTCGGATTTTGAAGTGTTCGAGTATGTTCTCGCTAGCATTTTTTGCAAGTATTAACCTCCTTAATGCGGTTGGCAAGTCGAGTAGATTCAGAGAGGGAACACTGAAGGGAGAGGGATTCACTGAGCTCATCTTGGGCAATGCGAAGGGTAAGGGTGGACAGATATAAGCTGATATGACATATTTATATATTGGTTTTAACTTGTAGAATAATATTATAAACAACATAAACAAATGTTTAAGAAAAAAAAAGTTATACTTGACAATAAAGGTACATGATTAGACTAGGAAAACCACTTATCAACGAAAATTTAAACAATAGAAGGGCTGGAAATTAGAGTTATTTTTGATAATAAAGGTAAATGATTATCCATGGCCATATATAAAACGGAATGTATAACTTAAAGTATCCATAGAAAGTTTCTATCCATTTATGTGAGTTCAATATGAAAATAGGGTATCCATCGTAATCGCAACAATTTAGGTAGTAAACGAAAGACAGAACCAGTAAAAAGTGTTGAAGTTGATTGAATAAGGTAGTGGTACAAGTGCAGACGAAGACTACAACAAGAAGCTAATGGAGTTGAATCCTGACTTATTATAAAAATACTACAATCAACCATGATATAGGTATTCCTTTAACTGGCCAAAAGTCCAAACAGCTGCACAAAAAGACACTGCTGCAGCCCAGATAATCTGCAGATTGTTCATATGTTCCTTCACATGCGTTTTTGTAGTAAGAGAGTTGTTGTTCCTTGCGACCTCGACGGAGATCTTTCTAGCAATTTTGAAGGCTAATTCGTCACCAACTTCCTGTGACCAATTTTGTAAAAGCTTAACGTCCTGTTGCATTTTCTTGACATCCTTTGAAACACTGTCTACTTCTTTCATAATCGCGTCGTCAACCCACTCACGAACATGACCTTCACTTGGGAACTGTTTAGGAAAAACGAAGTGTACTGTAGAGAACGTTTGTAAAAAATAAAGTAGGAAAGAAGAAGAAGCTTATTTTAATCTAACCCGGGTAGCTTGTGGGCATTTGAACCACCTCCGATGAAGGTTAGCACGAGTTCTAGCATATCCTACTTCAATGCGTTCACCACACCAACACATAGTTGGGGCTGCGATGCCTACCGATCTACAGGGTAATGGTTCATCAGAATCAGGAACAGTAGATACAGACACGAAACTCATTTTGTGAAACGTTGTAACTATGTAATAGGGGCTCAGAGTGGTAGGACGTCTGATTTCTAAGACGTTAAATATATAGGAAATGATGATCAATCTACCAAAATGAAGTAAAAAAGAGCAATCCACAACAGGTAGCTTATATGGATAATTTGTAGGCAATACGAACGTTTGAAGACACGTTGAAAGTAGTTCGTAGCCATGGGTAAATGTAATATAGTTGAAACTGTTTTGGCCAGCTGCTTAGGAAAGCGAGTAGTAACACCTTTACGAGGAAACACTAAAACAACATCAAAAGTTTTACAAAAGGTAAACATCAAAGTCAAATCAAAGCGAAGTAATGCAACAGGTATCCATCACAATAAAAGGTGCCATCCAAGATAACGAGCGTAATTGGTATCCATAATTAATTGAACAAAAAACATGGCTCGTTATAAGCAAAAATCAAAATTCAAACAGTTTGTTATTAGGTTTTGCAAGTAGCACGGTTGTGATTAACTCCACCGCATTTGGAACATCTGTTTGGGGTTGATCGAGGGGTCTTCCCCTTCTGAAAAAATAGTGCAAAGATAGAAATTAGAACAATGATAAGACTACATGTAAATACACATCAAAGGGTAAGGGTATTGCCTGGTATTCACCGATCGATGGATACCTTCCTTCCTTAGGTCTACCAGATGTTCTGTCAACGTCTGGAGGATAAAGGTAACGGTTCCGAACATCAGCCGGTATGTCGATGTCGTTAGGATTCCCACCTGGGTTAACCACTCCTTCATAAGTCGCCCTCCAAGAGGACGTCTTATAATAAGAATCACATAGAGACGCGTATGATACGTCATCACTGTCCGCAGCTATTAAGGCGTGGCCACATGGAATTTTAAGCTTGTCAAATAACTTGCATGTGCATCGCTTGTCATCCAGAAGAACGTGAATCGATTCCCCCCCCCCCCAAACTGGCCGACAATTTCGAAATTCTAGTTCGAAACACTAGCTATCTTAGAACCGTGGACTGACTGCATATGTTCATCCATTAGCTTATCAACCTCGATAGAGACTAGCGGTTTGTGTGCCGCTGATTTCTTACGTCTAGAACTGAACCACCTGGTCAACATAGACCGTATACAAGTGACAAGATCTACAATGGGTTCGCTCCTACCATCAAGCAACGCTTTGTTCAATGTCTCGGCGATATTGCTTGTCATAAGATTGTAACGTTCTCCTTTGAAATATGCTCTGGTCTAGTGTCCAACGCCTATATTGTTAAGATACTTAGCGCATTCTGCATTGTTGTTTTTTATACGACTGTATGTTTCACTGTATTCACCAATCCTGTATGCATTCCCCGCCAACTTGACTAGTTGCGTAAGCCCTGCGGATTTAAACCTGGCTTTAACATTTTTATGGACATGCTCAAGACATGCTCCATGGTGAGCTTGCGGGAAAATCCTACCCTTTGCTTTGTATATTGACTGGCATCTGTCCGATATGAATTTTAATGTGGGGCTGTCGGCAATAATCTTTTCAAGCTTGAAAAAGAAATATGTCCAGGACTCCTTATTCTCTTTGTCCACGATACAGAACGCAAGTGGAAAGACTTGGAAATTAGCATCCTGTCCACTTGCGGTAAGCAGAACTCCCCCGTATCTACCAGTCAAATGTGTACCATCCACTATAATCATTCTGCGCAGCTTTGCAAAACATTTTATGGATGCGCCAAATGCTAAGAATAGATATAGAAACCGCTCCCAACCTAATGCGTCAACCTCGGTTTTAAGATCAGCAATGGTACCAGGGTTAGCAAGTTTTAGCATATGCAAAAATTCTGGCAACTTCCTATACGATCCATCATTTGTACCTCGTAGCATCGTCAGTGCCTTCGACCGTGCGCGCCAACACTTGTTATACGATGCATCGATACGTAGCTCCTTCATCAATAATGCTTTGAGTCCAGTTGGTTTCGGACCAGATGCAGGGTCTGAATATTTATCTTTGAAAAAAGTGGCAATGACCTTTGTCGTCCCAAGTTTCCGATACATATTCCGAGTATCAGTACATCAAGAGTGATGTAACTCTGCCTTGCGTACCTCCCAATATCCAGTGTCCTCCGTCGCATGAACCATAACACGCCAGTTGCAAGTCTTATCCGGGTAATGGATAACAACTTTGTGAAGAGTGGACACAGGTTTTAAGTAATGAAACTTGTTCCTTATAGCATGGATTGCTAACCATACCAAACAATCGTCTTTGCTCTTGAAAATTTACCCTTGTACAGATCATCACCCATTGAGTTTAAATCTAAGTCAGGGACAGGATCTCGTTGATAAGTGGTGTCATCCACCATTGGCGGGATATCAGATGGTTCTTCGACGGTAGGGTATGAGGTGCCACAAGATTCCGTACCGCGCCACCTGTACACATATTCTTGTTGGACAGGACAAGATTCAACAGACTTCCGTTTGGATCTATTACCAACTTCAACGGGGATTTCAGACATCACATCCAGTGCGTTGGAGCCTCCATATTCATCATCGATGAGATTGGACCAAAACTCACGATCAACATTGCCAACATCCACGGGTACCTCGTCTGACAATCCATGCTCATCACTATCTGGCGTACAGTTTTCTGCTTCACCTCTTACTGCCATATTAGCATCGCAATTTGGATAGTCAGACACCTGGGGATTAACAGTTTCGTTATCCGTGGATACATCTTCTTGGCTATCTAGCAAATTGAAACTGAATGGCACCGTTTTGTCTGGACCGGGTGCAACAGAACTATCCACTAATGCAGTGGGAGTTGCGGGGGTGGGTAGCGTTATTTCATTTCTCACGGAAACATTGATGACCTTCTCTTTGCTAGTAGAAACGTAGTTAACTTCTATATCCACTAAATCGTCGCTAGGTGGAATGTTTGGTAGCGCTTTTGGTATTATATTTTCGTTGGGGCCATCTTCTTGACTATCTCTGTCCAACAATTCAAAACTGAATTGTGGCTTGTTATTTGGAAAACGTACGTTCCTTCTGTCCGTTAACTCAGCGTTGGATGGATAGTCTGAAACCGAAGACATAAAAAAAGTTGGTTAAGTGGGGTTTTTTTGGGATCGAAGTTATTGAAAAACAAGGAGGGACTGAGTAGCATACCACATTCGACCAGTGAATGGTTTCGAGAATTTGAAACTGAATCGACAAATTCTTGTTTAGCGAATGGCCTTACGCGTGGAACTATCAATCCATCAGAGTGTTTGCCTGGAGGTGAACAAGAACGAAACATCAAGTCTAGCGCTGCAACATTGTTGTCGTCAAGCATGACCGGAGAGTCTCTGCTACCAGAGGGAGTTGAATCAACAAATAGTCCCTTAGGAGTCATGAACCTCCCTCGGTGAACTAACTTGGACGCCTTTTTGTTTGCAGAATCTCCTTCTTTCCTAACTATCTTCCCCACGGACAGGAATAGCTTCGTTGACCGGTTAGATGACAGAAAATCCAGGAAACAGGAAAGCCCAAAATCTGTTGTGACCATGATAGGCGGCGAGTTGTCACTACAAATAGAGGACAAGGTAAGAGAAGGCGTGTAGCTGAGCTTTAACTTCGAAGCACATTCCAAACCAAACTCTGGCATAACAAGGACGACGAGCTCTTTCATCTTCATGCTCATCTTCATTGGGACGACCCGAGAGACCCTTTCAATGTCCACGATTAATTTCCAGTCTCCGTCGCCGGTGACCAGCCAAGAGCCGCAAACTACTACACATTTCATATTCTCGTCTGGATAATCTTCGGTATACATGGGTTTTGAGAAAGTATATCACGATTTCTAAGCAGATCCAAAATATATTCAAATCCTTCAATTTGTATTAATCAATTTAGTTCAGATAAAAAGTAGTCCAAAACAAACTAAAATAGTAAACAAATGAATAACTAGTAAGAGTAAATAGTTAAGTGAACTAACTAAGTACATTGGTAAATTGAATTAAGAGAGAAGAGTAAAAAAGACATTGTAACTTGCTAGAAGACAAAAAAAGATACATAATTGAAACAAGAATTTGAAAGATACATGTTTGCTATTACTTTCCAAAAAATGATATAGTAGGTGCAATTAACTCTGAAACAAGAGATTTATTTTTGTGATTTTTGGTTTTTTAAAGTGAAACAAACAAAAAACAAATATAAAGAGAAAGGATTGAATACACCTTAGAAATGGTCTTTTAATTTTTAATACCAATAATGTAAGACCTGGAATCCACTAAAATCCACACAAGAGAATCAAGCCTTAAAAAACCGAGATGGAGGTGATGAAGATGGATCGATGGCCGAATGTTGATTGATTCCACAACAACAAACAAACCAGAGACTTAATCCCAAGGGTTATTCCGCACAAGGGATGTATGACTCACACGAAATCCTAAATGTTTTGATTTCACAAACTACCTAATACTCGCAAGAACATATTTGATTCAAATAGAGACTTTTAACTCAAAACAAAGAGATTTCATATTCAATGAAAAGTGGTTTACAAAGCATGGATGAAGAGAGATCATACAGAGCTCTTACAAGACAAAAAATAAAGGCAATAAACTACAAACGGAAAGCAAATAAATTAAAGAAACTCAATGATGACCGCCATTGGTGTAGAAGTACTCGTTAGGCATTAATGGAGAAACTTTGCTTGTGGCTACAAAATCTTGGGGAAAGTTTAGGTGTTCAGTGGTGTGTCGACGTCTAAGATCTATTAGGATAGAAGATAGATTATAAATAGCTCTTACAAGACAAGAAATAAAGGTAATAAACTACAAAGGGAAAGAAAATAAAAGAAAGAAACTCAAATATGACCGCCATTGATGTAGAACTACCCGTTAGGAAATAATGGATAAACTTTCCTTGTGGCTGCAAAGTCTTGGGGAAAGTTTAGGTCTTCAGTGGTGTGTGGATGTCTAGGATCTCTTAGGATAGAAGAGTGGTCGAGGTTAGATGAGAGTAATAAGGGTTGATTACATTTTCTCTTGTAAGAAAAGTAACCGTCTCAAAAATGGAAAGTTTCCTCAACGCAATGTCTTAGTATTTTTGATGCATCTTTGGACAAATTCCTTTGTGTTCAGGTCCTGGGTCTTTGGTAGTCTCAATATACTCCTGTAGACATGATGAAGAGGTGCCCGGTGTTGGAACAATTTTTTAATAAAGACATGTTAAAGACATGTACTTTATTAAAAATGTGTTTGTGTGAAAAGAAATGAGTTAAGCCCATAAAGACGTGGAATTTATTGAGAAGGGAAAGTTTCCAATTTGTGAAAACTTGGTGGAGAAGTTTGTGTGCGGCCCAAGTTTAAAAACTTGGTGGACAAGTCTGCGTACTTGCTGCACAAGTCGATTTATTTCCTAAACCTAGCCTTTTCTAATCATATATAAAGGACCCCTAAGCCTCTCTTTTAGGGTATCCACAACGAAAATCACACAGAGTAAAACTCAAAAGAAGTTTCTTCAATTCCTTGCTATTTTAGGTTCGTGTCTAAATTCGAGAGTATCGTACTTCATATGTTCGACAGAACCAATATCGAGTGTTGCTATACGGTTTCCAATTTGTATCCTGGGACTCATGAATCTTGATTTGACCTGTCACACTACGGGTGATTCTGTGAGTTAAGGAAAGAGATCAAATCTCACCTCCATATATTCTGATTTCTACTCCTTCTGTTAAATCGTTTTGATATTTTTTCCTTAACGCTTATTGTTTATTCGTGATTAAATCATTTTTATCGTAGTGTACTAAATTTTGGTTCTACAATCTTAACTCAAAGAAATCCGTTTTTGTTATATGAACATCAAACGGATTTTAATCGCGAGTAAATAAACATTTTTTCAAACAATTTCTTTTCCGCTTATGATACTAAGAACATTATCAACGCTAAATGTAGCGAATGGGATTCGTTAATGTAGAAATGGATTTAAAACCAGTTTTCAAAACGTTTTTAAAAGTAAAAGCAGCGTATATCGCGAATCTTTTCATAGTGATCTTCGTGATTACTTTTGTGCGTTTCATACAATTTTATTGATTGCGATCGATAAACTGTTTCACTGCGGTTTCTGAACGGTTTCTAATCATTAGAATTGCAGTTTATTCAAAAATAAACCCGATTATCAAACACGTTTTAAATGCTTTGACGAATGCTCTGCGGAGATTCGAAGTTGAGAATGCGCTTTTAGCGGTTCAAATCGGTTCGATATTGGTTATCTAAACTGCAATTTAATTCCATATCGAAATAGCCTACGATTTAAATTATCTGGGATTTAATCGTTTCTAATTGGAGTGTGTTTCCTTTTTATTTAGGATGTCTAATGAAGCGCAAAACAACTCCAAAGTGGCTGAGAACAATGAGGAGATGACTGACATGACGGTCAAAGTTCCACCTACGAACCATGTCCCTTCTCCCAAGTTCAACGGGACAACTGAGGGGATAGCGTTTAAGAATTGGAAGAAGAAGATGCTTTACTATCTGACAACGCTGAACCTACAGAAGTATCCAAGTGAGGTGGTACCTGTCCTCCCAGAAGACAAAACCAGTCCGCATGCTCTCGCAAGTGTTGATGCTTTGTGACAAGATGACTACCTGTGCAAAGGCTACATCTTAAATCTCCTTTCTGAAGCTTTGTACGAGGTGCACATAAATTATGAATCCTCTAAGGAATTGTGGGATGCTTTAGATAAGAAGTATCCCATTGATGATTATGGTACTCAGGAATTCATTGTGGCGATATTTCAACAGTACCATATGGTGGATAACCACTGATGGAGCAAGTTGGAGAAATCCAAAAGCTCCTTCATGAAATCAAGGCTGAAGGTATGGAGTTGTGTGAGACCTATCAAGGATGTTGTATCATTGAGAAGCTTCCTCTTGGATGGTCAGACTTCAAAGACTACCCAGGCTTAAGAAAAAGAATATGAGCCTTGAAGATGTGATTGTGAGACTTCGTGTGGAGTCTACAAATCGGTAACAAAATGTAAAAGGTGTTCAGATTCATGAAAACTGTTGGATCGTTTAGTGTTTCCTGATTCAATTCTCAATTGATTCATCCTACTAAACATGAAGATCTAGGTTCTCTTATTTAGAAACTTAATGGATCTCACCTGTTACCTTGTTTTGCAGCGGAATGAGGAGGTAATGGTCAGAGATCAGCAGAACCACCAAGAGATGGATCCTCCAAAGGCTCACACACGCACACTCGGGAATTGGCTGCTAGACCAGACAGAAAGGGGGCGCAGAGAGAGGCTAAGGGAGGCGCAGATGTGCTAAAGAATTAGAGAGCTTTAGGTCAAGTTTTATTCATTAAAACTCCCTTTAGTTCTCATGGGCTTTTGGGCCCAATTCTCAGTTCTGATTAAATCCCTTGGATTTAATCAGGCCCTTTAGTCTCTCCAAGTACCGTAAATGCCTAGCACTTTTACCGTACTTCTGCTAAACCGTTCCTTCGTATTTTCCCGTTAGCTTAGGCGTGTGACCCATATGGGATCATATAATAAAGGCAATAAGTCCAAAACTTATAGATCATGAGCGGACTCTAGCAAGCCATCATGACCCCCAGTATTATATGACTTATGTCTGATCATTGACATACTCTTACTTTCTAGAGACAGTACAGAGATTACTGGACATAATTCCAACAATCTCCCACTTGAACTGGAATCTCTGTATTCATAATCCTTTTGTCTCAATATCTCGATTAGTCATAAGGCAAGATTAGTGTCATCCTTATTAAGGCTAATCATGTTCATCGGACTCTGATTTGATACTGACAATCCAAACGACTCGGGACAGTCCGTTTGAGCATGGCCATGCATTTTCCAGTATTCAAATCTCCAATTGGCCTAGAGATATTCACTCCATTTATATTGGAGGGACAAATCCCGTCTTGTTCCATCACTGTAAACTACTCATTTCATAATACACCCAATCAAGGTCCTTATAACTATCGCTTAACGACAGCATTAGACAATGATCAAAGCGCATTAGTTCATGTGCAGTCACATGCATGCGAACTCAGGTCTAAGGACTATACTCTATAGTCGTAGTAAGAATCTCTTATGACACAGATATAAATATCCTGAAGAGTTCTTATAATCGGGTCTTGTCCGGTCGTATGTACCCCAACATACACCTATGTATTGACTTTGATGCCGTGCATCTATGACATCCTGAGACTTTGTCATAAGTCACATACCAATCTAGTCTCACGCGGTTGTTGGTGTTCCAATTTCAACAACCTTCGACTAGGGACATGATGATATAAGCCATCTATCAAATATAGGGTCTCATGATCAAGCTAAATGACTTTGATGACTCAAGATCAAGTCACTTACTTCGATGACCTATAAAATGGTTCATATCATTTTGGAACGATTATTTCATCACAGTTAAAATAATCTTGAAATAATAATTTCATTAAACATCATAAAATGTTTTACAAGAACATATCAATAACTAAATAAAGCCCTCGAACTCCCACTGAAATTAAGACTACATCTTAATTTCACTTATCCTACAGCAATAGTCCGCGACTCGTGCTTAGGCCTAAGGAGTGGCTTCGTTAATAGATTGGCAACGTTCTCATTTGTTGAAACTTGATGATCTACTTAACATCTCTTTCATTTATCTCACGGAATAGGTTATACCTATCCTCAAGGTGTTTGGACCTCTGATGTGCAGCTAGTCTCATCTATGCTGGGGATCACATCAAGTTCAGTGACGAACTCTTCTTTCCAAACAACCTCTTTCGCCGCTTTCCAAGCTGCGAAATGTTCAGCTTAAGTCATGGAGTCAGCAACAGTGCCTTGCACCGCCAGACAGACACAAGATATAACCGGACTGTGACCGGAAATCATCTTTGTCCGTTGGAAAACTTGCCTTTCAGACTCTACCGACTCGTAGCACCTCACTTTCTCCGTGAATCAAGAATTTATCCTTAGTATTCCTTGAATACTTTAGGATATTCTTTACGGCAATCCAGTGATTCTTTGCTGGATTTGACTGGTCTTTACTTGTCTTGCTTAACATTAAAACAACATCAAACAAGTACGTTTCATGGCATACATGATAGATCCAATTGCCGAAGCATATGGAATCTTATCCATGCATTTAAGCTCAGCAATTATCGTAGGACACTGTGTCTTGCTTAACGTAATGCCATTTGACATTGGCATAAAACCCTTCTTGGAATGCTGAAAACGTGTAGGACTTTGTCGGGATAAGAATCCTGACTTTGTCCTACCAGCTCTTTCGGATCTCTATCTTTAGATCCAAAATCCAAGAACTACGTGGCTTTACCCATGTCAATCATAAAACCAACTCCCAAGCCAGTCCTTTACCGACTGCTGCATTGGGACGTTATTTACGAGAATCAGTATGTCATCGACATACACATAGAGAAATGCAATATCGCTCCCACTTATCTATTAGCAAACGCACAGTTCCACTTTGTTCCTGTTCAAGTCAAAACCTTGACTACTTCAACAGAACGAAGATTCCAACTCCGATATGTTTGCTTCCATCCATGAATGGATCGATGAAGCTAACTTACATAAAATGTAATTTTTCGGAGTCCGGGCTCACTTTCGCTTCTTTGAATTTCGCAGATTCGTCGCTTTCAATGATCATCAGATCATGCGAACTTTCAATGATCATCAGGTTCAACTAATGACGAGAAATCACTCTCGGATTAGTAACTGATTCATTCATATCTGCGAACTTCAGGCTCTACAGGTGTAGATTCTACAGAAATCTGTAAATCCATCCGTTGCTCTTCCTCAACAGGTTGAGCAGCCTCCTGTATTTCTCGAATTTCTTCGAGTTATACTTTTACTCCCACTGTTCTTCTTGAAAATAACTTCCCTTCTTAGAAAACAGAATGGACGTAAAAGTAACAAGCCTTGGTTTCCCTAGGAAAACCAGCGAAGTAGCACAACTACAAATACTCAGTAAAGACGAATTTGGATCGATTTCAATCCACATTTACGTGGTGTCTTTCAACTGATATTGGTGGAACTATTTCAGCGTAAACTTAGATATTTTAGAGCGTTATTCTTCAAGAATATCATGGAAGATTCGTGTGACTCATCTTTAATCATTTCTTATAAGATCTGATTCTTTCTCACAGAAATACCTCAAGGTTTTCAGGAGAATTGAGCTGTGAAACGACTTCACACTCATTTAGATGATCACACCATCAATGACTTAAGTATTCTCACTCGTGATCTAATCTAGAGTCTCAATACTTCAGTCACTCAGATTCTATTCCTCATTCTGGAACTCTTTGATCATTTCAAAGAATTCTGACTCGTGTCTCATCAAATGAACACAGTCATATTCACTGAAGTAATCAGTAAAGATAATGAAGTATAGGAAATTTTCTCTGGCATTACTGCTCATCGGGCCTCATACATGAGTATGTTCAAGGTCCAATAAGCCTTTGGGCTTTTCTCTAGCTCGGCTAAGATGGGCCCTTTGCCTTTTGGTCCAGTAAGCAGAATTCAAGTCTCATAAGATATCGTATCAAATGAGCCCAACAGTCCATAACTATGGGATTTCTGAATCCGACTTACTCTATGTGACCAAGACTTTTATGCCAAGAAAAATCAGGTTTAATTCATCAGATTTAAACCAATTCGGTATTTATGTTACATTTAGGCACTCTTTGGTTTAAGATATAAAACCCATTCCTTGAATAGGGTGCTACAATTAATATTTCATTAAGATCAAAAGAACAAAACTTGTCTTTTATCAAAATGAAAAACATTCAAATTCTTACAAGAAAATGAAAGACAACTCTGCTTAAAGCAGGTACATTGTAGCAATTACTTAATAAAACCAAGCCTCGAAGGCATCTATAAGTGAAAATCCTACGGCTGAGGCAGCGTCCATAGCTCCTTCCAGACATGTAGATCCACTTGTCCTTCCTTCAACATTCTACTGTTGCTTAGGCTCTGCATATTACTACAAATATCAGTGCCACAACCAGTATCCAATACCTTTAAGGTAGAACTTGAAGTAATAACATGAATACCTGAGGAAGTAGTCTCATACATCAACTTTAACTCCTCATCATCTTCCATGAATTTAATGCAATCTCTCTTCCAATGCCCTGCCTCTTTACAGTAGCAGCACTTACCAACGTAAGAGGTATCTGACTTGGGCTCAGAAGACACACGCTTGCCATGATTCAAAATCTGGACAACTTTGTCTTCACCCTTGTCAGCACTAGGTTTAATAAACCCACCCTTCTCCATTATGAGATTATACTGGGTACTCTTCACGTTTGGCTCAACTGTCTTGAGCATGTCATGCAGTTCAGTCAGCGTCTTCGTTAAGCCTTTCTTGATATAGTTCCTTCTGAACTTATCATAGTTTGACGGCAGTGACTGCAGAATGATCTCAGTTGCCAACTCTTGGCTTACTGGATGATCCAGTTTCCTCAGGTTATCAATGTAACCCATCATTTTACTGACATGAGGACTCACTGGATGATCATTTGGTAGCTTGCAGCTCGTGAGAGACTTAACCAACTGGTACCTCTCCACTCTTATCTGCTCCTGAAATTTCAATTTCAGGCTGCTGATCATCTCTATTGGAGACTCCACGTTCTCATATTGCTTCCGCAAGTCTGAGTCCATGGTAGCCAATATCAGACCACGCACATCTACCGCATCATTATAATGCTTATTCCAAGCATCATATACTGCATGAGAAGCATTGGATCCGATCCTCACGGGGAGAGCTCTCTCAAGGACATAGTCCTTTCTCTCCTGTCTGAGGACTAGCCTCAGGTTCCGCGACCAAGTCAAGAAATTTGATCCGTTCAGTTTGTCCATCTCAAGGACAGACCGGATCGAGAAAGTGTTTTGATTGTTTGTGCTAGTCATAACTGAAAATTAAGATAAAAGGATTTTAGTTAATATGTTCAATATGATTAATCTCGTATTAAATTTAATATGATTAATCACGCATTATATTCAATAACAAAAGTTACCCTCAATAGAATATAATGATTCCAAGATCCACATATAACCAAGATCAAAGTGGGCCACTGGCCGTCACCCAATCTTAGCTTATATCGGTAAGCCCTATCTCGGCTAATTATATCAGTGATATAACTCTTGGTTGTGAATCTGGGCCCGAGGCCCAATCCACTCTGATGTCTCAAGGCCCGGGACTCCCGATGGCCCAGTCAAGAAAACCAGACTATACAGTCATGTAATCATTAATGTCTGGGACTCCCAATGACATTTATGAATCACAAACCGTCTTATCCACGCAAAAGTAGACACCCTCACACTGTAAGGCCATGAATACAATTGAATGGGCTTCGACAGCTGACATAGACTGGACAAGACATCCAACGCTTGATATTATTTGAGGTTTGTAGGTTTATTAAAAAATTCATCCCAAAATAGAAGATTACTATTTTGGGAAACTTTCCTTTTTGGGAAACCTACTAATTTTGGAAACTTTCTAATTTTGGAAACTTTCTAAAATTGGAAACTTTTTAAAATCGGAAACTTCCTAAAATTGGAAACTTTCTAAATATAGAAATTTCCTAAAATCCAAAACATGCAAATCTAGAAACTTCTATTTTAAGAAACTTTCTAATTTCAAAATTTTGGAAACTTATTAATTTAAAAATCGAATTTATAATTTTATAAAAATAGATTTTAAATTAATTCTGAAGAAAAGACTCAAATAATTGGCACAATTGTTTTAACTTCTTGGCCAGAGGCCCAAGAATTGGTTCATGTCCAAGACATAACCCAATTGCCCAATTAAATGACATAACCGGTCTGGTTCATTAAAATTGGTCTTAACCAAAATTAATTACTACGATGACCACAATTGTCAACCGGTTATTTACTAAACCGGATTTTCTCAATTTATTTGGTCCAACCAAATCAAATTAGAAAACCACTAGTTTAGGCACAAAATCCAATTTTTCGACTTTGGATTTCTTATCCCGGTTTAACCAGAACTTAATAAACTTATTAAGTCTGTTTATTAAACCGTGACGTTTTGATTTTAATCAAGTTTTAAACCGAACCATAAAACGAACCGAACCGATTGATCACGTGAACCGATCACGACCTAGCCGTGAGTTCACGCGATCACGTCAGCCGCAAGCCGCACGCGTTCGATCCATGATCGGGACGGCTGCTTCACAGGACGGGACGGGACGATCGGCGAGCTCGGGCCCGTGTGGCTTCACGCGATCGCCGGGCGATCGGGACTGCCGGTCGGGCGCGACGGGACGATGCGGGACGATCCATCGCGATCGATCGTACGATCGGACGATCCGATCCGATCCGACCACGCGATCATGCGCTCGTCCGTGTCGTCGATCGTGTCGACGATACAACCCGATCCGTGATCGGTTGTGTGTCTAACGATCCGGACGCGTGATCCTTTGGCGATCAACACTCCGACGCATACCAATTCATATAGATTGGATCATGCGATTTCTTGTTTGTTTAGGCTTTATTTCTTTGTTTCTTAAGTGTTTTTCCTTATCAGTAGGTTGATTCAAAAACACTTCTTAAACAATCCTAAACAAGATTCTAAACAAGAAAAACCACAGAACCAATGGCTCTGATACCACTGTTGGATCGTTTAGTGTTTCCTGATTCAATTCTCAATTGATTCATCCTACTAAACATGCAGATCTAGGTTCTCTTATTTAGAAACTTAATGGATCTCACCTGTTACCTTGTTTTGCAGCGGAATGAGGAGGTAATGGTCAGAGATCAGCAGAACCACCAAGAGATGGATCCTCCAAAGGCTCACACACGCACACTCGGGAATTGGCTGCTAGACCAGACAGAAAGGAGGCGCAGAGAGAGGCTAAGGGAGGCGCAGATGTGCTAAAGAATTAGAGAGCTTTAGGTCAAGTTTTATTCATTAAAACTCCCTTTAGTTCTCATGGGCTTTTGGGCCCAATTCTCAGTTCTGATTAAATCCCTTGGATTTAATCAGGCCCTTTAGTCTCTCCAAGTACCGTAAATGCCTAGCACTTTTACCGTACTTCTGCTAAACCGTTCCTTCGTATTTTCCCGTTAGCTTAGGCGTGTGACCCATATGGGATCATATAATAAAGGCAATAAGTCCAAAACTTCTAGATCATGAGCGGACTCTAGCAAGCCATCATGACCCCCAGTATTATATGACTTATGTCTGATCATTGACATACTCTTACTTTCTAGAGACAGTACAGAGATTACTGGACATAATTCCAACAAAAACGTGGATATTGCTGAACACCAAAGCCATAAGCAAGGAAAGTGGCAAAACAAAGAACACCTTGACAAAGACAAAGGGAAGATACCACCGAAGAACTCCCAGAAGTTCAAGAACAAGAATGGCCATAATGGTCAGACCGCTCAAAGTTTCTTGGGGACGTGTAATTTATGCGGAAAACATGGTCACAAAGCCTTTGAGTGTCGCAGCAAGAAGGCTCAAGCTAAATTTACCGAAGCTAGCATGTGTGATGTAGTCACTGAGGCTAACGTTGTTTAAAGCCATCCGAAGGCTTGGTGGTTTGATACTGGAGCAAAAAGGCACATCTGTATTGA
This sequence comes from Orychophragmus violaceus, assembly GCA_030180135.1. Classification (NCBI taxonomy): domain Eukaryota; kingdom Viridiplantae; phylum Streptophyta; class Magnoliopsida; order Brassicales; family Brassicaceae; genus Orychophragmus; species Orychophragmus violaceus. The sequence goes on from CM058232.1 coordinate 73,769,727, forward strand.
TCGTGAGATGTTCTCGACATACACAAAGAACAAGAGTGATGATACACTCTTTATGGGAAACTCCGCGACTTCGAAGATTGAAGGTCACGGAAAGATTGTTCTGAAGCTCACCTCTGCGCAAAAGCTCACACTACGAATGTGGTCCACGTGCCGGACATGCGCAAGAATATGATCATTGGATCACTTTTGAGCAAGAATGGGTTCTCCATAAAGCTGGAAGGAGATAAGCTGATCTTATCCAAGAATGGAATTTTTTGGGGAAGGGTTTTTTTTTTCTGATGGTTTGTTTAGAATGTCCGTTGAGGCAGTCGTTCGTAAAACCAATGTAACGAGGATTCTACCTCGAAGAATATTAAGATTAATGAAAAGAAACCATTTGCTTATGTTGTGGAGTCATTTAATATTTGGCACGAACGTTTAGGAGATCTTAACTTCAAGTCTATAAGTAGATTGATTAAAATGAACTTGATTCCTAAAAGCAAAATAGGCAAAGATAAATGTGAAGTTTGTGTCCAAGCCAAACTCACAAAACGCCATCATCGAGCGTACAAAGAACAACCGAACATCTAGGTTTAATACACACAGATTTGTGTGATTTAAAATCTGTGCAAACTAGAGGTGCAAAGAAGTACTCGTAACTTTCATAGACGATTTCACTAGATACTGTAATGTGTATCTATTACGTAGTAAAGATGAAGCTTTGGAAAAGTTCAAAGAGTATAAGCTCGAAGTTGAAAACCAACTTGATAAAACTATCAAAATGGTTAGAAGTGATCGAGGAGGTGAATACAATGAACCTTTCGATGCGTTCTGTAGAGAACATGGTATTATTCATCAATCAACTGCTCCTTACTCACCAGAGTCTAATGGAGTTGCGGAACTGAAGAACCGAACTCTTAAGAAGATGATGAATACAATGTTGCAGGAATCTGGGATAGCCCAGAACATGTGGGGGGGGGGGGGGGGAAGCGCTATTTACCTCAAATTACATCGTGAATAAAATACCACACAAAGTGACTTGAAAACTCCATATGACTTTGGAAAGGTAAAGTACATTCGCTTAAATACTTGAAAGTATGGGGGTGCCTGGCAAAAGTAGCAGTTCCACTTCTGAAAAGGTCACAATCGGACTTAAGATGGTAGACGGCATATTCATTGGATATGCACATAATAGTAGTGCCTATAATTTTCTGGTACGTAAATCAGATATACCAGATATTCATGTGAACACGACAATGGAGTCAAGAAATGCTTCTTTCTTCGAAGATATGTTTCCATGCAAGGATAAGGGAAATCCTAAGAGAAATAGTGATGAACGAGATGTTAGCCATGTGGCAAGCACTTCTACAAATGAAGAAGCAGCAGTAGAAGAAGAAATTGAACTTAGACGAACCAAGAGAGCTTGTACAGAAAATACATTCGGTTTGAAGTTCGTAACGACATTTCTAGCAGAAAGTGGGCCAAGAACTTTTAGTGAAGCCATGTCTACACATGATGCACCTTCATGGAAAGAGGCTGAAAACAGTGAAATCAATTCCATTATGAAAATCATGCATGAGAGTTGGTTGATTTACCGCAAGGGTGCAAACCACTTGGGTGCAAATAGATATTCACTACGAAGTTAAAAATAGATGGATCCATAGACAAGTACAAGGATTCCAACAAAAAGAAGGGTTGGATTACTAGGACACCTATTCTCCGGTAACAAGAATAACTTTGATTTGTATGATGATTGGAATTGCAACATTAAAAGATCTTGAAATCCATCAAATGATGTAAAAACTGTCTTCCTAAATGGAGATTTAGAAGAAAAAATCTACATGCATCAACCTGAGGGTTATGCCGCTCCTGGACAAGAAAAGAAAGTGTGTAGACTTGTGAAGTCATTATATGGACTTAAACAAGCTCTGAAACAATGGCATGAAAAGTTTGAAAATATAATGATGTCAAATGCCTTTCACACTAATGAATGTGATAAGTGCAGATACATCAAAACTACTCCTCATGGATACGTTTTGCTCTGTTTGTACGTCGATGGCATGCTCATCATGGGAAGCATCAAGGATATAATCCAACAAACTAAGAATATGCTTAGTAGAAAGTTTGATATGAAAGACTTGGGATTAGCATATGTAATTTTTGGAATTAAGATCACTCGAAATTCCGAAGGAATAATCATGTCTCAAGATCATTATGCTGAAAAGATCCTAGAGCGGTTTAAGAACTACTCAAACAGGATAGCGAAAACTTCATTTGACAAAGAATTCAGGTGAAGCTGTGTCAAAGGTGGAATATGCAAGAGTGATCGGGAGTCTAATGTACTTGATGAATTATACTAGACCAGATTTAGCGCACACAGTAAATGTACTGAGTCGCTACACGAGTAATCCAGGCCATACTCACTGGAAGGCTATAACTAGAGTATTGAATTATCTGAGAAATACTAAGAGTTATGGGCTTCATTTTGGAAAAGAACCAGCAGTACTAGAAGGGTACAATGATGCTAATTGGATTTCAGATTCAAGAAATTAGAAATCTACGAGTGGATATGTATTCACTCTTGTTGGTGGAGCAATGTCCTGGAAATCTTCCATGCAAACACTCCTGGCCCGATCAACCATGGAGTCTGATTTCATAGCTTTATACAAAGCTGCAGAGGAAGCAGAATGGCTTCGGAACTTCCAAGAAGATATCCCGATGTGGAAAAAACCAGTGCCAGCTTTAAGTGTACACTGTGATTTTCATTCGGCTATCTCTTGGGCACTGAGTAGTCTATACAATTGCAAGCTCGTCATATACGAAGAAGACAAAAGACCATTAGACATTTGATCTCAAGTGGTGTAATTACGATATATTACATCAAGTCGGCTGATAATTTAGCGGATCCGTTCACAAAAAGCTTGCCGAGAGATCAAATTTTGAAATCATCAAAAGGAATGGGTTTAAAGCCTATGAACAAAGATGAGGTTTGATGGACACCCCACCTATGTGACTGGAGATCCCAAGATCTAGGTTCAAAGGAAAAACAAAATTAAGCTGATTTAGGATTGAGCACTATAACTCTGCCCAGTTCCTAGGATGATTAAATAGTGTTATATGTGTGTAGTGAGGTTAAGCGTTGACTTTTAATGATTCCATAGCTTTGTAATAGTGGAGTAGAGACGGATACTTCTTGAAAGAAAGCTGATGGCAGATCACATAGTGAGTGTGAAATGGGGCCGTTTCTAGGAGAATGAATGTAAGGCTATACTCTCCAACTTCACTCATGAATAACAGGCATGTTCAAGGCCACAATGAACACAATAGAGAACATATTTCTATGAGAAGATGTCGTTATGTGATATATGTTGTCTCGGTTTACATCAAAGTTCGGGTGGTTCAAGACATCATGTTCACCTCCTGGCCGAGTAAACGTGACAGATATTAAAAATGATTGGTTCAAAGCTGAAAAATGGTACCTCTTAGATACAGTTACAATTTCATATATTCTCGAAAGTCTGTCTAGTCTATTCTAGTCTAGTTTGGTTGAGTCTATCTAGTAAGTTGTGTATGTCTAGATAGTTGCATCCTCATTTCTTCAGGTGGTGGACTGCATAAGAGGCTCCAGTATATGGTCTTGGTTTCAAATGGGTCAAGCCTTGGTGGTTTTGATTTAAACTCATAGTTTGTGGCCCATATGTCTTATCAGATGGGTTTGGATCTTTGCAAGGGCAGCTCTTGATTTTGGCTGGGCCAAGGGTAGAGTGGCTCGATCATGGTCTTCTACATGATGAATTTTATGAGGAAATGTCTGGATCCTCAGGTTCAGATCCTCCAATGGTTTTATCAGCTTTGGTTGGGTTATCTCCGAGTAGGGATGTTAATATGGGTAAACCCACCCCATTTAGACCCACCCCATTTGAACCCAAACCCATTTAGACCCTAAACCCCTTAAGACCCATTTAGTTTAAAGGTCTAATAGGGTTTACCCATTTAGATCCATTAATTTTACACTTACCCATTGAAACCCATTTAACCCATTTAAGTTATATGAATTTTATTTTAATATTAATATATCAACATGAACAATTAATATCTAATTTTTTAATTTTGTGTAATTAACTACATTTTATTAATAAGTAAATTTAATAATATTTAGAAAATGTATTTTTAGCAAAAACGCGATTCAAAAATTTTCGCCAAAAAAGCGGAACTGGGTTTTCCCGCCAAAAACGCGGAATTGGGTTTTTTTCGCCAAAAACGCGGAATTGCATTTTCCCGTCAAAAATACGGAATTGGGTTTTCCCGCAAAAAACGCGGAATTGGATTTTCCCGCCAAAAACACGGAATTGGATTTTCCCGCAAAAAACGTGGAATTGGGTTTTTTCGCCAAAAACGCGGAATTGGGTTTTCCCGCCAAAAACGCGGAATTGGATTTTCCCACCAAAAATGCGGAATTGAGTTTTTCGCAAAAAACGCGGTTCCCGCCAAAACACAGAATCTCATTTTTCCGCCAAAAACGTGTTTCCCGCCAAAAACTCGATTCCGCATTTTTCCGCCAAAAACGTGATTCCGCATTTTCCCGCCAAAACGCGTTTTCCCGCCAAAAACTCGATTCCGCATTTTCCTGCCAAAACGCGTTTTCCCACCAAATACGCGATTCCACATTTTCCGCCAAAAATGTGATTTCTCGCCAAAAACGTGATTCCGCCTTTTCCCGCCAAAAACGCGATTCCGCATTTTTCCGCCAAAAATGTGATTCCACGTTTTTCCGCAAAAATACGATTCCGCGTTTTCCTGCAAAAAATACGATTCCGCGTTTTTGTGCCAAAAATATTAATTTAAATATTAATTATTTGATAGTGTATCAAAATATAAATGGGTTAATAGGGTACCCATTTATTTAACATGAAAACCCATTTAAAAATATCTGATAAATGGGTTTAAATGGGCATTTAATTTAACACATACCCATTAAAAGCCCATTTAACAAAAACCCATATTAACATCCCTATCTCCGAGTATTGAGGCAACTTTTATTGGGGTGGCTAGTTGGATGCCCACATCACCTTTCAACAAGATATTTCTATTGATCACTTAATCATGACTTATTACTCCTTTTATCAAACATATGACCGCTTTACAAAGCCCAACTCTAATCTACCATTTCTGCTATTAAAATCTGGTGATATACTTGCATGAAATCTATCTTGAAGAACCATGAAACTCCTTGCATTTGGTCCAATAACTCATTGATTCATTGCCACATATAGTTGTTCTTGACAGTCAGCGCTTGTTCAGTGCATGACATGTGCTCCCTATGTCGAGCTACTTGGTGGGATGAATTACATCTCTACCAATTCCTCTACTTGCTTCTCTCATCCATCTTTGCTGGTGTTAAATGATATGATGCCTTTTGTAAAATCATTATTCCATCTCATAGCGACTCAATTTAATCTTCATCAGATATTCCAATAAGCTCACGACCACTAGCACTAGTGGCACATCCTCGTGACATTCTCTTCTGTAGCTGTTCTTTAGTACAATAGATAAATAATGGATAAGAAAAAAAAAACCTACTAACTAAGAGAACAAGAAGTATATAAGAAGTTTTTATCCTGGTGGTGCTCTAATTCTAATCTTTAGAAACCCCCAAATTCTTAAAAACTTTTAAACCTTTGAAATCTGAATCTAAACACTATATATCCCGACATGCTGCCCAGACAGAACCAACTAGACTAACCTCCTCTCAATCACCATATTTGTGACACCCATCCCCTAAGATCTCTTAACAACACTTATTAAACTTTCAACTCAAAGTCTTATAAATCAATAGTAAATTTTCAATTAAAACCGAATAAAAATAACTCAAAAGTATTAAGCTCTGTTCAGAAACTTGCTAGAGCTGTACGTGCGGTTGACATGGGCT
>CM058232.1:73776134-74057189 GCA_030180135.1 Orychophragmus violaceus
TCTCGTCGACAATTTCCTCTCTCTCTCTGCCGGTCAGTTTTGGGTGTGACCGGTCAATGCCGGTGAACACCATCGGTCCACTCGCCGCCGTTGGACAACGCCTCCTCTCGCAGGTCTTCATTCTGGTTAACGCATGTGTGTTCAACGTTCGGTCAAACCTCGGGTCAAGGTCGGGTCAACTATGGTCAAAGCTCATGACAAAGCAAGTCATCGGTTCGGGGAATGTTCAGGTTAGCATCAGGTTCGTGTAGGGTCTCGTGGTTCCATTATCCGTCTATCCGTCGTCACGATATAACTGTGAGTTGGCTTGTCTGTTTCATGTTTCATTTAGGGTCGATTGAGTCAGCATACAGATCCTGAAATTAATAAACCGTAGAGTCATATGAAATTTGTACCTATAACTGAAATATGATAGAACGGTTTAGGGTGATTAAATAACTCAAAAATTAATAAAAACATATAGGATATATAATTACTGCATGGCATGTTTAGATATCACTTAACTGTGATTCGTTGATAGTATCGTTGATTGCGTGATTGATTGTTGCATACATATAGAATGACATGATTAGGATTATATGCAAATATATATTATACGAACGTAATAAATGAACCTATATACGGAAATTACGAGTTAAATAAAATACGGATAAATCATATAACACACCGTAGAATATTATAACCGGGTTAGGGATTAGCTAAATGAGGTTATCGGGTTTAAATAATTAATTAAATTAATTCATTGGATGTCAAGAGACTAGTAAGTTCACTAATCTCAATATGATAGATTGAGGTAACTAAAACATAGAATTAAAAAAATAGGAATTTAAAGTTATAACTCGGGGTTGAGCCGTCTTGGAAGTTAGTAAGTTTACTAACTCCAATCTAGCAGTGAAATAATTTAATAATTAAAATTAAGGAATGAAATTAGATGAATTAATTTAGGACTATAATATTAGTAAGATTACTAATCCCAAGGTAGCATATTAAAATGAATTAGGGTTTAAACTAAGAATTTAAGATTAATTAAACCAAAGTAATTATTTGATTGGAGATGTGTTGTTATTGATGCTTGATTGTTTATCTAACCTGGTGTTGGGCCAGGTAGACTGTTGATTGTGTGATTGTTATCTACTACGGTATTGGGCCGGGTAGACAGTTGATTGTGTTATTGTTTATCTACTCCAGTGTTGGGCCAAGTAGACAATGTGATTGTGATTGATTTATCTACTCCGGTGTTGGGCCGGGTAGACTGTGTTGGTAGATACTTACTTCGGTACGGGACCGAGTAAGTCTGGTTATTGTTACCTAATCCGGTACGGGACCGAATATGTCGGTATGTGTTCATGAATGGTGGTAGGACTTGCGGGATAGACTGGATACTGGAATTGAGTTAGAGTTATTGTTGGACCTTATCGGTCTTGTGTGATAGCGTCCCAGTGAGTCTGCTTTTTTGTATTACTGTTAGTAGGACTCTATAGGGTGTGTTAGATCCCGCAATTCTATAGATGGCATTCTGGTACTTCCTTTCCGATTGGATCCTCAGGAGTTTCATGGTCGGTTCACGTACCTTCGGGTAGTGGTTCTGGTTAGGTGTTAACCTACGGAGTGGCGTCGGTATGTGTGTAGTCCAGAGACATGGGGTCGCATCCTCGGGCAAGACTGCATGGAAACTTTGGCTAGCTAGGGGTAGCTTGAGTCACTGTGTATCGATGGACAAAGAACAGTGTTCTAGTCGTAGGACTTCGTGTTTACGTCTAGGAGTCGTGGAAGGTTTTAGTTATCGTGGGATAGATAAGTGTTCTTGTGGAACTTACCGAGTTCGCGATTGGGTCCCATGATGATGAGAATGCAATATAGTTGCATCAGTTAGATCGACTCTAATTGAGGGCATGTGCCACAGTGTTCTCGATTTCCATCTTTGGTGATATGTGTTGTTACTCGAATACTTGTTTGTTGTGGAGCTCATTACGTCTTGGTAGCATATGATCAGCTATTTGTATTTATTGATTGTTATTTTGGGATTTGGGTGGGGATGTTATAGCCTTTTAGCAGCATGTATAGTTGGGAGCCAATTCTCTGGGTCATCAAAGATTTCTCATTTAGACCTTTTCAGGTTTTGCGTAGCTCGGCGGACGCGTAGGACACTCGGAGTAATTTAGGGTTCGCATTTGGTTGCGGTTCGTTTTCAAATCATTTGGTTTTACTTCGATTTTGGATTTTCAGGGTACCCGTAAAATGCTTTTAGAAAACATGTGGAATTATTAAAAACAGATTTAAAGATTTAAAAAAACTTAAACACTAAATTATTTCCTCATATATGGTTAGTCCAAACCGAACACAACTCGTGGAAGCGATACGAGTTGAAAAGCCTTGTATCATGGAAACGAGGTAAACTGGGTCAAGGATGATTTGTTCGAGCCATTGACTCTCTGACTTTTGTGTTGTGATAAACTCTTCTCGTTTGGCCTGCACGGGTTTGGTTGGTCATGTTCTTATTTGATTGTTGGCCTGTCAGCTCGTCGGTCAACGGATAACCGGAAGGAGGCGTTACAAAAAGGTGGTTTCAGAGCATGGTTCGTCATGGATTCAAAAATTTCGGTTTTTTTATTTTCAATGTTTTATCGAGTCAAAATATGTCGCCAATGCAGCCATTAGGAATCCGAGTCGCGTCCGTAAAACCAGGGAAAAGGGGTAAGTTAGAGATTTTATTAGGATTTGTGCAGTCTTACAACAAAGTTGCCCTAAGTGGATTGGTGTGTGTGTGGTTGCGTCGTCAGTATGAGCGACTTCAGTATAGACGACCTTGAGTCCATTGGATCTACCCCAGCTACTTCCATACTTCCAGCCTACAAAGTGCTCTCGCATTTCACAGCCTATCCCAGAGCACGTCATTACCATCGCTCAGCCAGTTTCCACTCCACCAATTATGGGGCCGCCTTATGAAACTGCTACGTCTGGATTACCTTATCTCGGGTACATGGACTTACTTCAGGCTCCCAGTAGTGTTGTCCTAGCATTCCTGGGCTTAGAGACGCCACCTCCTTGATAGGTTCAGAGTTTTAATCCCTATACTAAACTGCAAGTGAACAGCAATGTCAAAGTAGTATATAGGGTTATCGAATCCACAGGGACACTAGGTCTCAATAGAATCAGAAACGTAGAGATTAATACTAGAAACAAGCAGATGGTGAAGTAAATAAATTGCGAAGCAAGAAAGTAAACAGTAGCAAGTTGGTTGTGAAAGCAATAAACTAAAAGCGTCAATCCTAGGGTATTCTCAGGAAATCAGACAAGCAGACAGTTCATTCAGCAAGGATCTAATTAAGCACGGTTCTAGAACTCAAAACACAGATATAGAATTAACCAAATTCCTTTGCGATAATTCTCTAAGTCTAAGTGCAGCAAACCAAACTTTCGTTTGCGAGAACTAACAGATTAAACTAGCATTAATCCCAAGTTTGATATGTTCACAATTATCCTAAACCAAACTTCCGTTTGCGCAAAGTTTAATTGCCCAATTTAATTAGTTCAGATTCCTAAACCCCACTTCCGTGACGTATTTAGCAACCTAAGATCTAGATTCTAATTGATCAGGTTAGAACTAGCTTTAAGCACAATTAAATTGAAGAACAGATATAGTTTGAATCCTTAACTGAAATTGAACAAGTCTAGCAAGTCATGAAATCCTATGTGAGAAACCCTAAACCTAACTAGGAATCTACTCAGACATGATTGATGAAAACATAATCATATAAATAATAGATTGCAAAAAAGAATAAGAGTAAAAGGGGTTCGAAATCTTCTCCAAATACAGATGATGTAATAGGTTCAGATCAGCCCCAAAAGCTCTAAAAATCCTTTGTTCTTAATTATGAAAGCGTATCTAATAAAAACTTGATTATATAGGTATAATCTCGGCCAGGGGCTTCTTTGTAAATATCAGGAACTTCTGGATCAAAGTGCAATATCTTGATTCTTCTAAACCGCCGAGTTTTGGCCCATCTCGCTGGTGCATCGATCGATGCTAGAGTGCAACGATCGACACCTTTCTCTGTTTTGGACAGTGAACTCTATCTCTCGGCCAATCACTCCAAAAATCTCCAAAATGCTCCATTATCTCCAATTCAGCTCCAAACCTGATTATACATGTAAAAGACTCTAAAAGAACACAAAAGACACTAAAAACACAACTATATCATGGCATAAAACCGGTAAAAACCATGATATATCAACTCCCCCACACTTAGCATTTGCTTGCCCTCAAGCAAAACATAGAACTAAAGCTTGGTGAAGAGGTTTGAAAACTCTTCAGAAACTCATTTCATCCTAGAAGCTACAATACTCAGATTCCCCTTAGTAAACCACTGAAAGAATCAATCACAGGATATCAAGACCAACATGTACTTCCCCCACACTTAGCAACTGTCCTAGGTAAACTCCACAATCACATTCAAGCATTCAAATTCTCCCTACTGACTTCTGCAAGTATTTAAGTGCGGTCTCACCTAAGGAGTATCGATCAAAGGGCACATGGATTCTTACCTTATCAGCTCTAGACCACCATACTATCTTTCTCTAGTCCCTTTCTTCTCTTTCCCTTCTTTAACAACTGATTTTTCCCCATTGGGTATCATTTTATTTTTTTTATCAGTGTTCTTCCCGTTATGGGGTGTACTTTGGACACATTCCATGGATCACATGAGAGAAAATAGTGTTTGCTACCATTCCCATGACCACTTCGGAGTTACTAACTCATCCTCAGTTTATTATCTTTTTTTTTTTTTACTTTATAGAAGGGGAGAAGGGAACTAAATGGGATAGGTTGACAGGCTGTGTCAGAACTAACAAGGGAATCCGACACAAAGTATACTAAGCCCTTAGGTGAGAAATCTAAGTCAGTATTAAATTGAAGTCAGTAAAAGGATCCTCTGATACCTGAAGTGATGTGGGTGTTCCCAGTAGGTTGATCTGTGATGGGGTTTTCTAATAGTCAGAGATAGATCCTGTAACTTCATCCCAATGGTTACTTAAGTTCCTGCAAGTCTTGTAAATCTTCTCAGAAAATCATAGTTTCTTACTTAAACAATTTTGACTCAATAAAACAAAATTTTTTTGAAAAACGGACTGACTCTTAAGAAAACAGAAAACAAAAGTCAGTAGCACCTCCCCCACACTTAAGACACACTGCCCCCAGTAGTGTCCAGCGAAGGATCGGTAAAAAGAAAATAAAAAATTGAAAAGATGAAATTATGTCTGTCGGGTTACCTCTGTTGCTCAGGCATCGATCGTTGCACTAAGTGCATCGACCGTTACTTGGCGATTTTCGTGTATGGTCGATCGTTGCTCCGGACCGCAACGGTCGCTGCAATGCGATTCCTTTCGTGTTGTGACGATCGACACAGAAGTGCGTCGATCGACGCACTGCGAATTCATCCGAGACCTGCAAACATAAACTCACCAAAAACAAAAACAAACGTAAAATCCTAACAAAAACACCAAAAATTAAGTAGAAAAACACCAGTACCTAATGGTGGGTTGCCTCCCACCCAGCGCTTGTTTAAGGTCAATAGCTTGACCGGACGGATGGGAATTTTCAAGTACCAGGAGGTCCTGACAGAGACTTTTTCTGTCTCTGTTCAAGTCTCCTCATCCAAGGTGGTGAGTAGGCTGTTGCGGAATGCTCATGTCCAAGAAAAGATGGAGTGAAATGTGCTCCAGGATCTATAACCATAGTATTATCCGGCTGCTCAAAATCTGCGTCCCTTATGGTGAATGTCTGCCCATCTATCAGTGGCTTTCGCATCTTATCCATCTCATAGTGCATCGGTTCATCTCCCAGATGGAGGTCTATCAAGTTGTTCCTAACATCAATCAACGCTCCTGCTGTAGCCAAAAAGGGTCTCCCAAGCAATAATGCTTCATCCGGATCACAGTCATATCTTAGCACAAGGAAGTCCGTTGGAACTAAGTAGTTTCCAACTCTCACCGGGATGTCCATAAGGAGTCCTTCAGGAACTCGTATGGACTGATCAGCTAGGACAAGAGAAGTCCTAGTAGGAGTAAAATCCAGCATCCCCAGCTTCTCTGCCACAGAGTATGGCATTAAACTTCCAGCAGCTCCTAAATCACACAGAGAACGCCTAAAGCTATCCTCAAAGATAGAACAATCCAGCACAAAGACTCCAGGATCAGGCAGCTTCTTCGGGACCTTAGTTAGCAGAACATTACTAATATGCTGAGGAACTATTATCACCCAGTCTTTCAGATCATCATCCAGAGGCAACATCTTGTTTAAGTACCTCTGCACACATGGATGATAAGGTGGATCATCAGAAGTTGGAATTTCTTCCAATTCTTCACCAATCTCCTCTAGTTTCTTCAGTTCTTCAATCTCTTGCCTAATCACTTCAGACACAGAGGTGTGTTGTCTAAAAATCTGTTCGTAAATCTCCTGTTGAGTAATCTCAGAGGCTCCATCGAATAGGCGATCAAGCTCCAAGTCAGCATCTATGCCATTATCATCCGACAAATTTGTCTGTTTACGCCCTGCAACGACCGACACTAAAGGTGTGTCGATCGTTGCCATCCCGTCTGGTGTATCGATCGGCACAGATGTTGCATCGATCGACGCACTGCAGCAGATTTCACCCGAGAGTTTTTCACAAATATCCGAAAATTCTTGTTCTGTCACCAACTCAGCTGTACCTAGCTCAAATCTTTCACCTAGGTGAGATCCATCATTAATGTACACAGACCAGGCCTTAACATGAGTGTCTGCCACTCCTTTTCCCTTTAGTGAGCTGGACATCTGGTTCACCTGAGTGTCCAACTGCTTCAAGTGAGTGCTCATAGACTCAAACTTCCCATTGAGGTCTTCATAGACAGCGTCCAACTTCTTGTTGCAGTCCACAGAAATCTTGGTCTGACTCTCAATCAGTTGTTCCATCATAGCCTCCATTTTTCTCTCATGGGCTGTACGTGCAGGAGGAGTCTGATAGGATGTAGATCCATAGGTTCTCTGAGTACCTTGTCCATAGGTCTTCTGAAAACCACCAGTCTGTCCTCCATTGGAGAATCTGTTCCCCTGTTGATTACCAAATCTATTACCTTGGAAACCAGAACCTCCTATGAAATTCACATCTTCTTCCTGAGTGTCCTCCTCAGTCTTAATCACCTCTACATCTTGGGCAAAGTGGACAACTTTCTTACTTGTCAGGAGATTGTAAACTGTGTCCAATCTGGATCTTGTATTAGCTATATCAGAATTCTCTACAGTTCCACCAGATTTCTTCCTCCTTTCATCCATTGTCTTGCAACTGTTGCTGCCAATTAGGTTCTCAATCAACTGCTTAGCTTGTGTAGGAGTCCTGGTGTTGAAATTAGCATTACTGGAATTATCCAGCGCAGTCTGATAAGGGAGATCTATGCCTCTGAAGAAGATACCAATCAGCTGTACTTCTGTGAATCCATGGTGTGGACAGTCACGCTGATACTGCTTAAATCTCATCCAGGCAGTCTTCAAGGGCTCCACAGCTCCTTGGGAAAAAGTGAGTATGTCCTGTCTGGACTGATCCGAGCGTGCATCATCATAAAAGTGACGCAGGAACTCACTCTTTAAGGCTGCCCAAGTAGTATACTGACCAGGTGCCAATTGTCTCAGCCATGCACTAGCGTCTCCAGCAAGACTGTGCGGAAATAGCTTAAGGAACAGATAGTCCGGGCATACTCCTTCATACTTCATGCCAGTGACTATGTCCTCAAACTTGTCAATGTGATCCATAGGCTGCTCTGCTTGATGACCATGAAAAGCAATCTGCCTCATCAGCTGGTAGTAGATGGTCTTTACCTCAAAATCATTCCTCTCAAAAGCAGGAAGCACTAGAGCTGCTCGGTTTGCATGAAACTCATCAGGTCTGTTGTAATCAGCTAGTGTCCTCTCATGAACCACCATCTCTCTACCTTGAGCCCGTTCCTGACCCTGGTTTTGGTTCTGCTCCTGTTGCAGTTGCTCAGGAATGACATTTCCTTCAGCATCAACCCTCTGCCAGTCGGCATTGTAGGGGTTGTTATCTCGGTCCCTCAGGACACCTTCAGCATCGCGTTCCAGAATCAAACGCTCTCGCATCATTCTTTCTCTTCTGTTAGCTCTCTCTAAACGTCCAAGCTCCTCAAGATCGAGATTAACCAAGCTCGAGTTCGGATTACTTCTAGTTTTCTGCGTTGGCATAAACTGTCTGTAATCGTCCAGCAATGATCGATGCTATCAGTGCAACGATCGGTTCAATCTCAAATCGCCTAGTGTCGAACGATGCAAGGGTGCAACGATCGACGCAGTGCGAAAGTCGTACCTGTGACAGAAAGAAACAGAGAAAAAGTTAGCAAAATATAAAAACAAGACGAAAAAAAAGCAAAAACAAAAAGAAAAATTTCTAGTAAAAACCCTAAGTTCGGTCCTATCGAAGACTCTAAGAGTCCCCGGCAACGGCGCCAAAAACTTGATAGGTTCAGAGTTTTAATCCATATACTAAACTGCAAGTGAACAGCAATGTCAAAGTAGTATATAGGGTTATCGAATCCACAGGGACACTAGGTCTCAATAGAATCAGAAACGTAGAGATTAATACTAGAAACAAGCAGATGGTGAAGTAAATAAATTGCGAAGCAAGAAAGTAAACAGTAGCAAGTTGGTTGTGAAAGCAATAAACTAAAAGCGTCAAGCCTAGGGTATTCTCAGGAAATCAGACAAGCAGACAGTTCATTCAGCAAGGATCTAATTAAGCACAGTTCTAGAACTCAAAACACAGATATAGAATTAACCAAATTCCTTTGCGATAATTCTCTAAGTCTAAGTGCAGCAAACCAAACTTTCGTTTGCGAGAACTAACAGATTAAACTAGCATTAATCCCAAGTTTGATATGTTCACAATTATCCTAAACCAAACTTCCGTTTGCGCAAAGTTTAATTGCCCAATTTAATTAGTTCAGATTCCTAAACCCCACTTCCGTGACGTATTTAGCAACCTAAGATTTAGATTCTAATTGATCAGGTTAGAACTAGCTTTAAGCACAATTAAATTGAAGAACAGATATAGTTTGAATCCTTAACTGAAATTGAACAAGTCCAGCAAGTCATGAAATCCTATGTGAGAAACCCTAAACCTAACTAGGAATCTACTCAGACATGATTGATAAAAACATAATCATATAAATAATAGATTGCATAAAAGAATAAGAGTAAAAGGGGTTTGAAATCTTCTCCAAATACAGATGATGTAATAGGTTCAGATCAGCCCCAAAAGCTCTAAAAATCCTTTGTTCTTAATTATGAAAGCGTATCTAATAAAAACTTGATTATATAGGTATAATCTCGGCCAGGGGCTTCTTTGTAAATATCAGGAACTTCTGGATCAAAGTGCAATATCTTGATTCTTCTAAACCGCCGAGTTTTGGCCCATCTCGCTGGTGCATCGATCGATGCTAGAGTGCAACGATCGACACCTTTCTCTGTTTCGGACAGTGAACTCTATCTCTCGGCCAATCACTCCAAAAATCTCCAAAATACTTCATTATCTCCAATTCAGCTCCAAACCTGATTATACCTGTAAAAGACTCTAAAAGAACACAAAAGACACTAAAAACACAACTATATCATGGCATAAAACCGGTAAAAACCATGATATATCACTCCTCCAGTACTGGTACCACCACCAACGGCTCATGCACCGCCGATATTCATTCATGACAACATGGTGGTTGACCAGATGTTCAGGTTAACCGATCCTCAGGAGTCCGGGGTCATCCAGAAACAACCACCTCCAGCAGTTACTCATCCATTACCACCGTTGTTCCGAATCGCTCCTCCTGCACCGAACCCTCCTTGCCTTGCATGCGGCGCCACGATTTTCCATTTTTCCTTGTGTCAGTTTTACCAGTCCTATCAAGCGCCAAACCCAGCATGTCAGCCGCCGCCACCAACGCAGCTCCCGAATTGTCTCATTTGTGGTCGAGTAAGACAATATGCTCCATCCTTCTCTGATGGACCCTACTATCGTGATTGTCTTGCTCCACCACTACCACCACCACTGCACCCATTCAATCCTCCTGGCGCACTTTCCGGTTATGATCCACATGAGTCGTAATGTACCCAGTGCGGAGAGTACTGCTCATGTTGGAGAGTTTAGATTAGGCCCCGGTAAGTAAGGGTGCTAACCTTTTTGATGTGTTTATCGTTGTGACTTGTATTTGACGTCACTGGTGGATTGGTTTGTTTATTGACGTTTGGTAGCAGGGTATCTTTTTGGGGAATGTGTGACCGCTCTAAGTTGGACAGACCAATGTATGAAAAATTTCATGTGGTGTATGGATGTTTTATATACGTGGTGGATGTTAGGTGATTCGGTATTTATCTTTTAAGTAACAAAGTGATTTAATTGCAAACATGTGTTGGGATGATGAATGCAATACAATTGCAACGTGAAGACAAATGATGGTACAAATAAACGTTTATTAGGAATCCTGAAGATAACCATATTTTCATCATGGTAGGGTAGATTTATTCCATCGCTTGATTGATTATTTTTGTGTCGATTGTTTCGCTAGGTTTCTAGATCGCTTGATTGAATTGATTGTTTCGCTAGGTTGCTAGATGGTAAAACCTTGATCATTAATTAGTAAAGTGTGTAGATTGATTGGTTAGAGTGTTAACCGCTTGTGATTAGCAACCTTGTTATATGGAATGATAAATTATCAGTTAACCTTGTGTTAGACAGTAAGTTAGGAAACCATTTAGTTAGAGATAGGCTCTGAATTGATAATCACATAAGATAGGTTACTCATATACGAGGATATGGAGTCATAATTTATTGATATTAGCCACACGCGATTGATGAGTATGTGACTAATTATCATTGACTGTATAAGGAAGTGTTATTGATACATGAGTTAAAAGGACTAACCATTCCATTGCTGGTGAGTATGTTGGCACATGACGTGATGGGACGGTAGGACGTGAACACGAACCGAACCCGAACCCCGAGAAATTTTGATCAACGGATGGTGATTTTGGATCAGTATGGCAGTTTAACCCGAGAAGGATAAGTCAGTGTGGTTTCAGAAAGAAGTTTTAGTATGAGCGACAGTCAGAGACCAAATCAGAGACATCAGTTTGAGCAGAGTGGTTATTAGATTTAGTAATCATTTAGAGGACAAAACATTTTTGGGATTGACGATCCAATTTTGACGGCAGTATCTGAATGACAAATCAACAGAGTATCAGTTTGGTACAAAAAAATTTGGGAATCAGGTCAAGTGATGGAAGCAACAGAATTTAGGATCAGGGTAATTGTAAAGCCCCGACCCGGCCTTCCTAGGCCGCGGTCGATGCGTCACAGTGGTCAGGCCATTACCAGGCCTGAACCTTCCTAGACTCCGCCCTAGTTAAATTTTTACTTCTAAGACAAGTATTCATCGGATCCTTCTATTGACTCCTAGTCATAGGTCCTTCATACTTAACTTTACGCAGCGGAAATCCTTACTTAACCTTTATATCGTTCTTCTAAAGAACGATCCATCCGTGAACCTCCTACGAACTTATTTAGTTCCTTAAAACTCTTTCGAGGTTCCATTCCTAATTTAACCATTCTAAACAACTTAAGTCTCTCACTTAGATTGTTCTGTTCACCTATTTCGTTCTAATAATCCCTTAGATCAATCGAGTACATGAACTCGTACCTTAGCCTTTTAGGTGAAGTTGGTAAGAAGCTAGTTCTACGTCCAACTTAGCTCTTCCGTTTATCAAACCCTTGGAACATATCCCTCTTGTACCTAGTCATTCAACCAACCAACCCCACATGACTAAGTACAAGCGAGATCTTCGAGTTCCCTCCTTGGTCAGCTCACCGTCCATCTAGCAACCTGCATCTTGATTACTCCAACTGTTGCTCCATTCCCAAGCTCGATACATGCATCCAAAAATAATTAAACAAACCTTGGCAAGGATTAGTTAGATAAACCATCATCTTGTGATGCCATTAAAACACTTATAATTCCCTTAACTTAATCACAATAATATTATACCATTAAGCCTTAATTCCATAAAAATTGCCATTGAATAGAACTATGGCCGGCCATATCCTTTACCGGATCATAGTCGCGGCCGGTTCATCCTTTGGCATCCGACCTTAAGTATCTAACCACGAACGCTACGCGTCCCTAACGCGGCCATCCGGTCGCATCTCTTCGGGTCACTGGTATCGCCCGTATGTACCGCGCCTTGTGACCATAAGGTCGTCCGGCTTGATCCATACGTCCGCCCGTAAGGACTGTTTCCCATCCCATACGGCCGTCCGTGTAGGCGACACACGTACCGCGATCCACGAATGGATGCAACCGTTCGTTCGTACCCGTTCATCCTCGATCAGCCCAAGCCTTAACCGCGATCAACGACTGCTAGACCGTCCATGCGATCCCACCGATCCATGGTACAGTTTTATTGCACGCGACCCGACCCAGTTAAGCCCATAAGCGACCGCGATCACACCCGGCCTTGCCCCACCGGCCTTAGCCAAATGCGACCGTTAGACTTGGGGTTCTGAACCGCATACATCCTAACGAGAATATTCAATACTGATCGGATCAAGTAAAAGAGAAATGATCGCTTGGCCGTGAGTACATTGATCGCATGGCTAAGCCATGATCAATGACCGGCCGCGAGTCACCAACGTACCTTGGGGGTCTGGTTGACTTGCCCGGTTCCTTTGAAGCGTTTGGATCCATGGGTTCTGATCCAATTCCTCTCTTGAACCACTAACTTAAACCGCCTGGAATCCTTGTAGAAACCGGTCATGAAAACCTTTCTCGATCTTCCTCTTAAACCTTGCGCTTCCTTTTGAATCATGACTGGTCTTTTCCTGTGCTTCCAAGCGTGATAAAGGAGAGAGAGAGAGGTGTGAGAGACGTGTAGATATGTGTGAGAAACAGCCTCCTTGTTCCTCTTTTGTACCGCCCCTATATCTCTCATGATCCACCGGCCATTCCTTTAGAAGGATTCCGGCCAAACCCTTTGATTCATGACCCAAGGCCTCACGGTTTTGATTAAGGATCTCTGGTTATTCTCTTGTATTTCCTTGCATGTCTGGTCATGCCTAGCCTTGCCCTAAAACCGCTAGCAATCCCTCTTGATACACTGCCCTCAAAGTTCTCTAGATTACCGATAATTCCTTTCTTAAAGTTCAGCCAACCCATCCATTCCTCTCTTAAGCCCACGGTTTATTGAACGTATCAGGGACTTCCTTATGTGTGTAGATGAGTCCCCAGGCGTGTGTGGATGTCTGGAAACCGCCAATGGTTCCTCTCCCAATCCACCAACAACTCCTTGTAAAACCGGTCCAAAACCCTTTTGTGGATTCCGACTGGTTCATCCTTCTTTCCCTTCAACCAATTGCGGTTCTTCTTGGATATATTCTGGGAAATCATCCTCTGGATATGTATGTCTGTACACATGTTCAAGTCGTGGGTTTTGATCCCCAAAGGAATGCCCCATCTGCCCTAGAATCTGCCGATAACCCTTTGCAGATTCTAGCCCGGAAACCTTGCTCTTTTCCTATGAAGCCTCATCGGTTTTTCCTTCATATTTTCTGGGTTTTCTTGTGTGTTTATTGGCGTGATTATGTGTAAGGATGGCCCCCAGATTCGTCCTTCATCTTCCCTTTTAAAGGCCATCACCAAAAACTGCCCATTAAGCGAAAGGGTGCAAATGGTTGGTGAATGGGTGCCAACCACTTGTGCCCCTTGGCTGGTAACCGCCCAACCACCCAGCTAGTGTCACTAGATGACCAGCTGACCCAAGAGGTGAACACTAGGACCAGCTGAGTTGAGCTGATCGCCAGCTGACCCAGCTGACCAGCTGGACTGTTCAGCTCGTTCCAGCTGAATACTCTTGGTTCAGCTCGTTTGAGCTGAACACTTTCTGCCCAGCTTGATTGAGCTCCTTTCTTACTGACTTTAGCCACTTATTGACCTTAGAACACTCATACTTGACCCCTTAGATGGATGGTTCCACGTTTTGGTCCCATGTCCCAATCCCCCGATCCTTCTAGGGTCGGTTCCCGGGATACGGATGTTACAGTAATCATGGAGCAGTGGGATTTTGAAACATACGATGGATCGGAAGCATCAGTTCAGGCGAAACGGTTTTGGAGTTAGCAAGCATTTATGGAAGTGAAGTACTTCGATTTTGGCGATTCAAGATATTGGTATTGTAGAAATATAGTTTGATAGAAATAATTGGCGCATCAGAATTTTGGGTCCGAGTTAAATCAATGAAGCAGAGATTTGGATCGAATCAGGAGCAGCAGGACTTACAAGTTTTGCTTCTGAGCTCGATGTTTAATCGAACAGAGAATTCGGTGGACGAATTCCTGTAAATTGGGGAGAATGTAATACTCTGTCTCAAGATAACGTCAACAAACAGCTTAGAAGTCAAAAAATCATCGAAGCGCATTTCTGCAATATTTGGATGTTCATGGGTATTTAAGTACTTTTATCAAAAATGAAGATGGGAAGCTATAACTGGTCAAGTAATCTTCATTTATTTAAAAAGATTACTTAGAAGAGGTAGAACGCTGAAATCAGAATTTTAGAAGGTTTTACGGGCAATCGGGAATGGAAATCGACAGAATTGAGAAAAAGACGAAAATATCTTCTTGATATTTTTAGGAGCTAAGGAAGGGCTAACGGACAAAGTAAACTACGGAGAATATTTTTAAAAAGGTGGAGAAAATAAAAATGGAGTTTAGAGATTTTTTGGAAAATCTCGAAAACTCGGTCGGGGATCACCGACACTACGTGGCAATCCCTAATTGGATGCGGTTGGAAGCATGTATTTGAGAATTCAGATTCAATTCATCTTCTGTTGCAAAAATAATGGAGAGACACGTGGTTTGATAGGTGTCAAAGTACATATCACCTAGCTTGAAAATTCAATGAATGGGATGGAGGTTCAATGAATGAAAATGAAGATTCATTCCCCTTAATAATTAAGTTCAACTCAAATCTCCTTGT
Organism: Orychophragmus violaceus; assembly: GCA_030180135.1. Classification (NCBI taxonomy): domain Eukaryota; kingdom Viridiplantae; phylum Streptophyta; class Magnoliopsida; order Brassicales; family Brassicaceae; genus Orychophragmus; species Orychophragmus violaceus. Next base: position 73,791,198 of record CM058232.1, read on the forward strand.
ATACGTGTTGATTGAAAACAAGATTCATTCCTTCTTACCCTTGAGAGATTTATGAACCCTTTTTAGATTCATGCCCCTTTGGAAGCACAAATACAATACGTCCTTTTGATTCATGCACCCTCTTTCTTTAAATTCATGGCTCCTCTATCCATCTTCTTCATTCCTCAGCAACGAAACACAAGAAGAAGCTCTATATCATCTTTCTTCTCTCCCCCATGGCAAGCACCCTCTCTCTCCTCCAAGCCGCCTGCGAAACCACCACCATATCTCCTTCTTCTTCAATTACTTGCGGCTCAAGCTATCATCATTTAGCGTTTGATCTTGGGTGTTGAATGAATCCATAAATCATCCTCAGATCTGATTCCCTGGTGGTTATCCCATCAATTACCATTTAAAACTACCAGAAAACACCGCTTCTCGCCGGAGATCTTGTCGAAATCCGCCATTGACTCAAATTGCACTGTCTCTGGCTTTCGTATTGTGACGAACTCTTCTCGTTTTGCATGCACGGATTTGATTGGTCATGTTCTTGTTTGATATTTGACCGGTCAACTCGTCTGTCAGTGGATAACAGGAAAGGGGCATTACAGTTTGCTTATGTACCAAGCATCGGAGAAAAAAGCAATATATGTCCTAAACTTTTTAAAGTTATATGGTAATGCTTCTAGCCAAATGATTATCTAAATCGTCAATCATCTTTGGAGCAAATGTGAGTGATATATGCAAAGCTCAAATAAAGATTGTCTTGGGTATCGATAAAAAGTTGGAGAAGGTACGTATCAGAGACTTCCAGAATGCTTTAGCGGTTCCAAGAGACAACTATTGAGCTTTGTTCAGGAGAAACTTCAAGGCCGTGTCAATGGTTGGTTTGCGAAAGCTCTCTCACATGGTGGCAAAGAAGTACTTATCAAAGCAATTGGACTTGCGATGCCAATATACGTTGTCATAAATTAAATTTCCAAAAGATGTATGGGAGAATATCACAATTGTTCTTACTTAATTTTGGTGGAACAGTGGCAACAACAAGAAAAATATTTCATGGATAGCTTGGCAAAAGTTGTGTAAAGAGAAGAACTTAGGTGGATTGGGTTTTCATGACATTGATCTGTTCAATCAGGTTTTACTCGGAAAACAAGCTTGCAGTATTTGGAGCAGACCAGACTCTTTACCTGCCCAAATACTCAAGCATCACTACTTCATACGAGGATCCTTTCTTCAGATTGGGGTATGTACCAGACCTTCGCACGCTTGGAGAAGCATCCTACACGGATGTGAAATCATGTCACAAGGTCTTGTCGTCTCTATTGGAGATGGTTCATCTACAAACATCTGGACCGATAATTGGATCATTGACGTTATCCCCAGACCCCCAATGTACAGGCAAGACATCAATGTATACCTAACTCTAAAGGTTTCAGACCTTGTGGATATCAATTCGGGACAATGGGACACTGCCATGGTTAGGCGGTTGTTCTCTGATACAGATGCGGCATGAGTCTTTAATATCAGAAGAAGCAGGAACTCTGCTGATGATCAGATATAGGGATTCACGAAAATGGCCAGTACACTTCCAAGAGTGGTTATAAACTTCTCAACACCATCTGAGAGATGGATCATCCTCCCCAACGTAACCTGGATCCACTAGAGAACGGGCTATGGAAGAATTTGTGGAAGTCTAAAGCTCCTCCGAAACTGAGACATTTCTTGTGGAGATCAATGGCGGGTGCGCTGGCAGTTAAGGAAAGATTACCATCAAGAATATTACATATTGATCCTACATGCGGATTGTACGTGTACTAGAGAAAGGCAAAGCCCAATAGAGAGAAGCCCAAGAAGAGAGAGGAGAATAAGCCCAGTTGAGGATTGGTGACGGATTGTTATGAGTTAACGCTATAAGAACAATGTCGTCTGTTTCATGGAGGTTTATCAAAGAATTGTCATCAGGTTATTGGGGAGCTAGGCTCCTTTGTAACAATGGTGATTTGATCACTGAATATTGCCTTTGTTATCTAAATAAACTGTTCTTGAGGTTTAAAGATGAGTTTATCGTATCAGTGGTATCAGAGCTCCTTACGAGCCATGGGAACGGATTCGATCGAGGTTCCGATCTTTTACGGAGACGATCCAGAGGAGGTCGAGCCATGGGTTTCATGGATCGGAGATTTTGCTTATGATCAGGGCTTCTCTGATTTTGAAACAAAGCAGTTTGCCTGCAGATTCATTGAAGGTGACGCTCTAACATGGTATCGTGATGAGGTTTCACGATCTGTGTTTAGGAACTGGGCAGATCTCAAACTCAGACTGTTCATACGCTTCAGCAGAAGCGTGGAAGATACGAAGAGGGTGACACTTAGTTTTCAGGACCGGATGAAGCAGCTAACTAGCCTTCTCGATCTGTGGAATGAAGAAGACGAGGCTAAGAAACAACAGGAGCAAGAGATGATGGCTTTTGAAGACTCAAACCAGATCGTGAGCCATGTTGGTGAGTACCTGAGGAATATTGATCCGACCGTGAAGCAGATTCAACGATCCTCAGAGGAGAAGAAAACCGAAGGAGAAGAGATCCAGACCTCAGGGGAGACTGAGAGTGTTGTCGGAGGATCTCTGAAGGATGTCGATCAGATTCTGTGCCTGGGTCAGTGGATTATGCCGACGGAAGCGACGACAGTAGCTAAAGAAGAACAATCGGGTAAGCACAGCCATAACACAAAGAAGAAGAAGAGAAAAAGATGGAAGAAGTGTTTGCTCAAGATTTGGAAGTTTTTAGTAGTGAATCGGAGATCTAGAAAGGAGAATACATCTCTGAGCTGTGTAAATGAGTGGGTCGGGTTTGATTGCACAGAAATGAAGGTTAAGCATGAGATTGACAGAGAGAAACTAAGGGAGGTCAAGAGTGATGGATATGCGCACCAGATGCTCGACAAAATGTATCTGAGAAGAAAATGGCTAATGAAGAAGAGCAAGAGAAAGAAGATGAAGGATACCACACCGAAGGCATCTAAGTACGCAAGGAAGAAAGTGAGGGTAGGGATTCTTCAGAAAGGAAAAAGCAAGCAGAAGATGGAGAGTGATGGGAAGGGTCTCAAGTATCTAAGGATGTATCCAAAGCTTTCAAGGGGATTTACAACTGATAAGAATCAGCTTGTCAAATGGAAGAAATCTAAGTTTCGAAAGAAGCACTTGAAAAGGGAAATGAAGCTTTGTGGGGTTAAGAAAGAAAAGTGTGCCGAACTGATTCTTCCTCAAGTGATGTTGACAACGGTTCGAACTAAGAACACTGAGAGTGGGAGGAGCTTAAACTGGCGCCAAGTGCTGCTGAAAGAGGTACTGCCTAATAGAAGTGAAATAGAAACTTGGAAGAAGAACATAAAAAGGGTAGTGAACGATAAGTACAGCTGGTTAAAGATGAGGTCTCTACCTAGAATTGCAGGGAAGAGGAAGTTCTTGATGCACCTTACTCAAAGCCAGTGGCTTGAGACTTTGAGGAGCAAAGGAATTAACAGGAAGGAGAAAGTGGGGAACAAATGGAAGAATTGGAAGTATAAACAGAAGCACAACATACTCAAGAATAACATCAAGGCAATTTTATCGGGTATCCAAACTGTTTGCATTTGGGTTTCTAAGCTTGAGCATAAACTGTTTTGGAAGATTTTCAGTCGATGGTATAAGACCAAGCGTGGATGTGAAGGGGTTAAGGGGCTAGCGATGGAGAATGGGGAAATGCTGGCTGCCAAGACAAGTAAGAGAGCTAAGTCGAAGTATAAGTGGGGATTTGATAGGGATCTTCTCTGGCGTGTGATATCAGTTAGGACAAAACTCATGATCAAGTTGGAGAAACAAAAGGTCAGAGACAAGATAAGGAACAAAACAGGATACGTTCACTTGCTTAGTGAGTTGTTTCTTAAAGAGGTTGCAAAGAAGAGCAAGATATTCAAAGGCTTAGGCTCTGTCTTGATGCATGAGAATCAGGTCATGGGATTAGCTTCACGGATGATAGAGGTTAAGCACAATGGTTTTAGGGACCTGTGCAAGGTGATCAGTGGCGATTTGGGAGACAAGGTTGGGAAGTTCATCGTGTCAGACCATGTTGTCCACTCGGCAGGCTGTCTCGCCGGCGAGTACAGTTGGACTGATGACATGGAGAGGATCATGAAGGCTCGAACCTTGGGAGATAGCATCATAATTGGTTACATGTACATGAAGAAGACTATGGAAGTCAACCCAAAAGACTTGATTGTGAATGAAGTGAGAGAGAGAGCTGATATAAACAAGAGCGACAAGTCTGTCAAATCTGTCAAGGAACTCGTTCTCTTCCCTCTCGAGACTGCTCTCCTCACCTCTGGTTTCAGCCATGAAGAGTCCAGTACCTTCAGAAGCAGAATCCACATGATACTTAAGCTTGATCTAAGCTTTGATGATGAACAAAAGGAGAATAGAAGGATTCAGATGCTACAACCTGTGAAACAGCTTTCGGAGTTGTGTGTTTCTGCAGTTTTAGCAGCAATTCAATTGGAGGAGACTTACACGGAGGCAAACCTGGTCCAAGAACACCAAGGATTCGATAAAGCTTGGCAGAAAGGGCGTGACGATTCAACTCTAGCTTCAGATGCACTGTTGCAGCTCTTACTACGTCCTACCATGGACTGTTGCAACTCTTACAACCTCTTACCAATCTGGACTGCACTCGGGAGTGGCAAGGCAGCATGGAGAACCAGTTTTTTTCAGTATGACCTTGAGGACAAGGTCAGTTTCAATGGCGCCGGTAATGATACGTGTACTAGAGAAAGGCAAAGCCCAATAGAGAGAAGCCCAAGAAGAGAGAGGAGAATAAGCCCAGTTGAGGATTGGTGACGGATTGTTATGAGTTAACGCTATAAGAACAATGTCGTCTGTTTCATGGAGGTTTATCAAAGAATTGTCATCAGGTTATTGGGGAGCTAGGCTCCTTTGTAACAATGGTGATTTGATCACTGAATATTGCCTTTGTTATCTAAATAAACTGTTCTTGAGGTTTAAAGATGAGTTTATCGTATCAGATTGTGGGGCGAAGGAAAAACAATATCTCATGTACTTTTCAATTGTTTTTGGCCAATGAAATTTGGGAACAGTCTGGTTTGCCTCTTCCTCAGCAAGGGTTCTCTCAATCCTCTATTTTCATAAACTTCTACCACATCTTAGAATGCAGTCGCAAAAGATCAATTCTAGAGAAGCTTTGCCACTCGTTCCCATGGATATTGTGGCATATATGTAAGGCGAGGAATGTTTTCGCTTATGAAAGAACACGTTTTAATCCGGTAGCTATCCTGAACAAATCTCTTGAGGACGCAGAAATCTGGTCTAATCAATAGCACCTTTTCACTGTCGGAGATGGTCACTAGACCAACACTGGAGCACCAGTTGAAGTGGTAAAAACTGGCACCGGGAGCAATCAAATGTAACGTGAGAGCATTTTGGTCCAGCTCATCTCAAATGTGTGGTGCTTCCTGGATCACAAGAGATCATCATGGCAAGCCTATAAACCACAATAGACGCTCCTTCTTTGGGGTTATTTCTCAACTGGAAGCTTGTGAATTTATGAGCAATCTAAAACATCACAGAGTTATCTTCGAGTCATCCTTCCTACTTGCACGTGAAGTGTTGATGAAGCCCGACAATTTTCTTATGGCTCAGGAACTGAGATATCTTCGGAACATTAGTATTTGGTCTCTTGACTACACCAATGAGCAAATAATAGAGTCGCAACGCTCATTGCCCGAAGCGTAATCCAAAAGGTCATTTGACATCCTATGTGACGAGAGGTGGGCCTTCCTGGTTATGTAGTACTCGGAAAACGTGTGAAACATCTGATTCGTGTCACTCACTCCTCCCTTGCCCTGTTCATAAGGTCTGCAACCTTATTCACTTCTTAATGATTTGCAACCTTAGTTTAATGTGTTATTTTTGGACGTGTACTGACTGTTTTCTTTTTTTACTTCCTTCTTCGATCCTTTAGGATTGGGGGCGGACGTCTTAAACCCCTTACCTTTTTTTTTTACTAGTTTAGAGTAATTTGGTTTAATATTCTCAATTTACTAAAAAGAAATCAAAAAGTGCCCTAGTTCAAAATATTTTTTGTTATTTTTAATATTTTGTCCCCTGCTAAAACAATTTCGTCGGCCCCTGTTTAGGATCCTTTTAAGGTATTATTGATTTGAATGATATTAAACTCAGTGCTAAAAAAAAAAAAAAACAGAAGAAACAACGTGAAACGTAAACTTATCATCAACCTTCGTTGGCTTAGAACTCTTCTGCTCGAGGAAGTAAGTGCTTTAAGCGCTTGTTAATGACTATTTTGAAGCAATAACACACACGCCTACGTACATGTAACTGGTCGAACATATAAAAAAATGTTTGATACGTACGAGTCGTGTGAACTAACTATGATTGATTAATTATTACGACAGGTAGAGTAAATTTATATTTCTTTTTAGCAAATTTAAACCGTAAGATTAAGAACAAAACGTAGAAAATAATAAAGGAATAATTGGCACGACGTTAAGCTTAACTTTACATGAATGATAAGAGGAAAAAGGTAGATTTCACGTCAATTATTTTCTTTTTTTCTTTTGCGTTTGCTTTAGTGATAATTCACATTAATTGGTAATACACACCATGTGCGAAATATTCAAAAAGGAACAGAATAGGACAAGCTCGAAAGAGATTTGTTTACCTGTCACTTGTCTTGTCGCACTTTCTAATTGTATTTGAGAGAACTCTATTATTGTTTTATTGAAAGATTTATCATTAATTAGTCACTATTATACTACCAAAATTAGTTTAGAATAGACTAAGTCAAGGTTATCTACTATACCTTGTGCGGCATAATTTAAAATTCAATCAAGATTATAATTTCAATTGAAAACGTCGGTCTCGTAATTGACTTCTCCTACAATTACATCGCTACCAAATGTAGATGTAATGCAGTTCAACCCATTAAGTCTTTTCTTTCTTTTTACTAATGTTCTGGAGACAAAATTAACTGCGAACTAGAACACTTTATTTTTAGGAAGAATACGGTTCATTGCGGACCGAATTTATTTCTTTACAAAAATAGTTCGCATTTGATCCGCAGTGATCTTCTTTAAATATTTTCTATCCACAGCAAACTTGATCAAAAATTGCAAATAATAATAATAAAAGCTGTCTTAACTACTTCGCGGTCTAATCCGCTTTGACCGCAGTTACCATTCAAAACCTTTATTTTAGTTTTATAATTTCAACCACTAATTTGGATTTATTCAAGTGAACGAATCAATTTAATCATTGATTAAAAACTTGGAACGACACGGCCGGTTGAAAGCTGATCCACAAATTCCCCCAAGCAAATTAATATGTTCTTGGTTATAAAAAGAAATAAAAATAAATCAAAACTGGTTATAAATCTGAAAATGAATAAAGTTTGATTCAAATTACAAAGCATATTTTATATATTATTGTACATAACAACTACAAATCTTTATTATTTCTCGATAATGAGAAGAAAGTATGTTTATTTCTAGGGCGAACCTTATTATTTCTCAAATTACAAAGCATAAGGTTCGCCCTAGAAACGAATTCTCTCTGGCACAGAGACCCAGGCGCCGCTAAGCTTCATCCCTGTTCAGCCATGGAGCCACCCCGTCAAGCCTCCGTCGCCGGTCCTGTTCTCTGAGGAGGAATGCTTTTCACTCTCGGCACCCCTCCGGGGTTCAGCCGAAGACCCATCGCACCGTTGGGTGTAGAATCCTTACAAGCTCGAAGGAGGCGGCTTTCATCCTGTCGTCCTTATCCGGTGTCTCATGACGCACCACCGCCTCCGGCTCCTCTCTCCGTCGATCTAGATAAGCGCTCGCAGCCTACAAACCCATCGCCGGTGTACTTGCTTATCTCGGTCTTGATGTCGACGGTTAAGCTTTGGTTGTCACCTCCGTTACCGCCGGAGCCTCCTGATCCGCCAGATCCATGTGCCTCACCAGCTCTGCTCCAGATCGCGGCCTCTGTCTCTCGACCCTTGCGACCTCCGCCGTTAAACTGCCGTCGAGAAGAAGTATTGGAGGATGTTAGCTCCTCGCCTCCCTCAATCTGCCTCCGACAAGAAGACTTCAATCTCGAAATAGCCAATCCAACAAGCTGTCTTCTTATCGCCAGATCGGACCTCCTCTCGGCTCAGAGACTCAGCTCCGCCGGAATCGCTCCAAAGTTGTTTCGAAGTCTCTGTTTACGTAAGCTTCTAGTCCTCCTTTCCGGTGGACCACATCCCATTCCGGTGAACCATCTTGATGGTACTTCCGGGTTTCAGACAGTCCCAATCTCCGGTGACTCGTCCGGGATGAACCATTCCCTGGCGACCAACGTCTCCAATCTCGGTCATCTCAGCAAGATGGGCCTGTTAAGAAAATCTTCTCCAGTGGGCCATATCTTCAACTTAAGCCCACGACTATGCATCTGCAATGTTTTTATCCGAACCTTTGAGGGTTGTTACACTAATCACAAGGCATTATCACTTTCCTCCTCTGCCTGGGAGAGATCACTTCCACTTTCCTCCTATTTATGGGAGAGATCACTTCAAGCTTTCTTTCTTTTGGAAAAATTGCTTCCATCTTCCTCCCTTTATAGGGAGAGACCTTTTCCACCATGTCTCTTATCCAATAGAGAAAACTTTTTTCCGGTTGCAACACCGGAAACACTCTTCAATCCCTTTCCTGTTTTGCTTTCTTGGGTATCGGTTTGTACCGGAACAGAAGAAGTAATCCGACTGGTCTTTGTGGCAAGTCTAGAAGGGAAGGATTGATTTCAAAAGTCACAAATCATGTTGACTATTTCTATCGAATCCGGGTTTACCTTGAGATTCGGCTTGACGCATTTGAGCGGTGTCTCATTTTCGCTGTCTTTCTCTTTAGAGAAGACATCTTCTACTTTTATTTTAGAGTTTAATTGCTGTAATCAAAGAGGATGTAACATTCTCTCTATCCCTTGTGTTCAAGTTTCGTAAGAGTATGAATGAAAATTTCGTGACAAAAAAAAAAAAAAAAAATGTAAATAAATATTTTTCTAAATATCGATTATCCTCTTTTTTAAACGAACATCTAGTATTCCCACTAATTAAATAAATGCACGAGATAAATAAAACTCATTTTATGTGCCCAACCTAAAATACTGATAATGCTAATGATGTGTATCTGAAATTAGCAAAAAAAAAAAAAAAAAAATTAGCAGCCTCTTGAAATAAAAATAAATCTACATTTAAACATTCATAAAGACAAACTAACAAATCAAACAAAAACAATTACACCACAACAATCTAAATATATATATATATAAAAAAAAAGACTCAAAGAAGTTGGCAATAGGACCCACAAAACACACTGTCAGAAAATCTTCAGAGTTTCAGAGAAAGAAACAGAGAAGAAGACGAAGAAGAAGAACAATCAAACAGTAAACCCAGGAATAATATCTTTCTTACCAAATCAGATTCAAAGTCTATCTCTTCTTATTCTTGTCTCTTCCATTTCCAGAGAATATGGAACCTAAACCAAACAGGTTCCCAGAAGGAACCATGTTTATAACCGGACTCACTCTAATCCCACCTCCATGGCTTCCGTAACTGTAACCTCCGTAATTTTTCTTCAATGGCGGCTTCTGAAAACTACTGTTACTCGATGAAGAAGAAGATGACAGCGATGACGATTGTTGTAGCTTTATATGCTCTGTTGTGTGTTTCCTCGAGCTCTGTTTCGGTTTACTCGATGCTGAACCAGTCGAATTGCTCCGGTTTAGTAATGGTAACGGACATAGACTCCGTCCGTAACTACTTCCGCAGTTTAAACTGCTGCTTCTCTTAAACCCCCAAAACGACTTCGTAATAGGCTTCTCCTCCGTTATGACGACGTCATCTTCTTCTTCTTCAACCGGTTTCCTCTGTTTTCCAGTATCCGGTTTAGTCAGTTCGGGTGGACCGGTATCGGATCCTTTTTTACCAGGGTTGCGTTTCTCGGGTGGTGGTGATTCGGGTTTCTTCTTCTTGATTTCGGTCGGTAAGATCTTTCCGTTGCGGAAAAGCTCGTCGGCCGACCAAGAGCCTTGGTCGAAACTTTCGCCGGAATTTACGCCGCCGGGAATGCAGAAATCGAAATCGACGCTTGAATTTAGACTCGACTGTTTCGAATTCGACGATGATCGTAACGGACGTTTCTCGATCGGTATTGCATCGGATTGACAGAAATCACGAGAAAATGAGATTCTTGGACTCATGTTAGAATTTTCCGATAGAAGATCCACCGCCATCATCACTAATTTCGAAGAGATATTCTTGAGAGTTGTTGAATGTTTCTGAAGAAAAAGAGGATGGGAGAGAAAATAAAGAGAGAGACGTGGAGAGAGATATGGGGAAGAAGGTGAAGGCGGAACGATTGGAAGGATTAGATTTCAATTTATATTTTTTATAGGTGAATTTATGGAAATTTTATTTATTTTGTATATTTAATAGTAAAAATACGAAAATAATAAAAATAATTTTAGGGTGAGAAACTGAAAAAGGAATAAAAAGAAGAATAAAAGTGCTAATAGAAGAGGGGACATAGTAGTGTGTCTCTTGCTACATATTCACATGCATGGGCCAAAAAAAGATCGGTTCTTCACTTTGTACCTTTTTATTCTATGGTGTATATATATTTTTATGCCTACGTTTTTTAAAATTACTGTAAGAGGGCAGAGGCTATACGGATTATTATGACTTTGGAAAGATATTAATATTTTTTTCCTAGACGTCACCCTTTTTGGATATATAGATTTTAAAAGGTTAATGCGATTACGGCAAACAAAATTAAAATTAAATACGGATTAAAATATTTTATTTTTGAAATAAATACAGTTTGTTGCCGATTAAATTTTTTTCGTCACAAAAATAGTATGTAGTTGGTCTACAGCAAACTTCTTTGATTATTTTCTTCCGCACTACTTTTGACTAAAAATTGTGAATAATAAAATAAAACGATCTTACCACTTACGAACTAATTCACCCTAATCGCAATTACCATTCAAAACCATAATTTGAAGTGTCTTCAAACTGTTATGTTATTGGATGAATTTTTTAGAAAATTAAATTTATATATTTTTACAAAATTAAATTTATAAAATTTCTAAGAAATCTGCAGTTATTGAATCATCACTAATTAAAAGAAAGAAATATGAAATTTTCAAAATATATGTACTTAGTTACATACATCAACCTTGTAATTTTCTAGATAAATGAAACTTTTCGAGAGAAAACAGTTTCATTTGTGAGGATTTTTTGCGTAAATATCCCTATTTTATTAATTTTCTTCTTTTGGAGCATTATACTACTATTTGTATTAATTCCTTGGATTAAACAGTTACTATACAATTTGATTTTTTTTAATAATTAGTATCATTAACTCACACCAAGTGTTATTATACATAAATGTTTTAAAAATAAAAAATTATTAAATTAATTTAATAATAATAATTTTTAATTTATATATATAAATAATAAAAAATTCAATAAGATTTATATATATTAATTTTTATACATAAAAATATACAATTAAAATTTATTTTATTATTACTAATTTTATTTATAATAAATTATAAATATCTAATTAAATATAATAATGTGTGTATTTTAATTATAAATAGTCTTATGTAAAAAATTTAATATTATTTATAAAAATAATATGAATTTAATATATAAAATTCAAACAATATTTATTAATATTTTAAAATATTTTAAATTTATCATCTTATTTTTTATTGAAAGTTATGCATATCACCAAAATAAAATTTATAAATGTTTTCATATTTATCATTTTATCTTACATTTTATTTTTTTATTAAAATTTATGTATATCTCCAAATAAAATTTAAAAATATTTAAAAATATTCACATTTATCATCTCATTTTTTATTCAAAATTATGTATATCTCCATGATAAAATAAAAATATAATAAAATTACCAATATAAATTAAGGTTAACACAATAATTAACCTAATTTTATTAAAGGTAAATTTTATGTAAATCTCCAAAATAAACTAAAAACTTATAAATATTTTCATATTTATAATCTTATCTTACTTTTTTTATTTTTATTCAAGTTTACGTATATCTCTAAAATAAATTTTTAATTTTTTATAATATTTTATATTTATCATCTTATTTTTTATTCAAAATTATGTATATCTCCATAATAAAATTAAAACATAATAAAATTACTATTAAAAATTAAGTTTAATACAATAATTAACCTAATTTTATTAATAAAAAATTAGTAACCAATCATTTTGAGAATGAATATAAGACCAAAAGTATTTCTCAATTAATATAAAGACTAGTATGATTCGCTTACACCATGTGCGATCATAAAATTTATTAAACATAAATTTTAAATAAAAAATTATCAAATTAATTTAACAACAATAAGAATATTACAAAAATCTATATGAAACTATTTATAATTAAACATACATACATTATTATATTTAATAAGATATTTTATAATTTATTATAAATAAAATTAATAAGTAAATAAATTATAATTATATATTTTACGTATAAAAATAAATACATAAATATTTTATTAAAAATATTTTATCATTTATATATATAAACTCAAAATTTATATAAATAATACAAATTTACTATATAAAATCCAAAATAATATTTATTAATATTTAAAAATATTCCTAAAAGTTTCAAATTTATTATCTTATTTTATTTTATATTTAATATTAGTATATCTCTAAAATAAAATTAAACATCTTCATAAATATTTTCATATTTATCATCTAATCTTACTTTTTATTTTTTATTCAAAGTTATGTATATCTCTAAAATAAAATTTAGAAAATCTTTATAAATATTTCATATTTATCATCTCATTTTTATCCAATATTATGTAAATCTCCATGATAAAATTAAAAATATAATAAAATTATTAATATGAATTAAAATTAATATAGTAATTTGCCTAATTTTATTAATGACAATTTAGTAATAAACTATTTTGAGAGTAAATATAAGCTCAAAAGTAATTTTCAATTAATATAAGATATTTTATCTATATGTGTAAACATTAAATTTAAAATGGAGTAATTTAATTTTAATATATGTTGAAAATGGCTTGGTTTTTGTATTTTATGTTATTTTGGTCTTTATGAATATCTGATTTATCAAATAAGTTTTTTTTTTTTGCTTAAGCATGTTATTTGTTATCATGTGATTGTACTATTAAACCATCTCCAATGTATTCTTCTATTTTTTTCCTTTAAAATAGAGGAACTCTATAATAAAAGAGTAATCTTCTCGAATGTATTCCTCTATTTGTTTGCCTCTAAAAGGAATATTTTCTTTAAGATTCTATTTTATTTTACTTATCGTACATCTTATTTACAAAGTTGCAAACTTGCACATTTATTTTATTTTATAATTTTCATTTTATAATATTGTTTAAACTAAATATTTTGATAATAAATAAAATTACATTATGTATTAGGTCTACGAGTTCGTTAACCAAACCAAACCGAACTAGTTAGTTCGGTTATCGGTTAACGAAATATTTTAGAAGTGCTACCAAAATTAACGACTAAAATTTGGTTCGGTTCAGTTACTGGTTAATTTTGATTTTAAGTTTACTAACCGAACCTAACCAATTTTTTCTTCGAAAATTTGGTTAAAATCGGTTTAATTGGGTAGTTTGGTTAAATTCGGTTTTATTTGGTTAAATTCGGGTATTTGTTAAAATTGATTGATTTTGGTATAAACTATTTTAATCTTGGTATAATTATTTAAACTGAACCAAAATTCTTGGGTAACCGAAAGAATGCCGATAGGTTTTGATGATAGAACCGAAACCGAACCAAAATAAAAAAAAACCGGTTCGGTTTAGTATCATCGTTTCGGCCAGAAATCGCATGGCTATTATGTATTATAAAAATAATAAAACTTATTAAGAAATTTATTTAACCATCCATAATAATATTTTTTTTCAGAAATGATTATTATTTTATACTAAATATACAATAATATTATTTATAATATACTTATTCTTTACATTATTAATTATTAATATATTAATTTATAATTGTTTTTGTCATAAATAAAAAAACTTTAAAGTTTGAGGATTGTTTTGTAAATTAAAAAGTTCTCCACTATTATAGAAGAAAAAATAGAATTCATTTAAATATAGAGGAAAAAATAGAAATTTCTATTTTAGAAGTGGAAATAAAAGTGTGTTGGAGTAAATTTTATTCTAAAATAGAGTTTATAGGTAAATATAGAAGTGAGTTGAAGATATCATTAGTTAGTCAAGTATTGATGTATACATTCGCGATTAATATATTTTTAGTTTGTGTGATAAAAATTATGCATTATACGTATTATAATTAATAATTAAATACCTGTTTGTTAGATACGAAGTCATCTACACTTTTGTTCTTTACAACAAAAGAAAATTAAAAGACAGAAAATATTTTGATCCTATCCAAACCCAATCAAATTTAAAGCCAATACAAATAATCTAAATCCAGTGATCCAATAAGCCTCCAAATTTGTGTAAGACTTTGAAGTCAAAAGACATATGTGCATTGTTTGAATGTTTAGAGAGTCAACGTTGAGATTTGTGTTGACTAATGTGATGAAGCATTGAACATAGACTAATGGTGAAAGTGCACCGACCCGAGACTTTAAACCAACGGATTCTAATGTTTTGTCACGAACTTTATCAAATTAAAGAGATAAGAGCCTGTTATATATATTTGAAACAAAACCAATGATGTGAATGTTTGATGTGTTTACTGTAAGATCTCAACTCGGCCTATCCGAAGATAGCAAAAATTTTAGGATTTTTTTATAGAGATTTTAAAAGAATGATTCAAGAACACGGTGAGAATATAAAAATTAGGGTTTTCGCTTAGGTTTCCGAGAAGGAATAAATCGGTTTCGCTAATACCTCTCAAGCAAATTGTATTGAAAAAGCGTGTGTTTATTGAATGATGAGATAAACATGAATTTTTCCTATTATCGCGGTCTTAAATACATCTTTATCTCGGCATGTCGACTACGCGCGCCGCTTTCCTTTTCTCGTCTCTATCTCCCTTGTTGCCCTAATTGTTCCAAATGACCGGGCCGAGTTAGGTCAACTCGAAACCTGCTTTCCTAATTGGACCGACCTAAATTCCTGAATAGGCCTTTTGGGAAGGGTGCTAATCTTGACTCCAACAATAAGCCCCCAGTGCGGCGATTCGAACTTTATTTAGATCGGCGGTACGAGGATAATGCTATTTGGTTTAGGAAGTGATTTAGGTCGGTTCTGATTTCTGTTTGAATGGGTTGATTTGAACCGGTTTCGGTTTTGTCCGTCCGGGTGAAAATCGGATTGATTCGCGGTTGAACCGGTTTATAGATGCGAGAAACGAAGCGTCGCCTAGGTAATTATTGCCTCGAGCACGACGCCATCATTTCCGCTATAAATAGTTCACTCTCGCTTCTCATTTCTTCATTTCTGCTCAGACGAGGAGGTTAAAGGTAATTTTTTGCTGTCCACCGGTTTTTATTTCCGATTTGTCTTCCGTCGTTGCTCAGCCGTAGTTTCCTAGGTTTTTAGATCAAACCCGCTTTTTGTAGCTGTGTTCTTCGTCTGTTATTCAATAGTTATATCTTTGATCCGTTGTTCGGGGAACAAGGATAAGGAAATAGTTCTTGTTTTGTTTGGAGAAGATTCACCATGTCCGCACGTTATCTCCTCCGACTCGTCTTCTGGTAACAGTACATCTTCTGATCTGAAGAGACATCCTTGCTACCAACGGGCCAAGGAGCTTGAGCGCCGCTTCGAGTTATCTCGGCTGATTGATGCCACACAAAGTTCAGGCAGAGCCGAGCTACAGGTCCCACAGCTCTGAGATTCAGATTCGGAGAATCCTGAGATAGATGAGGTTGAAGCCGAGGGAAACGATACGGGTGATAATGATGACACCGATATCTCGCCTCCTAGGTTATCGGCTGCACCTATGGAGGCGTACGATAATGTCTTTCGGACTCGTTCTACCGTTTAGTCGGTGACTTCTACGCTTCAAGAATGCAGAGCCGACCCGAGGATTAAATTTCTTATTCCCGATCCATCTGATCGACCTTGGTGTCCTCCACCCGGCTATATGACTTTGTACGAGTCGTACTTCATCAACACCGATACCGCGGGTTGCCGTCTTTGGTTGCCACTCCCTGACTTACTCGTCTCCTACTGTCATCGTCGTGAGATCGCCATTTCTCAGCTTTCAGCTACCGCGGTTCGCCACATGGTAGGCCTTCTCGTGTTAGGAGCCGAAGCCGACATAACGATCTCCGTCAGGATTTTTGAGGAGATGACTTCGATCAATCCCATGACAAATACCAGTCCTGGGTGTTTGGCGGTTAAACTGAAAAAGGATCACGCCGTAGTTACGGATGCGCCGAATAAGATTCGTGACTGGCAGCGATATTACTTCAACGCCGTGATAACTCCCCTGGTTGTACCCGGGAAGCATAAAGAGCTTACCAGATCGTCTTGGAATATGAATTTTGGTAGATATCGTTCTAAGTTTGCCGTTTATCAGTGCAGATGATTTACTTAATTTTTCTTTTGCTTTTGCAGTGCACCATCCGTTCCTTAATGTTGGAAGTTTTGGTTGATCCTGATTCAATTCTCATATTGATATCAACCTAAACATGCATTAGATCTAGGTGTTCTTATTTAGAAACATTATGATCTCACCTTTTACCTGTTTGTTTGCAGCGGAATTGAGAACAGGTCAATGATCAGGGAGATACACCGAAAGATGGATCCTCCAAAGGCTCACACACGCAATCACAGGAAACTGGCTGCTAGACCACGAGGAAGAGAGGCGCAGGGAGAGGAGAAAAACGGCGCTGGGTGTTAGGGTTGGAAGGAAAAACAGACTCAAGTTTTATTCATAAAACTTGTCTAATTCCTTTTGGGCTTTATGGGCCCAAATACCAAACTGATTAAATTCCATTTAATCAGACCCATTAATTCTTCTCTCTTAGTACGACAAATGCCTAGCACTTTTGTCGTACTTCTGCTAAGCCGTTCCAACATTATTTCCTGCTAGCTTAAGCGTGTGACCCATATGGGATCATACAATAAAGGCAATAAGTCCAAGACTTATAGATCATGAGCGGACTCTAGCAAGCCATCATGACCCCCAGTATTGTATGACTTATGTCTGATCACTGACATACTCTTACGTTATAGAGACAGTACAGAGATTGCTGGACACAATTCCAACAATCTCCCACTTGAACTGGAATCTCTGTATTCATAATCCCTTTCGTCTCAATATCTCGATTAGTCATAAGGCAAGATTAGTGTCATCCTTATAAAGCCTAATCTTGTTCATCGGACTCTGATTTGATACTGACAATCCAAACGACTCGGGAAAGTCCGTTTGAGCATGGCCATGCGTTTTCCAGTATTCAAATCTCCGATTGGCCTAGAGATATTCACTCCATTTATATTGGAGGGACAAATCCCATCTTGTTCCATCACTGTAAACTACTCACTTCATGATGTACCCAAACAAGGTCCTTATAGCTATCACAGAACGATAGCGTTAGACAATGATCAAAGTGCATCAGTCCATATGCAGTCACATGCATGCGAACTCAGGTCTAAGGACTATACTCTATAGTCGTAGTAAGAATCTCTTATGACACAGATATAAATATCCTGAAGAGTTCTTATTAGCGGGTCTTGTCCGGTCGTATGTTCCCAACATACACCTATGTACTGACTTTGATGCCGAGCATCTATGACACACTGAGACTTTGTCATAAGTCACGTATCAATCCAGTCTTACACGGTTGTTGGTGTTCCAATTTCAACAACCTTCGACTAGGGACATGATGATATAAAACATTTATCAAATATAGGATCTCATGATCAAGCTAAATGACTTCGATGACTCAAGATCAAATCATTTACTTCGATGACCTATAAAATGGTTCATATCATTTTGGAACGATTATTTCATCACAGTTAAAATAATCTTGAAATAATAATTTCATTAAAACATAAATAATGTTTTACAAGAACATATCAAATAACTAAAATAAAGCTCACAAAACTCCCACTCAAATTTAGATTACATTTCAATGTTTCTAATGCCTACAGCTTCAGTCAGGAACTCGAGCTTAGGCCTTGGGAGTGGCTTTGTCAACGGATCAGCGACATTATCATCTGTCGGAACTCGGCTGATCTTGACTTCCTTTCTATTAATGATGTCACGTATCAAGTGATATCTTCTTTGAACATGCTTGGATTTCTGGTGTGATCTTGGTTCCTTTGCCTGAGCTATAGCACCATTGTTGTCACAAAACAGTGCCAGAGGCTCAGCCGCATCTGGTATCACACCTAGTTCCATAATGAACTTTCGTATCCAAACAGCTTCCTTCGCTGCTTCTGAGGCGGCGATATATTCAGCTTCTGTAGTGGAATCAGCAACGGTGTCCTGCTTGGAGCTTCTCCAACTTACTGCACCGCCATTCAGACAAAAGACATAACCGGACTGTGACCGGAAATCATCTGTGTCTGTCTGGAAACTTGCGTCCGTGAATCCACTGACTTTAAGCACATCACTTCCACCGTACACTAAGAACTTATCCTTAGTATGTCTTAGATACTTCAAGATGTTCTTTACGGCAATCCAATGGTTTTCACCTGGATTTGACTGGTATCTACTCGTCATGCTCAATGCGTAAGCAACATCAGGACGAGTACAGATCATGGCATACATGACAGATCCTATTGCAGATGCATAAGGAATATTCTTCATGCGCTCAAGCTCAGCAGCCGACGTAGGGCTCTGCTTCTTGCTTAGCGTTGTGCCATGTACCATTGGCGTGAAGCCCTTCTTGGAATCTTTCATGCTGAATCTTTGTAGGACTTTGTCAATGTATGAGTCTTGACACAAGCCTATCAGCCTCTTAGGTCTATCCCGATAGATCCTAATTCCAAGAACGTATGCGGCTTCACCCATGTCTTTCATGGAAAAACAACTTCCAAGCCAGTCTTTTACAGACTTCAGCATTGGAACGTCGTTTCCGAGAAGCAGTATGTCATCAACATACAGAATAAGAAAAACGATTTTGCTCCCACTAGTTTTCTTATACACGCATTGTTCTTCTTCGTTTCTGATAAAGTCAAATTGCTTGATCGCTTCATCAAAACGAAGATTCCAGCTCCTCGATGCTTGCTTCAATCCATAAATGGATTTATGAAGCTTGCATACTTTCCCAGCATTCTTTGGATCTATGTAACCGTCAGGTTGCGTCATATACACATCCTCTTCCAGAATACCATTCAGGAAGGCGGTTTTCACGTCCATCTGCCAAATTTCATAATCATGAAAAGCTGCAGTTGCTAGTAGAATCCGAATAGATTT
This sequence comes from Orychophragmus violaceus, assembly GCA_030180135.1. Taxonomy (NCBI): domain Eukaryota; kingdom Viridiplantae; phylum Streptophyta; class Magnoliopsida; order Brassicales; family Brassicaceae; genus Orychophragmus; species Orychophragmus violaceus. The sequence goes on from CM058232.1 coordinate 73,810,666, forward strand.
CATCATAGCCACCGGTGAATAGGTTTCATCGTAGTCCACGCCGTGAACTTGTCTGAAACCTTTTGCCACCAACCTGGCTTTATAAATCTGGACATTTCCATCCACGTCAATCTTCTTCTTGAAGATCCATTTGCACTCGATGGCTTTTACACCAGCGGGTAAGTCAACCAACGAAAATACTTGGTTGACCGACATGGAGTCCATTTCGGAATCAGTGGCCTTGCGCCACTTAGAGGAATCTGGGCCCATCATGGCTTGATTGAAGTTCGATGGTTCATCACCATCAATGATCAAAAGATCATGACAGTCAGTCACGAGGAATCCCTGATATCTCTCGGGTTCGTGACGGATCCTCCCGGATCTTCGAACTTCAGGTACTACAGGTTCAGGCTCTACAATTTCTTGTAGACCCTCCTGCTGCTCTTCCTCATTAGGTTGAGCAGTATCCTGTTCATCTTGAATTTCTTCAAGCAGTACCTTACTCCCACTGTCTTTCTTAGAGAGAAATTCTCTCTCAAGAAAGTTACAATCCCGGGCAACAAAGATCTTGTTCTCGGAACGTAGATAGAAGTAATAAGCCTTGGTTTCCCGTGGATAACCAATGAAGTAGCATTTATCAGATTTTGGTGTAAGCTTATCTGAGATTAATCTCTTAACATAGGCTTCACAACCCCAAATTCTGAGATAAGACAGCACTGGAGCTTCTCCAGTCCATAATTCATATGGTGTCTTCGCTACTGCCTTTGATGGCGCTCTGTTTAGAGTGAACACTGCTGTTAGCAGAGCATATCCCCAAAGGGATATTGGAAGGTCTGTGTGACTCATCATAGATCGAACCATATCCAATAAGGTCCGATTTCTCCTTTCAGACACACCATTCCATTGAGGTGTTCCAGGAGGAGTGAGTTGGGATAGGATCCCACACTCTCTCAGATGATCACTGAATTCTTGGCTTAAGTATTCTCCTCCTCGGTCGGACCGAAGAGCCTTAATGCTTTTGCCAAGTTGGTTCTGTACTTCATTTTGGAATTCTCTGAACTTTTCAAAAGATTCAGACTTATGTTTCATTAAATAAACATATCCATACCTACTGAAATCATCAGTGAAGGTAATGAAGTACTGATAGTTTCCTCTTGCATTAGTGGACATTGGGCCACACACATCAGTGTGTATCAGGCCCAATAAGTCACTGGCCCTCTCGTTAGGTTTATTAAAGGGGGCCCGTGTCATTTTGCCCATCATGCATGATTCGCATTTCTCACATGACTCAAAGTCAAATGAGCCAAGAAGTCCATTCGAATGGAGCCTCTTGATGCGTTTCTCGCTGATGTGCCCTAAACGACAATGCCATAGAAACGTTCGGTTTTCCTCATTAGGTTTAAACCGTTTTGTATTAATGTTATAAATTGGCGCGGATTGATCGAGTATGTAAAGCCCATTCGTAAGAGGGGCAGAACCATAGAACAAATTGTTGCGATTGAAGGAACATAATTTATTCTTAACTGAAAAATCATAACCTTCCAAATCCAACAAAGAAATTGAAATAATATTTCTGCTTATAGCAGGTACAAAATAACAATTATTAAGTTCTAAAATCAATCCCGAAGGTAAAGACAACAAGTAAGTTCCTACAGCTAGTGCTGAAACTTTCGCTCCATTCCCAACTCGTAGTTCCACTTGTCCTTGCTTCAGCCTTCTACTGTTGCTGAGTGCCTGCATATTAGTACAAATATGAGCCCCACAACCAGTATCCATGACCCATGAGGTATTATCAGAAGTAGTTGTATTAACTTCTATAACAAAAATACCTGATGAAGAAGTCTCGAAAGTCTTCTTCTTTAATTCCTTTAGACCTTCCTGGAATTTCTTACAATCTCTTCTCCAATGCCCCAGTTCTTTGCAGAACCTGCACATGTCAGTCGGCCCAGCCTTGGACTTGGGCTTGGGCTTTGGCGTGTCCTTGTCCGCGACTTGGACACCCTTGGCCTTTCCCTTATCCTTAGCAGAAGACTTCTTAAACCCCTTGCCCTTTTGTACCATAAGTACATTGGGGTCCTTGGCGGTTTTCTTCAAGTTGGGCTCTGCAGTCTTGAGCATTCCGTGAAGCTCAGGCAGTGTCTTACTCAAGCCATGCATGTTAAAGTTCAGAATGAACTGATCATAGCTTGCAGGTAAAGACTGCAGAATGATGTCGCAGGCAAGTTCCTGGCTGATTGGGCAGTCGAGTTTGTGAAGATGATCGAGATAACCCATCATCTTCAACACATGAGGACTCACTGCCGCATTCGCAGCCAACTTACAGTCCAAGAGGTTCTTAACTGTCTGGAACCTCTCGGTCCTAGCCTGCTCCTGAAAAAGCGATTTCAGGCTTGCCATGATCTCGATTGGAGACAATACACTTTCGAACTGCTTTTGCAGCTCTGGAGTCATTGTCACCAACATCAGGCAATAAACATCATTTTCATCTGACGAATGCTTTTCCCAAGCATTGTGCAGAGTCCTGGCAGCATTGGCAAGAGGCCTCTCGGGGAGGGGATCTCGAAGGACATAATCCTTCTTCTCCTGCTTGAGGACCAGCCTCAAGTTCCTTGACCATGTCAGGAAGTTCGTTCCAGTCAGCTTCTCCTTCTCGAGAACAGACCGGATCGAGAATGTGTTTTGAGTGCTTGTAGTAGTCATATCTGAAATATATAAATAAAAAGGTTATTAGTTATATGTTCAAAATGATTAATCTCGTATTAAAGTATAATATGATTAATCATGCATTATATTCAATAACATAAGTTACCCTCAATAGAATATAATGATTCCAAGATCCACATATAACTAAGATCAAAGTGGGCCACTGGCCGTCACCCAACCTTAGCTTATATCGGTAAGCCCTATATCGGCTAATTATATCCGTGATATAACTCTTGGTTGTGAATCTGGGCCCGAGGCCCAATCCACCCTGATGTCTCAAGGCCCGGGACTCCCGATGGCCTAGTCAAGAAAACCGGACTATACAGTCATGTAATCATTAATGTCTGGGACTCCCAATGACATTTATGAATCACAAACCGTCTTACCCACGCAAAAGCAGACATCCTCACACTGTAAGGCCATGAATGCAATTGAATGGGCTTTGACAGCTGACATAGCCTGGACAAGACATCCAACGCTTGATATTGTTTGAGGTTCGTAGGTTTATTAAAATCATTCCCAAAATAGAAGATTACTATTTCGGGAAACTTTCTATTTATGGAAACCTACTATTTTTAGAAACTTTCTAAAATTGGAAACTTTCTAAAACCGGAAACTTTCTAACTTTAGAAACTTCTTTAAAATCCAAAACCCGCAAATTCAGAAAATTCTATATTAAGAAACTTTCTAATTATAAAATTTTGGAAACTTTAATTTAAAAACGACTTTATAATTTTATAAAATAGATTTTAAATTAATCTGAAGAAAGACTCAATTAACTGGCCCAATTGTTTTAACTTCTTGGCCCGAGGCCCAAGAATTGGTCCATGTCCAAGACATGACCCAATTGTCCAATTAATTGACATAACCGGTCTGGTTCATTAAAACTGGTCTAACCAAGTTTTAATTACTACGATGACCACAATTGTCAACCGGTTATTTACTAAACCGGAATTTCTCAATTTATTTGGTCCAACCAAATCAAATTAGAAATTCCTGGTTTAGGCACTAAATCCAATATTTCTTTCGGCATTGGATTTCTTATTCCGGTTTAACCAGATTTAATAAAATTATTAATCTGTTTATTAAACCAGAACGAAGATTTTAATCAAGTTTTGAACCGAGCCACCAAACCGAAATCGAACCGGTCACGAACCATCCATGGCCGTGACCTAATCCACACGACCACAGCCGACCAGCCGCGTTCAATCCACGATCCACGGACGGCCGAGCCTCACGTGATCGGGATGCAGCTGGACGGGACGAGCTCGGGACGTTCGGGTGGGACGGTCGGGACGGTACTCGGCCTCGATCACGCGGGACAGCCGGGACGAGCAAGCCGCGATCGTCCATGCCAAGCTACACGATCGGGATGCTCGGGTCGATCACTTCCAACGATCGCCAAGCGATCGGGATCGATCCATCCGGCCGGCCAACATCTCGGCCATTCGATCCAACCGGCCAAGCCGATCGGATTTCACTCGGCCGATCACAAAACTGAGTCATATAGCTCAGTTTGCGATCTGTTCTTGTGTGTTTAGAGTTCAATTCTGATTCTTGACTGTTTTATCTTATCAGTAATTGATTCAAAAACAATTCTAAGCAGATTAAACAACCTAAACAATGAATCTAAAACAAGAAACCTAAGAACCAATGGCTCTGATACCACTGTTGGAAGTTTTGGTTGATCCTGATTCAATTCTCATATTGATATCAACCTAAACATGCATTAGATCTAGGTGTTCTTATTTAGAAACATTATGATCTCACCTTTTACCTGTTTGTTTGCAGCGGAATTGAGAACAGGTCAATGATCAGGGAGATACACCGAAAGATGGATCCTCCAAAGGCTCACACACGCAATCACAGGAAACTGGCTGCTAGACCACGAGGAAGAGAGGCGCAGGGAGAGGAGAAAAACGGCGCTGGGTGTTAGGGTTGGAAGGAAAAACAGACTCAAGTTTTATTCATAAAACTTGTCTAATTCCTTTTGGGCTTTATGGGCCCAAATACCAAACTGATTAAATTCCATTTAATCAGACCCATTAATTCTTCTCTCTTAGTACGACAAATGCCTAGCACTTTTGTCGTACTTCTGCTAAGCCGTTCCAACATTATTTCCTGCTAGCTTAAGCGTGTGACCCATATGGGATCATACAATAAAGGCAATAAGTCCAAGACTTATAGATCATGAGCGGACTCTAGCAAGCCATCATTACCCCCAGTATTGTATGACTTATGTCTGATCACTGACATACTCTTACGTTATAGAGACAGTACAGAGATTGCTGGACACAATTCCAACACTTAAGCCTTATTCGGACAACTTCTTTCTGATTGTTGAAACTATCCGAGCTCTCAGTCTTCGTAAGTGGTCGCATCTAACTCGGGAACGCATCAACCGATCTCTTCCGTGGATTTCTAAAGGTATGTCTCGTTTTCCGGCTTACGCTATTGATGCTTGTCGTTGAGTCCTGACCTTCTCTTTTCTTGTTTTGTAGTTAAGTGGAACACCACAGAAAAGGTTACTCCAACCGAGTTAGCGAAGCCGAGGATGGGCAAGGTGAAGAAGATATCATCGGTTGACTACTCGCAGAAGATCACGTCCAATCTTTCGCGTTCGGCTGAACCGGTGAAGTAGAAGGACGCGGCTCCGTTACCTCAGAGTGGAGGCGAGCCATCTATGACTGCTGGTGAAAAATCGATCATGCCTCAAGCAGACGTAGCCGCTAAATCGAATATGGCGGCTCCATCAGAGAGGGTCCCGTCTAAAACTCTTCCTAAAAAGAGGATGGCTGAAGAAAAGCCAAACCAGGAGAACCCGGCGAAGAAGGCGGCCGTAGTAAGCAAGCCTATCAAAGAAGCTTCCGCTAAGAAGACGGCTGCCGACAAATCTGGCAAGGCTAAAGCTCTTAACCCGTGGAAACGGTTTTATGAAGAGACGGGGGATATTTCCGATGCTAATTCCGGTGAAAAAGCCTTTCGTCTCTAGTAAGGACATCGTCTTGGTTCGTCCTCGCGGTTCGCTGAAAGAAGGAGATGCTCGGCCTTCGATCCACAACTTCGCCTATCAATACGAGAGTGAAGCTCCTTTCATTGATAATGCTCGAGCATGTTTTGATATGCTGACCTGTGTAGGGGGAAATGAGTCGGACTGGCCGAATTTGCAAGAGCTTCCCCATTATGATGCAAATCTTAAACTGAAGCAGGCCAAAGCCGTGGTAAGTTTCTCTCATTCTTTTCAAGAGTCCTATTTTAGATAAAGGGGGCTAACTTGTTTGGTTCTGACAAAGATTCTCCATCTCAGATGATTGCAGCATCGAACCGCGTAGCGCTTGAGAGTGCCTGGTGTAGGAATTTCTAGCAGTTCCTAATCCAATTAGGCAACCCTAAGTCTGAATTCCATAGCCTAGGATCTAAGGTTCAGGTATATTGAATCATTAGATCTCGAAATTACCTGGTGATTAGCAGCGGAAGATGAACAAATAATCGAGATCTTAAAGTGCCTCAAGTTCTGCGCCTCTACTGGTATCCACACGCACACAAACTGGAACGGACGGGATGCTAGTGCCGTTTAGAGATCAGATCTCTCAGAGAGTTTCAGTTTCTTTTTGGTGGCTGTGTATATGGTCTAGTTGCTGTAAAAGTCGACCATATATCATATATATATATTGACTTTTACCATGACCTGATTAACCAAGACTCAAACCGTGGTTAATTAAGTCATAAACCAAAATCGCTATTTTGGTCCGCGATCTGTGTCGATCGATACACATGTTGTGTCGATCGACACTGCCTCAGAAACTTGTTATCGAATGCATATCATATATATACATTCATCAGATCATTACACCAATGATCAACCCCATATTCTATATCCAGTTTGCTTAGGTGTGTGACCCTGTAGGATCATATAATACTAGCAATGAGTTCTAAATTCATTGATCATAAGTGGCTTCTAGCAAAGCATTATGATTGCCCAGTATTATATGAATGTCTAATCTCGACAACACAACTATCTCTAGAGTGATTACAAGTGTGATTTCAGGACATTCCCAACACCTGGGATTCTCAGAAGATGGTCGATGCGGTAAAGAGGCGAGATGAGCTTCTTGAGAAAGTGAAGAAAGAGAAGGAGGCTCTTGAAGCAAGCAACCTGGAGCTTAAGAATAAGCTTCGTGATGTGGAGGACAAACTACGCCGGGCCGATGAGAAAGCCAAAGCTGATCTTCTTACGTTCTAGTCAGAGAGGAGAAGTCAACAAAAGTTTTGTGCCGAGCTGGTCCGGAAGGAAAGGGATCGCGTCGATGCCGCGACGAGGGCGAAGGCGCAGTCCCATTTCGATCTTTTCCAACGCTATGTTAAGGACCAGGAGGATGCTACCGCGCTACAGATTGAGCTTGGTCAGATTTCCGGCTTTAGGAAATGTTTGCTGAAACTTAGCGGAGAAGGCGTGCCGATTCCGAAGTCGGTCCTGGATCAGGTCGCAGCCGATGAAATCGCGATTGATGCCAAAGTTGATAAGCTGGACGTCGTGACGAAAGAAGAGCTAACGTTTGTCCTCTCGCCAATTCGACATCCTCTCCTGAACCTTTACCGCGATTCGCGACCCTGTGTTCCGAAGGACATTGATGAGTTCAGGACTAACCACGGGGTGATCCCGGAAGCGGTTCCTGCCAGTCTTGTTCAGACAGTTAACTCGGATATCGCGGCTCTGGAGGGTGTGTTGACGGTAGCGCAGGACGCAAGCGCTAAGGCTAGCGAAGCTGAGAGAGTAAATGAACCAGAGAAATCGACGAGCGGGGCCGGGGCCGAATGATTTATTGTATTGTTTTTGTATATCGGCTCTATGTAAGACTTTTTTGTTTTTGCCTGTAAACTTATCCTCTGGTTGAAGGAGGTTTTTAAAGTAAATTATTTTTGCAGTACAATCGGTTTATTTTTTTTTAAATTCGTTCAAATGAATCAAAATGAATAGCGATTGGATCATTTTTATCGTAGAACGGTTCATTTTTCGTTCCGCTAGGTTTAATAATTGCGAGGCTTATGCGTGCTCGGCTTATGTGTCCAAAGGACTGACGAATATGCGAGGCTTAAGTGCTCGGCTTATTTATTATCGCCCACCACAGAGGACGTACAGGTACGGGCCTGGTTTTTAGTGCGAGACGGATCTCGGCTTTTCCTTACCGCGATATGCATCTCGGGTGCAAAGAAGACCATATTCCTGGGCAAGGAGCGCGATGCTAATAGTGTGAGTCTTATTGGGCGCTCGGCTTACAGTCAAAGCAGTGTAACGTTTGACTTTGCGAGCTGAGTAGCTCGGCTTTCTACGAGCTGAAAGATCGGTGTTCTGCGAACTAAGGAGCTCGGATTTAGCGAGCTAAGGAGCTCGGCTTTAGCGAGCTAAGGAGCTCGGCTTTAGCGAGCTAAGGAGATCGGCTTTAGAGAGCTAAGGAGCTCGGCTTTTAGCGAGCTAAGGAGCTCAGCTTTGACTTGCGAGTGAGAACTTGTCTTTGATTTGCGAGTGAGAACTCGGCTACGATTTGCGAGTGAGAACTCGACTTTGATTTAGGACGTGATAGTTCAGTACAAGGTAAGTTTTAGAAAGGAACAATAACTCGGCATAAGAAGGAGGACTAACTTGACTCGGCTTAAGGGGCTTTTAACTCGGCATAAGCTGTAAAATAAAGATTTTATTAGATTTGTGACTGTGCCGACGAAGGCTGCCTACATATCTTCCAAGGAAGAATCAAGTCACTCGTAGTTCATACATTTTTTTTTTCGTGATGGAATGGCCGTCTAGAAGTACTCTTTAAGGCTTGCTGAATTCCAAGAACGCGGAAAAGCTTTGCCCTTCATTGACTCAAGCTCGTAAACGCCGAGTTTGACGACTTTTGTTATCTTGTAGGGTCCTTCCCACTTTGCGCCGAGTTTGCTTGCTCTCCATTCTTTAGTGTTCTCATAGACTTTGCGAAGCACGTAGTCGCCGACTTGAAAGTGTCGTTCTTTTACCTTTTGGTTGTAATACCGTGTTTCGAGCTGCTGGTAGTTTTGGATGTGGAGCAGTGCCCGATTTCGTTCTTCCTCGATCGTGTCGAGGGCATGAAGCAGCATTTTCTCGTTGATCTAGTTATGTTGAGGCATGCGAGCTCGTCGGAGAGTATAGATGTTTGCCTTTGCCGGGACCATTTCTTCCACGCCGAAGGCTAAGGAAAACGGGGTGGCCCCAGTTGCGCGGCGAGGAGTTGTTCTGTGCGACCAAAGGACTCCGTCTAATTCATCAGCCCAGACTCCTTTCTTGCTTTCGAGACGCTTTTTGATGCCGTCGATGATGGTTTTGTTTGTGGCTTCGGCCTGTCTGTTTCCCTGGGGATATCTCGGTGTTGACTTACTGAGCCGTATGTCCCATTTCTTGCAGAATCCTTCGAATAGGTTTGATATGAACTGCGATCCGTTGTCGGTGAAAATCTCGTAAGGCAATCCATATCGGCATATGATGTATTTCCAGACGAATTTCTGAACTTGAATGTCATGGATCGATACATATGCTTTGGCTTCAACCCATTTGGTGAAGTAGTCGGTCATGATCAACAAGAAACGCCTTTGGTTAGAGAGCGGCAATGGTCCAACGATGTCCATTGCCCAACTCATGAATGGGTAAGCCGCGGTAGACGTGGTGAGTAGCTCCGTAGGCCGATGTATGAATGGTGCATGTCGTTGACATTTTTCGCACTTGCTAGAGTATGTCTCACAATCGGCGACAATAGTCGGCCAATAATGACCGTTTACCTTGATTTTAAGAGCAAGAGACCGTCTTCCATAATGATTTCCACAAGCTCCTGAGTGTGTTTCTTCGAATACTCGGCGGATTTTGTCTCCCGATATGCATCTTAGGAGGATCTTGTTGGCCGAGTATTTGTAAAGGGCGCCGTCGTATATTGTGTATCGCGCGCTTTTGACTTTAAGTCGGCGTGCGGCCCACTTGTCCTCGAGAAGTTTTCCCTCCGTCAAATACGCTCTTATCTCTTGTCGCCAATCCTCATTGTCGTCTGTTAGGAGTGCAATGAGGTCGGTGCATTTTTCATGACTGTTGTGACATAGATCGTCATGACCGTCCTGTTGGATCACAAGAATAGTGTCCTCGGGAGCGGGATCCTCGTGATTGCTTTCAGGCGGCGGGATGCTAGGTTCGTTAATGGTTTCCACTGGAATCCGTCGGCGGAGATCGGGATTTGATGCCAGAGATGCAAGCGCGTCTGCTGGGGTATTTTCTTTCCTAGATATCTGGACTATGTCAGAATTCGAAAGAGCTATTAAGTTCTAGAGCCGCTTTCCGATAGGCTTCCATTCACTCATTCTTAGCCTCGTATTCTCCATTGATTTGATTCGACACAAGCATGGACTCGCAATGGGCCAGAAAATGTCGTACTCCGATTTCCCTAGCTAGTCTGAGACCGGCCAAAAGAGCTTCGTACTCGGCTGTATTGTTAGACGCCGTGAAACCCATTTTGAATGATTGTTCTAGTATTTCACCGGTTGGCGATATGATACGTACCCCTACCCCGGCTCCGCGTTTTGATGAAGCACCGTAAACGAATAATTTCCAATTTTCGTCTTCTACTTGAGTATCGACATCCAATTCAGGTGATAATTCCACAAGGAAGTCGGCTATGACCTGAGACTTGGCGGTTGTTCTGTTTCTGTAATCGATGTCGTACTCACTGAGTTCTACTGCCCACTTTGCCAGACGGCCAGATTCCCTAGATTGTGTAAAATTGTCCGCAGAGGCTGGCTACTCAGCACGACAACTGAGTGAGATTGGAAGCAGGGCGTAGCTTTCTAGCCGAGATAACGACTGCGAGGGTCAGTTTTTCCATTGATGGGTACCTTGTCTCGGCTCCGTTCATCATTTTGCTTACATAAAAGATTGGCTTTTGTTCTCCTTGGTCCTCTCGTACTAAGACTCCACTGACTGTAGTTGTTGAGCCACGATGTATAAGAAAAGTGTCTCGCCGTTCTCGGGTTTTGATAGTACTGGCGGGTTTGACAAGTAGTCTTTAAGCTGAATGAATGCCTCTTGACACTTGTTGTCCCATATAAATCTCTTGTTTCCCCGGAGGAGTTCATAGAAAGGCAGACATTTATCCGTCGAATGAGATATGAATCTGTTCAGGGCGGCTATGCGACCAGTCAGACGTTGTACCTCTCGTGTATTCTTGGGAGATGGTAAGTCGACTATTGCCGAGATCTGTTTAGGATTAGCTTCTATTCCTCTTTGGGTGACCACATATCCGAGGAACTCTTCTGATGTTACGCTGAACGTACATTTTGCTGGGTTAAGCTTCATTCCATATCGGTTAAGGATGTTAAAACACTCCTTCAGATGCCCAACATGTTGAGATGTGATTAAGGACTTTACCAGCATATCATCAATGTATACCTCCATCGTTGTGCCGAGCTGAGCTGCGAACATCCGGTTGACCAGTCGTTGGTATGTAGCTCCTGCGTTTTTAAGGCCAAATGGCATGACCTTGTAACAATAATGGCCGCGTTCTGTTATGAATGCTGTCTTTTCCCGATCGTCTGGGTTTATGAGAATTTGATTGTATCCTGAAAACGCATCCATAAACGAAAGTAACTCGTTCCCAGCTGTGGCCTCGACAAGTCGATCAATATGCGGCAAGGGAAAGCTGTCCTTTGGACAAGCTTTGTTGAGGTACGTGAAGTCGACACAGACTCTCCACTTCTCGTTCTTTTTCTTGACGACGACCGTGTTGGCAAGCCAGTCGGGGTACTTGACCTCCTGAATCGAGCCGGCATCGAGTAATTTGTCCACCTCGTCGTTGACGGCTTTGGCCCTTTCGGGACCGAGCTTCCGCCTTTTTTGCTTAATCGGCTTGTAAGTCGGATCAACATTGAGTTCGTGAGTTGTGATTGAAGGATTGATAACTTTCATGTCTTTGACTGACCATGCGAAGGTCGCGACGTTCTGCTGCAAAAAGGCGATTAGCTCTTTTTTGATATCTTCTAGTAACTCTGCACCGATCCCTATGCATCTGTTTGCATCAGAGTTATCGATGACGACTTGCTGGATAAGTTCTTTTTCTGGGCCTTTTCTGCCTTGTTCTGTATTGATCATACATGACGGTACCCTTATCTTGTGTTCTCTTATGAAGCATGACCGACTTGCTCTCTGACACTCCATAATCGTTTGGATTCCTTTAGGCAAAGGGAACTTTAGGCATTGATGATATGTTGAAGATACTAACTTCATGTTGTATAGCCAAGGCGTCCCAAGGATAACATTATAAATTGTCGGCTTGTCGATGACATGGAATTTTACCATTTTGTTGACTCCGCCGGCATAGACAGGCAACTTAATCGTTTCGATTGTGTATGTCGTCTCGCTTGTAAAACCGGTGAGTGGCTTAGCGTTCTGCTTGATATCATCTTCTTTGATCTCCATCTTCTTTAGTGTATCTAAGATGATTAAATCAATAGAACTGCCTGTATCGACAAAGATGCGAGATACCTGACAGCTTCCAATGAGGAGTTCGACCACCAATGGATCGTTATGAGGATAATGAGTTCCCCATAGATCTTGGTCAGTAAAAATAATGGGGGGTTCGTCAGATAGGATTGGCTGAGGTGCATTCTGTGCGGATAGTGCCATGCGCTCGTATCCTCTAATCGACCGAACCGAGTCGTTCACGGAGATTAAACCACCCATAATCATGTTTATTCTTCGTACGACTTTAGGAGTCTCCTCATCGTCTTCCTCTTGATCTTCACGGTCACGTTTCAAGCTATGCTCTTAATGCAGCGTTGCTGCTTGCCTTGCTTAGGCGTTTGATCATCGGCCTGCTCTTCTCGGCTTCGTTTCGATTCTTCCCTTAGCTCGTCGATGGATGCCTTGATCTTACCACTTATAAGTCAGGCATACAATGCATCTTTAAGTGTTCGGCCTTCCGACGTGTTATGCGAAGTAGCTTTATGGTACTCGCAATACTTTTCTTCCGGCTCAGAAGCAGTTTCCGGTGCCGTCTCTTTGTCCTCCTTGCTCCATTTGTTCCAAGGTTTGGATGAACGTTTTTTTCCGGAGTTGCCGACTACCATCGTTGTCTTTGCTCCTTTTTGTAATGTTGCCTAGGTTCTCGTTCTTCCTTTTTATCGGTCTTATTGATAGAGCCGAATTTCTTAGCCAGCGCCACCTTCTTCTCCTCTAACTCGACGAATTTGTTTGCCCGATGGAGGGCGTCTTCGATGGTCAGTGGCGGGTTGACAACCAAATCCTGGTAAAAGGGGATTCATGCCATACGGCGTTTGTTATAGCCGCGATAGTAAAATTATCTGGGGCTTCTGCTCATGTCATGGTCGTCTTGAACCGGTCTATGAAGGCCTATAGCGTTTCCTTATTTTCTTGCGACATAGACATCAACGCGTTCAGCGAGGTGTCTTTGTTCACATAGGCGAAGTGGTATCTTAAGAACGCTCGTGTAAGGTCGGAGAAGCTATCGATTGATTCGGGCAGAAGCCGGGAGAACCAAGTCAATGCGTCTCCTTCCAGAGTCTCAGCAAATAGTTGGCAAAGACCGATGTCGCGTTCTTTTGAAGACGAGAACCGTGCCTTCGCTGCCATAATCTTGAAAGTGGTTAAATGTGAGGCGGGATCTTTATTGCCGTTGTACGTCGGTAGTTTGAGTTTTTCCTTCTGTCGGATGTATGTATTCGTGATACGCGAAGTAAAAGGCGTCCTCTGAGTTTCTTCGATTATTCGGTCGATCTCTGGGGCGGACCCTTTGACGGTGTGGACCTCAACCTTGAGCTCCTTGAGTGTATCTCTAAGTTCGGTTAGTTGCTTCTCGACCCGGCTGCGGTTTTCTCCTTGAACATGTGTTTCATGAGTTTCCTCGTGGGATGCGCCTCGCTCGTAGCGATGGCTATCCCGGCACGAGTCATTCTCACGACGCGAGGTCCGCCTGCGATCTGATCCCTAGTCGTGCTGGGATTCGTAATCATCCCGTTCATATTCTTCAGCTAGGTCTCTGGAGGGTGAGTACCGTTCATGATCATCTTGTTTTTGACGCGAGTTTTGCTTGGGTTCCTTCGGATCCCGATTTCGCTGCGAGCTTCGCTCACGTCTATCCTTTCTATTTCGCTCTTGGTGCGAGTCCTTGGGTTCGTGACCCAGGCTCTGCTCTTGGTGATCTTCTTTAGGCGTATCATAGATCAGTCGTCTTGCGACTTTTTCTTTAGCCTTGGGGGAGATAGCCCGTTTGGATTTCCTCGACTGTTGGTCGGAGCGAATTCGTTCATGCTCAGACTGCAACTTGTCGATTCTTCCAGAAACCTCTCTTAGCAAATCGTTCTGGGAATCGATTTTGGCCATTAGAGTCGCTAGAACAGAGTCTTCTTCGACTTGTTTAGCTGTTTTATCGGCTGGCGGTGTTGGGAATGTCCTGAAATATATTGTACTTGCTCTAAGTGAAAGTCGTATAGTCGAGATGAGACAATCACATAACACTAGGTAGTCATAACGCTTTGCTAGAAGCCACTTATGATCAATGAGTTGAGAACTCATTGCTAGTGTTATATGATCCTACAGGGTCACACACCTAAGCAAACTGGGCGTTAAAGACGAGGTTGATCTTTAATGTAATGATCCAGTGAATGCATATGTGATATGCATTCGATATCAATGTTCTGGGATAGCATCGATCGTTGCAGATAGTGCATCGATCGATGCACTCGCGGATTAATCAGATTAATTCGGTTTAATCGTTGGTTAATTCCGTTGTGGTTTAAGCCGACATATATAAGATATATGGTCGACCTAAACTCGTCCCTAACCTAATTCACAGCCACCAGAACACAGATAGAAACCTCTCTGGAGATTAGATCTCTGTAAGGCACTAGCATCCCTGCGGTCCAGTTTGTGTGCGTGTGGATACCAGTAGAGGCGCAGCATTTGAGGCGCTTCGTGATCTCGATTATCTGCAAACACTTCCGCTGCATATTCATAAGGTAACTTCGAGATCTGATAGATTCAATTACATGAACCTTAGATCCTAGGCTCGGAATTCAGACTAGGGTTGCTAATCCTGATTAGAACTGCTAGAAATTCCTTCAGTTGTATAAGAGCTTTAGGGTTCCATTGAATCTGTAGCATGATGATTAGATTAGTTGAATCTAGATCTTTGTATAATTGATACAAGCATGCTAAAACTCGTTTTGATCAAAGTAACCTAGTTTAGGGTTTTGTTCGAAAACGTTTTAAGGTTTTTCGCATAGTGTCGATCGTTGCCAATCGGGCATCGATCGACACAGAGCGAAAACCCGAATAAAATTTAGGGTTTTTCGCATGGTGTCGATCGTTACCAATCCGGCAACGATCGATGCAGGGCGAAAACCCGAATAAACCTAGTTTTCGCCTAGTGTCGATCGACGCAATTGTTGCATCGATCGACACAGCCTCGCGAGATTGTTGGATCGGTTCAATTGGATTGGACCGGTTATCCAGCTTGGTTAGTAATGGTCGAACACTGTGAATGGTTTAAATGCGATTGGTTTGATTAGGTTGGCATCGACCGATGCTGATGTAGCATCGATCGACGCTGACCGGTATTCAAAACCGGATCAATTGGATTGATCGGTTATCGCGGATCAATTAATTATAAGAATTAAAACGTAGTAAAACTGAACGTTTTAAATGGTTCCGTTCCTCAACCAAATATCAAGTGTACTTGATGTCTTTCCAATCTTGTCAACTGTCAAGACCCATTTAGTTGTGTGATAGACTTGCAGTGCAAGATATCCACAATTTCATGAGTAAGGCAGAGGTAATCGTGTTGATGGACTTGCAGTGCAAGACACCGACAAATTACGTGACTGAAGAGATTGGTTTACTTGACTGGGCCATCAAAATCGTTTTGGGCCCAGAGACATCAGGTGGATTGGACATAAGATGTCGATCCACGACCAAGAGTTATATTGGATATAACTAGCAAGGTTGTTGCTTACCTAGATAGCTAAAGTTGAGTGATAGCCAGTGGCTCACTTGAATTTAGTGAAGTATAGGTCTTGGATCATTATATTCATCTGAGGAAACATTGTTTGAATATAATTCGAGTTTTCTTAAAAGTTAAGACTTCTCATTTCTTGAACATCATAACTAAACCTTTTATTTTCTATGATTCTCAGCTATGACTGCTACTCATAACAATTCTTTCTCCCTGCGATCCGTCCTTGAGAAGGACAAGTTAAATGGATCGAATTTTCTCGAATGGTATCGGAACTTGAGAATTGTTCTCAAGCAGGAGAAGCGGGACTATGTCCTTGAAAATGTTCTCCCTGAAAAACGAGAGCCAATGCTCCACATGCAGAAAGGAATGCTTGGGATAAGCATTCTAATGATGTGGTCGATGTGAATTGTCTCATGTTGGCTACCATGAACTCGGATTTGCAGAAGCAATACGAGAACGTGGAGTCGCCCGTGGAGATGATCACTAGCCTGGAAAGTATGTTTCAGGAGCAAGCACGAACTGAGAGATACCAGACGGTTAAATCTCTCATTGAATGCAAGCCACCAAAGGACAATCCAGTCAGTCCTCATGTCATTAAGATGATGGGCTACTGACATCATTCTGCAGTCACTGCCGTCAAGTTATGATCAGTTTGTTATGAACTATAACATGAATAACTTGACAAAGACATTGACTGAGCTGCATGGCATGCTCAAGACAGCTGAGCCAAATATCAAGAAGGGCACTCCTAATGTACTTATGGTACAAGGGGGTAAGAAGTTTAAGAAACTTGGCAAAGGTAAGGGAAAGGGTAAGGCAGTCCCGGTTGAGAACCAGAACACGCCGGCGCCAGCCCCAAAGCCCAAGCCGGGCCCATCTGAGACTGATAAGTGCCATTACTGTAAAGAGCTTGGGCATTGGAAGAGAAATTGCAACAAATTCTTGGAAGAGAAGAAGAAGAAGAAGACTTTCGAGACTTCATCTTCAGGTATTTATGTTATAGAAGTAAATGTTACTACTTCTGTTTCTACTTCTTGGGTATTGGATACCGGCTGTGGTGCTCATATTTGTACAAATATGCAGGGCCTAAGCAACAGTAGGAAGTTGGAAAAGGGACAAGTGGACCTGCGCGTGGGGAATGGAGCAAGAGTTGCTGCATTAGCCGTAGGAACATATAACTTGTCTTTACCTTCTGGTTTGGTTTTAAAGCTTAATAATTGCTACTATGTACCTGCTATAAGCAGAAATATTATTTCCATTCCTATTTTGGATGTGGAAGGATATCAGTTTTCAATTAAGAATATATGTTGTTCTTTTGATTACAATGATATATTTTATGGTAGCAGCCCATTAGAGAATGAGCTTTATGTTTTAAACCAAACCGCACCAATCTATAACATTAACACCAAGAGATTCAAATCAAATGACACGAATCAGACTTTTCTTTGGCATTGTCGTTTGGGCCACATAAACGAGAAACGGATCCAAAAGCTCCATAGTGATGGGCTTCTGGGCTCATTTGATTATGAATCATGTGAGAAATGTGAATCTTGTTTACTAGGCAAAATGACTAAGGCCCCTTTCAACAAACCAAATGAAAGGGCCAGTGACTTATTGGGCCTTATACATACAGATGTATGCGGCCCAATGAGCACAAGTGCTAGAGAAAATTTTCGATACTTCATTACCTTCACTGATGATTTCAGCAGGTATGGCTATGTCTATTTAATGAGACATAAGTCGGAATCTTTTGAAAAGTTCAAAGATTTCCAAAATGAAGTACAGAATCAACTTGGCAAAAGTATTAAGGCTCTTCGATCAGATCGTGGAGGAGAATACTTGAGCCAAGAATTCAGTGATCATTTGAGAGATTGTGGAATTGTTTCACAACTCACTCCTCCTGGAACACCACAATGGAATGGCGTGTCTGAGAGGAGAAATCGGACTTTATTAGATATGGTTCGGTCAATGATGAGTCTCTCAACTCTTCCATTATCCTTTTGGGGATATGCTCTAGAAATGTCTGCGTTTACACTTAATAGGGTTCCGTCAAAATCAGTTGCAAAGACACCACATGAGATGTGGACTGGAAATGTTCCGAGTGTGTCTTTCCTGAAGATTTGGGGTTGTGAAGCTTATGTTAAGCGATTAATTACAGATAAGCTCGAACCCAAATCAGACAAGTTCTACTTCGTTGGTTATCCTAAGGAAACCAAGGCATACTACTTTTACAACCAATCCGAGAACAAAGTGTTTGTTGCTCGGAACTGCGTTTTTCTTGAGAGAGAATTTCTTTCCAAGAGAAACAGTGGGAGTAAAGTACAACTCGAAGAAGTTCGAGAACCGCAGGAAAATGCTCAACCCGTAGAGGAAGAGCAACAGTTGGATCTACAAAGAGTTGTAGAGACGGCGCCTGTGGAGCCTGAAATTCGCCGATCCGAAAGGATCCGTCACGAACCCGAGAGATATGGATTTCTCGTAACCAATTGTCATGATTTGTTAATCATTGACAGTGACGAGCCAGCAAATTTCGAAGAAGCAATGATGAGCCCTGACTCCGCAAAGTGGCTGAAAGCCGCTGAATCCGAAATGGGATCCATGACACAGAACCAAGTATGGACTTTGGTTGATTTACCCGATGGTGCAAGACCCATTGAGTGTAAATGGATTTTCAAGAAGAAAATTGATGTGGATGGAAATATTCAGATATATAAAGCAAGGCTAGTGGCAAAAGGTTTCAAACAAATTCATGGTATTGACTATGAAGAAACCTATTCACCTGTCGCCATGCTTAAATCCATTCGGATTCTCCTAGCAACAGCTGCTCATTATGATTATGAGATCTGGCAGATGGACGTGAAAACAGCTTTCCTTAATGGAATTCTGGAAGAGGATGTGTACATGACACAACCCGAAGGTTTCATCGATCCAAATGCAGCTAGAAAAGTATGCAAACTTCATCGATCCATTTATGGATTGAAGCAAGCATCTCGGAGTTGGAATCTTCGTTTTGATGAAGCAGTCAAAAAGTTTGATTTCATCAGAAGCGAAGAAGAACCATGTGTTTACAAGAAGACTAGTGGGAGCGCAGTTGCATTTCTCGTGTTGTATGTAGATGACATACTTCTTCTCGGAAATGACGTTTCGTTGTTACAGTCTGTTAAGACTTGGCTCGGAAGTTGTTTTTCAATGAAAGACATGGGAGAAGCCGCGTATATTCTTGGAATAAGAATCTATAGAGATAGATCAAACAAGTTGATTGGACTGTGTCAAGACACTTATATCGATAAAGTCTTACACAGGTTCAGAATGCAAGATTCCAAGAAGGGCTTCATACCAATGTCTTATGGCATAAGTCTCAGCAAGAAGCAGTGTCCTGAGACACCTGCTGAGCGAGATCGCATGAGTCGGATTCCCTATGCCTCGGCGTTGGGATCCATCATGTATGCCATGCTCTGTACTCGTCCAGATGTTTCTTGTGCTTTAAGCATGACGAGCAGATACCAATCGGATCCAGGTGAAAGTCACTGGACAGCAGTCAAGAATATTCTGAAGTATTTGAGAAATACTAAGGACAAATTCTTGGTGTATGGAGGAAGTGATGAGCTGGTAGTAAGTGGTTACACAGACGCAAGTTTTCAGACAGACAAAGATGATTTCCGATCACAATCTGGTTACATCTTCTGCCTGAATGGCGGTGCAGTCAGCTGGAAGAGTTCCAAGCAGGACACTGTAGCAGATTCCACAACTGAAGATGAGTACCTCGCTGCTTCTGAAGCGGCAAAGGAGGCTGTTTGGATCAAGAAGTTCATCACTGAACTTGGTGTGATTCCTAGCATTTCTGAGCCAGTGGCTTTGTATTGTGACAACAATGGAGCCATTGCGCAAGCAAAGGAACCTAGATCACACCAGAAATCCAAACACATAGAAAGGAGATATCACCTTATCCGTGATATTGTGAATAGAGGAGATGTGAAGATCAGCAGAGTCCCGACGGATGAGAATGTTGCTGATCCACTGACCAAGCCCCTCCCAAGGCCTAAGCATGAGTTTCATACTACTGCTGTAGGCATTAGATTTCTTAAGATATGATCTTGATTTCAGTGGGAGTTGTATTTGTTTTAGTTATGACATGATGTTCACAAAGACATAATAGTTATGTTATTTTAATGAAATTGTTTCAGCATTATTTAATTGTGTTAATTAAATATATATAATGTCCCAAAGTAATTTATGACATTTTATAGGCCATCAAGTATGTGACTTGATCATGAAACCCTATAAGGAATAAATGACATAAATTATAATGGTCCCTGGTCGAGGTTGTTAACGTGGGACATTAACAACCACGTGAGATTAGTATGTGAGGTGACTGATGACCATGTTTCATGGAGTCATTAATAAGTGTATTAAAGTCATTCACATAGATATGTGTTAGAGAACACATGATCGGACTTGACCCGTCAATGAGAACTCTACAAGATGTTATATTAGTGTCATAAGAGTTTCTCATTACGACAAAAGAGTTTAGTCCTAAGACCTGAGTCCATCATGTCCTCTTTCATATGGATTGGTTCGTCTTGACTTTGTCAAACGTCGGCCGTAACTGGTGATTATAAAGACACTGATTAGGCGTATCATGAAATATGAAAGAGACATGGATGGAACAAGATGGGATTTGTACCTCCTATATAACAGGAGTTAAATATCTCTGGGCCTATCGAAGATTTGATACTGGAAATGCGTGGCCGCACTCAAACGAGGTGATTGTCAGTCGTTTGTTTTATCAGTACAAATCGGGATTCGATAAACGTGATCTGGCTTAATAAGGATGACACAGTTCTTGCCTTATGCTAGATTGAGATATAGCTACAAAGGGATTAAAGGAATAGATGATTCCAGTACAAGTGGGAGATTGTTGGGAATGTCCTGAAATCTATTGTACTTGCTCTAAGTGAAAGTCGTATAGTCGAGATGAGACAATCACATAACACTAGGTAGTCATAACGCTTTGCTAGAAGCCACTTATGATCAATGAGTTGAGAACTCATTGCTAGTGTTATATGATCCTACAGGGTCACACACCTAAGCAAACTGGGCGTTAAAGACGAGGTTGATCTTTAATGTAATGATCCAGTGAATGCATATGTGATATGCATTCGATATCAATGTTCTGGGATAGCATCGATCGTTGCAGATAGTGCATCGATCGATGCACTCGCGGATTAATCAGATTAATTCGGTTTAATCGTTGGTTAATTCCGTTGTGGTTTAAGCCGACATATATAAGATATATGGTCGACCTAAACTCGTCCCTAACCTAATTCACAGCCACCAGAACACAGATAGAAACCTCTCTGGAGATTAGATATCTGTAAGGCACTAGCATCCCTGCGGTCCAGTTTGTGTGCGTGTGGATACCAGTAGAGGCGCAGCATTTGAGGCGCTTCGTGATCTCGATTATCTGCAAACACTTCCGCTGCATATTCATAAGGTAACTTCGAGATCTGATAGATTCAATTACATGAACCTTAGATCCTAGGCTCGGAATTCAGACTAGGGTTGCTAATCCTGATTAGAACTGCTAGAAATTCCTTCAGGCGGGATGCGCTCGCCATCTTTTCCGGACCTGGAGCCTTGTGGCAGTTTGCCATTGAGCGCTCCGGCCTCTTCATCTTCGTGATCGCTTAGGTCAGCGTCGCTTTCTACGTAATCGACCTTGGGGGTTGTCCTTGGGGTCGATCTCGTCGTTGTTTCCAGACATCTCGTTCAGGAATTTCTTCTAGAAATCCCCACAGTCGGCGTCAATCGTAAGATCTCAACTCGGCCTATCCAAAGATAGAAAGATTTTTAGGGTTTTTCTTGAGGGATTCTAAAAGAAGGGTTCAAGAACACAGTGAGAGTATATAAATTAGGGTTTTCGCTTAGGTTTCCGAAAAGGAATAAAGCGGCTGAGGAAAGTGTTTAAGTCGCCGGAGAAAAATTAGGTTAAATCGGTTTCGCTAATAACTCTCAAGCAAATTGTATTGAAAAAGCGTGTGTTTATTGAATGATGAGATGCCTTTTTATAAGGTTACAATGTCGGTTTAACAGAATAAGGAAAACTCGAGATAAACATGAATCTTTCCTATTATCGCGGTCTTAAATACATCTTTATCTCGGTGTGTCGACTACGCGCGCCGCTTTCCTTTTCTCGTCTCTACCTCCCTTGTTACGCTAATTGTTCCAAATGACCGGGCCGAGTTAGGTCAACTCGAAACCTGCTTTCCTAATTGGGCCGACCTAAATTCCTGAATTGACTTTTTGGGAAGGATGCTAATTCTGACTCCAACATTTACTATATATGGTGTATTACGAAATGCTCAATTTAAAATTGTTCAGCAAATCTAATTAATTCGACATTCAAGTTTTTTATTGCATCGTTGATTTGCAATGTATACCGACCATACTAAACCGTACCAACTACACTTTATATTAACCAGCTACTCTTATTGTACGATGCTCATAGTCCATTTTCAACTCAGATTATATTTTTTTATTCCAAATTCTTTTTTAAAGTAAAGTTTTCTTTTATTTTATTTTAATTAAAAATAAAGTAAAAAATAGAATTATTTCAGGTTTGGAATAAAAAATTGCAGTAAAATTTTGATATCATAATAATAATTTGAATTATTTTTGATATCAGTAAAATAGAATTATTTTAATATCATAATAATAATTTGCGAGCCTTTAAGCGGTATAAACACTATCTCTTCTTTCTAAAGACTTCCGCCGTTTCCTCTTCTTTTTCCGGCAGTCTTCTCCTCGCCGGCAGTTTCTGTCGGTGTTGCGAGTAGATCCGCCACCCCGTTTTCTTTTTTCGTCATGTTCTTCATCTTTAGATATATGATATGCTCCAAGGCGATGGTGACAGATCTAATTTTCTCGGCGTGCATGGCAGCGGATCTGCGGCGGTTGGTGTCTGCTTCTCTCTGCTAAGCTTGTTTCTTTGAGGACGGGGCGGATAAGGCTTCCTCAAGAGTGGTCGGCGTTTGTTCTCCAAAGGTCCCTCTCTCTGCTGGCGGTGTCAGAATGTCCAGTGGAGTGTGGTCGGTGTGTTGGGATTTGTAAGACAGAGATGGCGACGGTGGTTAGCCGGTGATGCGTGACGGTTGGAAGACTCCTAGTAAGCTCGAAACTAGAGGGCCGCTTAGAAGCGTGAAAGGAGTTAACGAACCGTATCTGCCATCCCTCACCGTCAAAATCTCTGCTCTTCTTCTCTGTCGGCATATTTCACGGCATAGTCTCCTAGGGTTTCTCGATTTCGTTTTGCAGGGCAGTTGCGATTGCGTCGGTGGTCTAGGCTCTGTCCTCGTGTCGGATCTTCGTCTGCACTTGGTGGTGGCACCACCGTTGGAGGCGGCGGCACCAAATTAAGATTAGGGTTTCTTCAGTTGACTATTTTTGGGCATTTGTTCTTTGGGCTGTTTGTAGATCTAGGTCCATTTGGGATTGCGTTTGGGCTTTATTTATTTTCTTATAATAATTTGAATTATTTTTGATATCAGTAAAATAGAATTATTTTGATATCATAATAATAATTTGCGAGCCTTTAAGCGGCATAAACACTATTCCTTATTTCTAAAGGCTTCCGCCGTTTCCTCTTCTTTTTCCGGCGGTCTTCTCCTCGCCGGCAGTTTTTGTCGGTGTTGCGAGTAGATCCGCCACCCCGTTTTCTTTTTCGTCATGTTCTTCATCTTTAGATATACGATCTGCTCCAAGGCGATGGTGGCGGATCTAATTTTCTCTGCGTGCATGGCAGCGTATCTGCGGCGGTTGGCGTCTGCTTCTCTATGCTAAGCATGTTTCTTTGTGGACGGGGCGGACAAGGCTTCCTCAAGAGTGGTCGGCGTTTGTTCTCCAAAGGTCCCTCTCTCTGCTGGCGGTGTCGGAACGTCCGGTGGAGTGTGGTCGGTGTCTTGGGATTTGTAAGACAGAGGTGGTGACGGTGGTTAGCCGGTGACGCGTGACGGTTGGAAGACTCCTAGTAAGCTCGAAACTAGAGGGCCGCTTAGATGCGTGAAAGGTTAACGAACCCCATCCCTCAATGTTTCTCGATTTCGTTTTGCAGGGCAGTGGCGATTGCGTCGGTGGTCTAGGCTCTGTCCTCGTGTCGGATCTTTGTCTGTGTTTGGTGGTGGCACCGCCGTTGGAGGCGGCGGCGCCAAGTTAAGATTAGGGTTTCTTCAGTTGACTGTTTTTGGGCATTTGTTCTTTGGGCTGTTTGTAGATCTAGGTCCATTTGGGATTGCGTTTGGGCTTTATTTATTTTCTTATAATTTGTTTAAATTCTATATTTATGCAAACCCTTTGACAAAAAAAAAATTTCCAATTTTATTTCAGTTAAAAATGAAATAAAAAATAGAATTATTTCATGTCTAGAATAAAAAGTAGTGTTATTCTATTTTTTGATTATTACTTTATTTTGGAGTAATTCAAACAAAATCCAACTCCATTTTAGAATCATTCTATTTTAAAATAAAAAAATACACTTTTATAGTAGAGGTTCCTTAGGACTTAAACGGCTAAACCAAATTGTGTTATTATTCAATTATTTTACTTTCTAATTAATCGAGTTGTTTTGTCTTTTGCTGATTTTGAACATATATTATTAGGATTCTCATAGGTTTGAATGGTTAGATGATAAAACTATATAAAGTATTAGGAATAAAAAAATACTTTGGCATTGTTTTTCTTTCTGAATGAATGTTACATTGTTCTAGTCCACCTTCGTATGCTCTTTATTCCTCGATTTCGCAGGGAGAGGAGTCTATTTCTGACATTCTTGTCTATTTGTTTAGAGAGGACAATCGCCGGCTGTTATCTCCAAACAAATAAGGAGACACATGTCAGATACATATCAAGAATATAATTTTTTTATGTTAGGCCATTTGTAAAAAGGCGTTGTTATCTAGTTTTGTATGTTGAATATGAGTTGTATATATCTAAGAATCTTTTTTTGAAGAAAAATATATAAGATTTTGAAATATTTTCTTTTTCATTTTCACTAATTGTGGTTCGCTCCTTTATATTTTACTTTTTCCATTGTATATTTCTATAAGTGTAATTTAAACAAATCGGTGAGCTCGTATTCATCATCAAACCTCTTTGTATTCTAACCGTAAGGATTTTTTGTTTGTGAGAGAAAAGTTTAATATTAAAGTTGGATCAGATGAGTCATGCAGAGTTGCTTTCCACTAAATAAAAATTGATTATTTCTTAAATTGAAAGTAAAGAAATTGTTATGTGACAGAAAGAAAAGAGAAAAGGAGATTTCAATTCATATTATTATCTAGAGCATGAAAGGGAATTTATAAAAGAATATCTATATTTATGAATTATATGAAAACAGAAAAACAAAGTAAGCATGGCCATGGGTCCGATGGCTACGTACTTACCGAAAATGAAGAAAGCCACTAAGAGAAACTGAAGGGTTGTGAAATGGTCCACGTTTCACCAAAATCCTTTCTTTTTATAACCATTGGGTCGCCCATGAGCCCACCTGAAACCAACCCGAACCGTTTGGATCCAACCAAGAATTGTCTACTCCTCTTGATCACTTTGCTTATTTTGGCAGCTCTCGATAATACTAACAAGAAGCTGTCCAATTCTGTTAGGGTTTGGTTATGATGACGGACCTTTGAAATATCGGATTTTTCTGGTCCTCTTTAGACAATAAAGATGGTCCAGTCCGACAAATAGCATAGGTGGTGTTTTGCTGACAGGTACCGAACTGCTTTTACTTTGTTCAGACCAAAAACAAAAAATAATCAAACCGCTTTGTTTTCTATAGAAATTGATTATAAACGGTAGAAGGGTAAAAAGAGTGTGAGGTTTTAACCCTTGTTCGGAAACTCGTTAGGCGCTGTGCGTGCGGCTGGCCACGGCTTAACTTTTATATATGTTTTTATATCTAATCTATTAAAACAGGAAGGTTTGCCATGGTACATAAATGTTGTTTCCGGAATTTGCCATTGATATTATTAGGATTTGTAACCTTCATTAAGGGTAAAACTGTAAAACAATGTATATTAATGATTTAATTAAATTTCATTAAGAGTAATTAGGGAATATAACATTATCTCTACAATCCATGTTTCCAAACAAGACAATTATTAAACATGACAATTATTAAACATGTAGCCAAACAACCAAATTCTAATGGGTCATACTTTCCTAATTAATTAAAATCAAAACAAATTAATTGATAAATATAATTAATAATTTATACATCAACTATTATATATAAATTAAGATTCTCTAATTTATGATTTAATTCAAAATATATTTATAATATATTTTAATATTTTTTTTCAAATATATATATATATATATATATATATACATATTACGATTGATGTTTTTACGATTGTACTTTTTAGCAAGTTTTTCCATCAAACTGAAAAATATTTAATTAATTAAACGGGTTGAAAAATTACTTAGCCAATCTCGATTATAAATTTTCTATAAAAAAATTCGCATATAGTAAATAATTTCAGTTGATATATTTTAAACTTAATAAAAATAATAAAATGATTTCATACTTATATTATTCAAATATTTGAAGCGTCAAATTATGCTTTATGTTTGAATGAAGTTTTTAATGGATAGTTCCATCAAATTTGCAAATTATATATACGACTACAACATGTATTTTATAAAATAATATTTTAGATAAATATAATAACAATTAAACATATACCACATAACTTTTACAATAGTTGTTTTCATATATATATTTTCCAAACTATGATCTTACGATACAACACATATTAAAATATATAATGCGAAATCGTTATTTTAATCTCTTAATCCTTACGATATAAATCCTCCAAATAACACATAATTCATTTAAAAAATAAAAAACTAAATTGCTAACTCACTGTTTATAATGTTGGTTAAACAATTATAATCAAAATTAGATTACATAATTAAAAATCTAAATTACTATTAACAAAATGAATAAAAAGTAAAATTTGTAAAGAAAATTAAACCCGCACTTAGAAGTGCGGGTCAAAATCTAGTAAATATATTAAATTGTATGTAACACAGAATTAACATAACATCTTAGTTTGGTGGTTTGCGCATTGGAGTTAAAACTTAGGCATCCGGGTTTGAACCATTTGTAGCGTATTTTGGTCCATTTTAATTTAAATCATTAGTGAAGGGTAGAACGGACAATTCCTGTTCATCTTCTTCCTCACCTGTCGCCTCCAAACCCTAACAATGGCGACTGGCATTTTTCCCCCCGTTTTTCACTTCTTTTTAGTTTTTTTCTGTTTTATTTGTATTGATATCTAAAATTGCTAGATCTACTAAATAACACTTGATTTTGCAAGTTAAAATGGACGAAAAATCGAAATTTTACAAAGTCACCGATTTTTTAACCGAATAGATCCAAATCGCCGCGGCCACAGGCCGACGAGCGATATTCCGACGACTTTCTGGCAATAGTCGCTGCGTTTTAGAACA
This sequence comes from Orychophragmus violaceus, assembly GCA_030180135.1. Classification (NCBI taxonomy): domain Eukaryota; kingdom Viridiplantae; phylum Streptophyta; class Magnoliopsida; order Brassicales; family Brassicaceae; genus Orychophragmus; species Orychophragmus violaceus. The sequence continues at coordinate 73,837,881 of CM058232.1, forward strand.
CCGGTTTTAACTTTTATGCCTTTGTTGATAAAACTAATCCATAAATAAGTAATATTGCACAACGAATTGGTTACCCAGTTCATGGTTTCACCTCTACGTATGCGGTGTGAAACTCTTATCTCATAAATCCACTAGATCAAAGAAAGAGTAAAGTCTTTTACAACACTAATCTTGCATATGTTCTTTGTTTTAAGTTCAAGCTTGGAAGCAATCACCCAACTATCTCAAGAACACCTCTAAGCAACAATATGAAGAACTTGGTATAGAAACAAGATTAGCTACTCTCTATTTATACACCTAGTCTCCACCATATCTCCTAATTAGACTAGGTATTGATTTAGATAATGACTCTAACATATATCCTAAGTCAATCGAGAATACATTTACCTAGTGTAATTTGGTCTTGTTGTGTTGCAGGATTTATGGAAGCTTCTATGCCACAACTCTCATTACTCATGTCTTGATGTTGATCTTTGATCAGCCCATTACGACACAAAAGAGATATGTCAGATTAGGTCAATATTGATTTACAATCTCCACATTATTGACCAATTAACCCGGCAAGCCTTATCTCTTCAGCTTCATCTTTCTTTCTCTCTAATGCGATCTCCGAAAAGCAACCGATCTTCACGACGAATGTCATTTTCCGGCGAATCCTTTCTCTGCCGACTTCATCGAGTGAGCTTCACCTCCATCGTCAGCTCCAAGCCGACTCCGCCTTTGATTTCCGGTAAGATTTCTTAGCCTCTTCATCTTTTTCTTAACTTCTTAGCTTTATATTCCTTTTGAACATTCTTGCATGTAAATAAAACCTTCCGATTATTCTTAAATCTTATTGACAAATATTTTTTATTTCCTTGCTTTTCCAGGACACTCTTCGAAGAGCTCCTCCTTTCACCCATTTCAAAATCCACTTATGTCTTCGGGTAAGTCAAGTTCCTTGATTGGATTTTCCTATCTTGTTTACATCTATTTGCTCATAATCTGAATCCGACTTTATTTTACTTTTGCATGCATGTCGAATACTCCTACTCTTGCAAACCATGTACTTTGGTGAAATACTTTAAAAGGTAAAGTCTTTTCTGCTTCTAAACCGACTTTATTTTACCCTTTTCTTGGTTAGGTTTCTTAGGTCTTTCTAAGGGGATTCCTAAGACAAAACTTACTAACATCAATTTTTCTTTTCTTTTACTCTCCTCTGCGTGACATCCTGTTGAATAGTAGCTGTGAAACTTGACAAAAAATCCCCTTCAGCTTACTTTCATTTCACAATCACCTTGTGGTAAGATATTTAACTTCTTCAATATCTTCTTTTAGTTGTCGATTTCTGTAATGCACATGAACACTAATGCTTTTGTGTTCTCATTTGTCTTGCGAGAGAGTCCTAAATCAACAAAGAGTCTCTCGAGTTTTCAAGCTTCATCAGGCTAAGACTCTTAGGGACTCACATCCCTACTGGTTTTCCAGGTAACACTTTAGTTAGGATATATGCTGGGTTGATAGATGTGTGAATCTTGAGTAGATAGACATCACCGTTTTTATAACATCACAAATAAAGTATAGTTTATTGTTTATATGTTTAGTTCGCTCATGGAATCTGCCATTCTTAGCTAGATGTATAACACTTTGTGAATCTGAGTAATCTTTAACATCATCTTTACTAACCCCAAATCACTAACCATCCTTTTTATCCATAATTCTTCTTTAAAAGCTTATGTTAGGGTCATGTACTCTAACTCTATAGTAGACAGAGCTACTATGTGTTGTAGTCCTGACCTCCAACTCAATTCCCTCTACTCGAAAGACATAACATGTTACTGATCTTTTTCTATCAAGATCAATAGCATAGTCTGCATCTGAAAAACCCTCCACCATAAACTTGTATTCTCAGTGAAAGTAAGACTTAGGTTTGAAGTTCATTTAAGATACATAAGTTTCCATTTCAATGCTTCCCAATTAATTCTTCATGGACTTCCCATAAATCTGCTTACTACTCTCTCTGTGTATGCCATGTCTGGTCTTGAACCCACCATGGCATACATGAACGACCCTACTGAATTTGCATAGGACACTTAGCTCATCAAGTTTCTCTCAATCTCTAGTTCTTTTTCACTTAAACTTCGAAGTTTGAACTGAGATACCAAAGGTGTAACAATTGGTTTAGCTTCATTAATTCTAAATGTTTTTAGTACTTGTTCGATGTACTTTTTGAGATAGTTTTAGGATCCCATTCTTTCTCTCTCTGATTTATCCATCCCGAGTATCCTTGTAGCTTCTATGAAATCTTTCATTTCAAATTCTACCATCAGGCCTTACTTAATTTTGTTGATTCCTGCTGAATTATTTGATGCTAAGCATGTCATCTACATATATAAAAGATATACAACCTCATTAAACTTATCGCCTGAGATGTATACACATAGGTTAAATAGACTTCTTCTGAATTTGTGAGTTTTCATGAAACTATCGAATCTTCTATTCCATTGGCTTGAGGATTGTTTAAGCCCATATAAGGGCTTATATAGCTTGCATACTAAGTTCTATTTCCCTTTCACAAGAAAACTCTTAGGTTGTTCCATGTAGATCTCTTGATCTAATGTTCCATGTAAGAAAGTTGTCTTTACATTTAATTTCTCTAAGTCATAGTCTTGACTCACGACTAATGACATCATGATGCGAATGGAGGCATGTTTGACTACTGATCCAAACACTTCATTGTAGTCTATCCCCTATATTTGAGAAAATTCTTTCTCAACCAACCTTGCTTTATATCTAAGTTCTTCTACTCCTGGGATTCCTGGTTTCCATTTGAAAACCCACTTGCAACCTATTACTTTCTTCTTCTCTAGACATGTCTAATTTTTATCCAAAGAATTGATTTCATTTTTAGCTTCCAAGTTCCAAATTTTCCAGTCTTTACTTCTTCTTGCCTCTGAGAATGACTTTGGCTCATCTATCTCAATGTCTTCTACACATGAAAATGCATATGCCACAACATCAAAGCCATCATACTTAGAAGAAAATTTTGTTCCCCTGATACTTCTATCTCTAGAAAGAATGTGATTCTCAAGATTATCATGATTATTACTATTGTTAACATCTACTTGTTCTCCATTTGAATTACTTTCTAAAGTCGTCTCTGCGATAGATTATGGTTGTTTGATGCTGAGTTAGCTCCACCTTGAGCCATATTCTGAGCGGCTGAATATCCTGGGGATGCTTCTATGATAATATAATTACTAAAAGAAAACTTCTTAGACCTTTTCTTTGTTAATTCCATTATTTCTTCCTGATCTGAGACCTTTCCTTCACTAGTCAACAATGTATCTTTATACATTTCATTCTCATTAAAGATCACATTCCTACTAATGTTGCATCTTACATCTTCTTCAATCCACACTCTATATTCTTTTGTTCCTTACAAATATCCAACAAACATACCCTTTATAGCTTTTGAACTTGTCTTTCCTTGTGAGACATGAACTTAAGCTGAACATCCAAAGCTTCTTAGATGACTTAAGTATGGTTTAAAACCACTCCAAATCTCTTCTGGTAGCTTGTAATCAATAGAATAATTTGGTGATCTAGACTGTCGTTGAAGAAGCCCCAGCTCATAACTTTTCTTCCAAACCACTTTCAGCGAGCATGCGTTTAACTTTATTCATGATTGTTTTGTTCATTCTCTCTAATACTCCATTTTGTCATGGATTATATGTGCAAGTTATGTGTCTCTTAATTCTTGATACCTTGCATAAAGTATCGTATGATTGTTGCAGAATTCTAATCCATTGTCTGTCTTTAGACATTTGATCTTCATGTGTTTCTGATTTTCTGCCATTTCTTTCCGTTCCTTGAACTTTTCAAATGTTTCATTATTTTTTCTTAAGAAATAAATCCACACCTTTCTTGAGAAATCGTACATGAAAGACACAAAGTACTGAGAACCAGCAAGACTTTCTGTGATTGATGGAGCACCCCATAAATATGAGTGAACATACTCTAGGACATCTTTTGTTGTATGTTTTGATATTTTAAAGCTTTGTTTATGAGCCTTTACCAACACACAATTTTCACACAACTTTAGTTCTTCAATCTGTAAGATATCCTTCCTTCACCATAATGTTCATACACTTACTGTAATACCCTGTATCGAGAATTGGTCAACGGGTAGTCAAGAAGTCAACGAGGGGCATTTCTGTAATTTTCAAGAAAGGAAGGACATTTTGGTAATTTTACCAAAATGCGAGCCGGAAGTTAAGACGGGCCAAATGTTCTTATTTTTAAACATAAAGAACATTTAGAAGACCATAAATGGAAGAAGCGGAGTCTAAACAATTTTTTCGGACTATCGAGAATGGAAACCGATAAAACCGAAGAAACTTGTAAAATTCATATCGGGAGCTACGGGAGTCCGATTAAGGTGAAACGCATTTCTAAATACTTCTTAAGGAGTCTAGTATTCAAAAAAGAAGTTTTGGGAATTTATACTGAAGCTTCGAAGGTCTTGAAAAATTAAAGCTTAATTGGGGAAATAGGCTTAAATACTCATTTTATTTGATTAAACAAGTCATTGGACATTATAGATGAAACTTGCTGATCAAGTAACAAATAATCAATTTTATTTGTTACTGAAGACGGAGAATTACGTGGCTGTATATAGAAGAAGAGAAGAGATGCATTGAATTTTGATTGGTTATGACAACTCACATGAAAGAATGAGAGTACCTTGAATCTTCTTTATTTGTTGGTATATGGCGTGGCATTATGAGAAGAAGGGAATATTGATTCATGCATGGCTTTAAACGTGGAGTGGCACAAAGGGAGGACACTTTTCTCCATCTTATTAACACAATGTTACTATATAATTGATATGCTCAGAGTTTACTTCCCTAAGTTCAACTGCAAGTGCACTGAACAATTGTAGTATCTAGGGGTCGAATCCACAGAGACTCAAGAAATCTTATGGTAGACTATAGAATGTCAAGTTAAGCTAGGTGATACTAATCAGAAAATAAATAACTAAGCAGAAAGTAAATCAGTAGCAAGAACGGTTGTTGTGAAGCAAGTACTAAAAGCGTCAAGTCTAGGGAGTTCTCAGGAAATCAGACAAGCAAATCAATTATCAGTCAGGATCAAATTAAGTTCGGTTCTAGAACTCAAACACAAGATAGAACTAACCAACTTTCGTTGCGAGAATTCTCTTAAGTCTAATTAGCAGAAACCCAAATTTCTTTGCAATTCCTAACAGATTAAACTAGCCTTAAGTGCAAGTTTGATTTGTTCACAATTCAATTAAACCAAATTTATTTGCAGATAATTAAATTGCTCAACCTAAATAGATCAGATTCTAAATTACACTTTCGTGTCAATTTATAAACCTAAAGTCTAGATTCTAAGTGATCAGGTTAGAAACTAGTATTTAGCGCAATTCAGGTTGAAGAACAAATAAGATATGAATCCTTAACTGATAAATTAATCTAGCAAGTCATGAAAACCCTAACGAGAATCCCTAAACCTAACTATGAATCTACTCAGACATGATTAATGGAACACAAATCAATGAATAAATATATATCATAAAATCAAAGAGTAAAGAGTAAAAGAGGTTCGAAATCTTCTCTCTGGAGTACAAGAAGGATCAGCCTCTCGGTCTCTCTCTCTCTAAAAAGCTAATAGTATGAATGCGTGTCTAAAACAAAAACAACAAAAACATAATTATAAAGTCTTAATCACGCTTGGGGTCTTTTCGCAAATACTAGAACTTCTTGGGGTAAAACTGCAAATCTCCAAAGTCTTCATTAATGTGCTGGCGCAGAGGTGTGTCGATCGATGCCAATGATGCATCGATCGATGCATGGGTCGTCCAGACTTGGTAAAATTAACTCTCTCGGCTTAAGCTCCAAAACTTGCCCAAAATGCTCCAATATCTCCAATAATCCTCCAAACGTGCATGTACCTAATAAACATCTGTAATGACTCTAAAGACACGAAAAAAGACTCTAAAAGACACTTATATCATGGCTTAAAACAGGTAAAAACCATGATATATCAATAATGAGAGCTTAGCTCTTCACTCATTCATCATCAAACAAGAAGAAAAAGAAAAGAAGAGAAGAAGCGTGAGGGAGAGGAAGGAGAGAAGAAGAAGAAGAAGAAGGAGGAGGAGGAGGAAGAGAAGAAGAAGAAGGAGGAGGAGGAGGAGGAGGAGAAGAAGAAGAAGAAGAAGGAAGAGAAGAAGAAGAAGACCGGAGGAGAAGCCGAAGAAGCCAGAAGAAGAAGCCGGAGAAGAGAAGAATAAGAAGAAGAAGGAGAAGGAGACCGGAGGAAGAAGAAGAAGAGAGAGAGAGGCGTGAAGAAGAAGAGAGAAAGAGAGAGAGGCGTGAAGAAGAAAAAGAATAATAGAGAGAGAGAGAGGCTTGAAGAAGAAGAAGAGGGAGAGAAGATGAAGCTTGAAGAAGAAGAGGGAGAGAAGATAGAGGAGAAGATGAAGTATGAGGCAAGAAGAAGAGAGAGAGAGAACCGTAAGAGAGAGAGAACCGGAGGGGAGAGAGAAGATGGTCCGGAGGCTCGATCAGAATCATTAGGTCAACGGTATGGTCAAGTGCGGGTCAAGGTCGGGTCAAAGCAACGGAGGTTCAGGGAAGGTTCGGGTTAGCGTCGGGTTCGTGCCGGGTCTCATTGTTTTCGTGAGTCTGTCAATCCGTCCGTCCGTTATCATAATAACATTGTGAGTCGGCTAATTGTTTATTGCATTTAGTTAAGATCATATAGATCCGTAATTGATAAACCATAGTTTAGATTGCATACCCGATTGATTGAATTGGTTAGAACGGCTATGTTGATTTAATAACTCGGTTAATAAATGAGATGGTTAGGGTAAGGGATGCATGCTAGTTTGCTTATATCTGTAATCGTTGATAGTTCGTTGTTGCTTGATTGGGTGTTGCATTAATTGATTGATAGTTCATTGATTGCTTGATTGGGTGATGCATACATATAGAACAACATGCTAGGACGTATATGCATATATAAGTGTTTAAGAACGTATCTAAAGGAATCTATATACAGGGAATTAAGAGTGATTAAAATGCGGATAAAAGACATAACACACTTAGATTATAATAACGGGGTGGAGTAATTAATCAGGTTAATGGTAATGAATAATGAGATGTCGGGGAGTTAGTAATTTTACTAACTCTAAACCGAAATATCAAGGACTGATTAAAGATACTTAGGAAGGTATAAGTAAAAGAAGTGGTGTGGTTGATGGGCCGTCTACGGGATTACTAATCTGCTAATCCCAAGGTAGCGGATTGAATGAGTAAAGGTTAAGGATTGAATGAGTAAAGGTTAGGACATATTAAAAGACTAATAAACCTAATTAACTGTTTGTGTGGTGTTGTGATTGTATAGGTGCGTATCTACTTTGGTGTTGGGCCGAGTAGACTGTTGATTGTGTGATTGTGTATCTACTTCGGAGTTGGGCCGAGCAGACTGTTGATTGTTTGTGTGATTGTGTATCTACTTCGATGTTGGGCCGAGTAGACTGATTGCTTGATTGTTTATCTACTTCGGTGTTGGGCCGAGTAGACTGTACAGGTAGATACTTACTCTGGTGCGGGACCGAGTAAGTTTGGATGATGTGGAGGTTGGTGATAGGACTTGCGGGATAGACTGGGGATTGAGATGGTAGTTCTATTTGACCTTGTTGATATTGCGTGATAGAGTCCCAGTGAGTCTGCTTGTTTACATTGCTGTTATTAGGACTCTATAGGGTGCATTAGATCCCGCAAGTCTAGAGATGGCGTTCCGGTACTTCCTGCCCGATTGGATCCTCGGGAGTTGAGAACCTGGTCAGTTCACGTACCTTTGGTAGTGGTTCTGGCAGGTGTTAACCTATGGAGTGACGTCTGTAGGTGTGTGGTCCGGAGAATACGGGGTCGCGTCCTAGGGCCAGACTGCATGAAAGCTTTGGTTATCTAGGGGTAACCCGAGTCACCGCGTATCGATGGACAGAGAACGGTGTCCTAGTCATTGAACTTCGTGTTTTCCTCTAGGAGTCGTGGGAGGTTTTAGTTAACGTAGGGTAGCTATGTGTTCCCGTGGAAGTTACCGAGTTCGCGTTTGGGGCCCATGGTGTGGAGATTGCGTTAGAGATGCGATAGATGGATCGAGTTTAATCGAGAGCATGTGCCGCAGTGTTCTCGATTCCCTTGGTTACTTTTGAAGTTGTTGTGTTGTTATTCGAATGCTTGTGTGTTGTGGAGCTCGTCACGTCTTGGTAGCACGTGACCAACTATGTGTATTTGATTGTTATTTTAGATTTGGGCGGATTATTAGATCATTAGCAGCCTTTAGTTGGTAGCCGTCTCACTGGGTAATCTTAGATTGCTCATTAGACTCTTTTTCTATTTTCAGGTTTGGCATAGCTCGGCGGACGCGTAGGACACACGGAGTAGTCTCGGGTTGGCATTGGGTATCGGTTGTTAAGCATTTTGACTTTATTGTTGGTTGGGGATTTTGTTGGGTACCCGCTAAATGATTTGTATTAGACTATATATTGTTATGAATAAAGGTGGTTTGGTTCGATCCTTTGTCTCAAACCGGACTGTCTCTGGATTTTGTATTGTGACAAACTCTTCTCGTATGACTGTTCGGGTCCGATCGGTCATGTTCTTGTTTGATTGTTGGCCGGTCAGCTCGTCGGTCAGCGGAAAACAGGAAGGGGGCGTTACAAAATGTGGTATCAGAGCATGGTTCGTCATGGATTCGAAAATTCTGGATTTTCAACGTTTTCAATGTTTTATCGAGTCAAAATGTGTCGCCAATGCAACTACTAGGAATCCGAGTCGCGTCCGTCAATCCAGGGAAATGGGTGTGTTAGACAATTTATTAGGATTGTGCTAATCATTTGATGTTTTGTTGCAGTCACACAGAAGAGGTGTCCTAGGAGGATTGGTGTGTGTGTGTGGGTGCGACGACACGATGAGCGGCATCAGCATGGATGACCTTGAATCCATTGGATCTACTGCAGCTAGTCCATGTCCATACTTCCAGCTTGCGGAGTGTTCCCATATTTTGCAGCCTATTCCGGAGTATGTGATTACCGGTGCTAAGCCCGTTACCGTTCCATCCATTCCATAGCCGCCTTATGATACGATTACATCCGGAGTACCACCGTTCGTAGCGCGCGCATCACTGATATTCATCCCTGATGACATGGCGATCAAGTACATTCTCGGGATATGGGAGCTACCACCACCTCCTATTCAACCACCAGTCCGACGCATTGGACCCTTCGTTCCTTGCCTGCGGTGCCACGTGTCTTTCATTTCTATTCGGTGTCGGTTGTTTTGCCGAGCATATCCGCCACCGCAGCATTGACGCAGATTTTGACTTGTCACATTTGCGACCGATATGAACATTGTGCTCCTTTCCTGTCATGACCGAGACCGCGTCTCTCCGCCACCACCACCACACTCATTCCACCCTCTTGGCGCACCTTCCGGTTAGGATCCACATGAGTTGTACTGCTCATGTTGGAGATTAGGAAATAGATTAGGCCCAGGTAAGTAAGGGCTCTAACTCGTTGGTTGATTTGTATCGGCTTGCATTTGTCTCTGACGATTTGGTTGTGTGTAGTGGTGTTTCTTTTGGGACAGATTGGTAACCGCTAGTATGTAGACTCCGACAGACATATTCATTTAAAACTCTATGTGTTGAATAGAAGTTTTATTTATATAGTGGATGTTGAGTATTTCGGTTGTCGTTTTGATTAGTGGAGTGGTTATATTGCATACTCATGATGGTTGTGAATGCAATGTAGTTACGATGTGAAAACAAATGATGATCCGAACAGACAGTTTCCAGCAGAACCCATAGAGATGACTGCAATCGCCGATTTGCTTGATTGATTGATTATGTGTAATTTATTGCCTTGCTAGGTTGTTAGAATTGTGAATTGTTGTGATTGCTCGCTAGGTTGGTAGTTGTTGATTGTGAATCACTCCATTTTGTTTAATCACTAGGTTGCTAGCATTGCGTTTGTTTGATCGCTAAGATGTTAGCCTGATTGATGCATTGCATTGTTCGCTAGGTTGATAGATTTTAATTGCTGCGTTCATTTGATGGATAGGATGGTAGCATGGCATTCGCATGATCGTTAGGTTGTTAGAATTTCCGTGTTGCATTGCGAATGAATGCTAGGTTGGTAGATTGAAATTCGTTGCATTAATCATCTCGTGCGGTTGTTAGTTGAGTGTTGAGCATCTTTGAATTGTTTGATTCACTAGGTTGCTAGAAATTACTTCTTGAGTTTTGGTTAGCGAATCGTGTGGATTGATCGGATAGGGTGTTAGACGTTTGGGTGAGTGTTAGACCATTAGTCTTGTGTAGCCGAAATGATAAGTTATCAGTTAGAATTGTTTTTGGTTAGAAAGGTTAGAAAACCTCTTAGATAGAAATAAGCTCGGAATTGCGAAAGCGGTTTTTATAAGGAACTTACTTGAGATTGAGCGGAATTATAAGATATTGATAATTATCCACGTGTAACCGTTGGGTACGTGACTAAATACCACTATCTCTATAAGGAAGTGATACCGGGAAGTGAGTTAGAAAGGTCTAACCGTCCCAGTGTTGTTGAGATTGTTGATGTAGGACGTGATGGACGATTTGACGAGGACACGAGACCGAACCCAAACCCGAGAGACGAGATGTTATTTCAGGAAGTAGTTTGACCCGAGCCTTCAAGAAAGTCAGTGTGGATTTAGAAAAGAGTTTGGGTATCAGTGGCAGAAGAAATCAAGACGGATGAGTTTGATGAGTTAACGAAGAGATTCAGAAGCATCAAAGTCGGTGGAGGATTCCGTTTGAGGATATCAGTGGGAAGAACAGTTTTGGAGTCAGTAAAGCGTGGAGATCAGTGATCGAGGAAGTTCAAGGCGTGCATAAGTATGGTGGTTTAGTTTGGAAGGAGGAACAACAATATTACCAGAATCTCGATGGGGAGCGAGAAGCATTAAAGATGAAACAAGTATCGAGAATGGAGGGAAAGTCAGTATTGTGCCATTCGTGGAGGTCGAAGCGAAGTGGAGAAGTCAAAAGTGTTGATTCAAGACGATCATCAGTTGGCGCAAAATTATTGAGGAATTCAAGCATCAGTATGTTTTGATTTTGTACAAGACCGTATTTTCAGAAGACAATAAGCATTGGAAGAGCGGGTTCACTTTGAGATCAGGATGTAAGCAGCGAAGCATAGTTGGATTGGAATCAAAAACCCGAGTCAAGCAGTTCAGTCAAGATCATTGGTATTGGGAATCAAGAGTGGAGTTAGTAAAACTAATCAAAGATGGAGAGCCAAGAAGTGATCGTGAGTCAAGTTCTCAGTATAGGAAGTCCAAGACGTCGATATTTTGGGTTTTGTGCAGGACGGTGTTTCAGAAGTCAGTAAGCATCGAGAGTATAGTCCAGTTGATTCAGCGTTCGGGTGTTGGAGCAGTCGGATCAGTTTCAGGAGTAGTAACTTACGGGGTTCAGTTCCGATTCAAAGTTTGTTAGTAACAGAGAATTCGGGGACCGAATTCCTGTAAGTGGGGAAGAATGTAATACCCTGTATCGAGAATTGGTCAATGGGTAGTCAAAAAGTCAACGAGGGGCATTTCTGTAATTTTTAAACATAAAGAACATTTAAAAGCCAAGAAATGTAAGAAGAGGAGTCTAAACAAGTTTTTCGGACTATTGGGAATGGAAACCGATAAAACCGAAGAAACTTGTAAAATTCATATCGGGAGCTTCGGGAGTCCGATTAAGGTGAAACGAATTTCTAAATACTTCTAAAGAAGTCTAGGATTCTAAAAAGAAGTTTTGGGAATTTATACTGAAGCTTCGAAGGTCTTGGAAAATTAAAAGCTTAATTGGGGGAAATAGGCTTAAATACTCATTTTATTTGACTAAGCAAGTCATTGGACATTATAGATTTAACTTGCTGATCAAGTAACAAATAATCAATTTTATTTGTTACTGAAGAAGGAGAATCACGTGGCTGTTTATAGAAGAAGAGAAGAGATGCATTGAATTTTGATTGGTTATGACAACTCACATGAAAGATTGAGAGTACCTTGAATCTTCTTTATTTGTTGGTATATGGCGTGGCATTAGGAGAAGAAGGGAAGAGTGATTCATGCATGGCTTTAAACGTGGAGTGTCACAAAGGGAGGACACTTGTCTCCATCTTATTAACACAATGTTACTATATAATGAGAGCTTAGCTCTTCACTCATTCATCATCAAACAAGAAGAAAAAGAAAAGAAGAGAAGAAGCGTGAGGGAGAGGAAGGAAGAGAAGAAGAAGAAGGAGGAGGAGGAGGAGAAGAATAAGAAGAAGAAGAAGAAGAAGAAGAAGAAGAAGAAGAAGATGAAGACCAGAGGAGGAGGAGAAGAAGAAGAAGACCGGAGGAGAAGCCGGAGGAAGAGAAGAAGAAGAAGAAGAAGAAGAAGAAGAAGAAGAAGGAGACCGGAGGAAGAAGAAGAAGAGAGAGAGAGAGGCGTGAAGAAGAAGAAGAAGAGAGAAAGAGAGAGAGAGAGAGGCGTGAAGAAGAAGAAGAGGGAGAGAAGATGGAGGAGAACATGAAGTGTGAGACAAGAGAGAATCGGAAGAGAGAGAGAGCCAGAAGGGAGAGAGAAGGAGGAGAGAGAAGATGGTCCGGAGGTTCGATCAGAATCATTAGGTCAACGGTATTGTCAAGTGCGGGTCAAGGTCGGGTCAAAGCAGCGGAGATTCGGGGAAGGTTCGGGTTAGCGTCGGGTTCGTATCGGGTCTCATTGTTCCGCTAGTCCGTCAGTCCGTCCGTCCGTCGTCATAATAACACTGTGAGTCGGCTAATTGTGTGTTGCATTTAGTTAAGATCATATAGATCCGTAATTGATATACCATAGTCTAGATTGCATACCCGATTGATTGAATTGGTTAGAACGGCGAGGTTGATTTAATAACTCGGTTAATCAATGAGATGGTTAGGGTAAGGGATGCATGCTAGTTCGCTTATATCTGTAATCATTGATAGTTCGTTGTTGCTTGATTGGGTGTTGCATTAATTGATTGATAGTTTGTTGATTGCTTGATTGGGTGATGCATACATATAGAACGGCATGCTAGGACGTATATGCATATATAAGTATTTAAGAACGTTCTAAAGGAATCTATATACAGGGAATTAGGAGTTGATTAAAATGCAGTTAAAAGACATAACACACTTAGATTATAATAACGGGGTGGGTTAATTAGTCAGGTTAATGGTAATGAATGGAAGTTAATGAATAATGAGATTTCGGGGAGTTAGTAAGCTTACTAACTCTAAACCAATAGATCGAGGACTGATTAAAGATACTTAGGAAGGGATAAGTAAAAGAAGTGGTGTGATTGTTGGGCCGTCTACGGGATTAGTAATCCGCTAATCCCAAGGTAGCGGATTGAATGAGTAAAGGTTAAGGATTGAATGAGTAAAGGTTAGGACATATTAAAAGACTAATAAACCTAATTAACTGTTTGTGTGGTGTTGTGATTGTGTGGTTGCGTATCTACTTCGGTGTTGGGCCGAGACTGTTGATTGTGTGATTGTATATCTACTTTGGAGTTGCGCCGAGTAGACTGTTGATTGTTTGTGTGATTGTGTATCCACTTCGGTGTTGGGCCGAGTAGACTGATTACTTGATTTTTTATCTACTTCGGTGTTGGGCCGAGTAGACTGTACAGGTAGATACTTACTCTGGTGCGGGACCGAGTAAGTTTGGATGATGTGGAGGTTGGTGATAGGACTTGCGGGATAGACTGGGGATTGAGATGGTAGTTCTAGCTGACCTTGTTGATATTGCGTGATAGAGTCCTAGTGAGTCTGCGTGTTTACATTGCTGTTATTAGGACTCTATAGGGTGCGTTAGATCCCGCAAGTCTAGAGATGGTGTTCCGGTATTTCCTGCCCGATTGGATCCTCGGGAGTTGAGAACCTGGTTAGTTCACGTACCTTCGGTAGTGGTTCTGGCAGGTGTTAACCTATGGAGTGACGTCTGTAGGTGTGTGGTCCGGAGAATACGGGGTCGCGTCCTAGGGCCGGACTGCATGAAAGCTTATCTAGGGGTAACCCGAGTCACCGCGTATCGATGGACAGAGAACAGTGTCCTAGTCGTTTGTGAGATCGGAGATTCACACCAAGGATTTGTAATCGTGGATTTGGACTTTTAGATATAAAGATGATATAGATATCCTATGAATCAAAGACTTTTTTGAGATTGATCGTCGAGATAGAACAAACACAATCGAATAGAGAGTACAAAGTATGATAATCGAGCTATCTAGTCGAAGTGTTCCTTATTAGGGTTGGAATGTCTTGAATGAATCGCCACTTCTTCTTTAAATAGTCCTCGACTTTGTTCTCCTTGTTCTGATCTTTCGGTCTCGCCGTGATAACGATCTCCGAGATTCGTGGGAATCGGTTGAACCGACGAAGACCATGTCGTTCCACCTTTACGTTGTCTCCTATCGAGCTTGAGCTCGATTACTTCTCGTTTCGGTTGTCATTTGGGCCTTGGTCAGATCATGGTCGCATGGGCCCAGAATGGACGACAGTCGAGCTCTTCGTCTTGATTATGGATCGGGCTCATGATTATGGGCCCTTGTTTTGTTTGTTAATGGGCCGGATTTCTTAGAGGGAAATCCAGCACCAAAAATAGCCCCTAGCCCATTAATTTCGATGAGTCGATGTTTACGGGCGGTAGACGTTCTTGGAAAGACGCGCACGAGCCTCGAGTGTTAAAAACCCTAATAACTATTCTGGCTTCATCCGCAGATCATGTTATGATCGAACGGCTGAAACCGAGCGTGTGGATCGAACTGACCTATTTGTAGCGCGTTTGCTCTCACAACTAGTATTTTCTAGAGAATAATTTGATCTACCGTCGATCTAGTCAACCGTCAACGGCTGAGATCTCCCGAATCCAATAAATCTTATCGGCCTCGATCCATGCGTATGTGACTTAATCATCAGTCGCTTACTCCTGGCCATCGATCTCGTATCAACGGTCGAGATAGTAAGAAATCGAAGGATCCTAACTGTCTCGATTTTTTTTTGTAATCATTATAAATTTTGAATCGAGCGGTTGAGATTGTGGGATACAAAAGATCCCATGGATCTCGAGGGAGGAGGAGCAAGAGTTGGCTTAAAAGGGGAAGTTACCTAGCACGATTCCCATTACTACTCGCACTACAAATCGACAAGGTAACTTCTTCTTCCTCATTTTAGCATATCTGCTTCTCGCTCTTGTTTCTTTTACTGTTATTCCGAAATTCTTCTCTCTTTAGGTTTTCTATTCCGGTTCTTTTTTTTTTTTAAAGAAATTTCTGGTACATCGACCATTATGGCTCGGAAAGATGCGGTCAGAGCGAGTACAAGCGCAGCGGCGGGATCATTCGGTCCGCATCCGCCGTCCGGCTTGACCGTGGACCATATACAGCGGTTGCGGTCGAAGTGCCAGATCCCACCGGAGGTGGAAATAGTTATCCCGTCCCCGGCGATGTCACCGGAAACTACTGTAGAGGGCTATTGCTGCGCCTCTTACACCAACTTTGATAAATGCGGATTGTTTTTTCCAATCCCCGCATTATCTCGTGGGTTCTGGCTCAGCTTCAGCTGGCTTTTCATCAGATGACCCCAAATTTTATCTGGTATGTTATCGGACTCGGGGTCAGAGCCGTCGAGGAGGGCGTTGACTTCGGGGCCGAGGAACTGATGAGGGTTTGTTCGATAAAACATAAAACTCGTTTCCCCGGGACTTACTACCTCTCTCCTCGTCATGGGAAGATCCTCGAGGAGATCCCGACGAGGGATGCGTGGAAGAATAAATACTTCTTTTTAGGATCAACCATCATTCGGTCGAGGACTTCGATTATTTGGTTATCCCGACAAGATGGACAACTAGTGTTGGTTAGCCTTTAGGGTTTATCAGTTTTCATGACTGATTCGATGTTCTTCATCTATATTGAACCATTTGCTAATACTCTTTTTTTTTTCTTTTCTTTGTAGAAGCCCCTGAATCGTTACCTCTGAACCCGATCACAACGAATTTGATTGCTCATCTCTGGAGAGGAGATATCCACTGGTCTAGCTTTACAGACCAGCGAATTCGAGCTGCCTTAGGTCCCGCAGCCCGACGGCCTCCTTCATACCAACCTCGACTTTCGCAAAACGAGTCGCGCTCGCCTCATCAGCCCGCTCCAGCCCGAGGTTTTCAGGCTCCGCTTTAGATCGCCGAGCGGACTGGAGAAAGTAAGTATTTTGGTTGGTTCGTGCGATGGTTTTCGTGCCATATATCCCCTTTTTTTTTATCGAGCCGACTCGAGTTCGTTTTGTTCGCAGATCGACTTGTCTCGGACGACAGCTCTACCGCCAGTACTCCTCCTTACGAAAAGATGTCGCGAAGAGCGAGCAGCCTTCGGAACGGGAAGGATCTTGTCGATCTGGCGAGGAAAATGAAGGCCGACGACTTGAGCAACACCCTTCTTTTCGCGATGGGCGAAGCTCCTCCTCCCCCTCCTTCGATCCCTCTTTCTCACCCTGTTCAAATCTCTCTTCCTCCGGCTACAGGATCCGGAGAAGCGACCATGGAGGCGGAGGATTTACCTCCCTCTTTGACCGGACAAGAACTAGCCCAGGTCT
The DNA here is from genome assembly GCA_030180135.1 of Orychophragmus violaceus. Taxonomy (NCBI): domain Eukaryota; kingdom Viridiplantae; phylum Streptophyta; class Magnoliopsida; order Brassicales; family Brassicaceae; genus Orychophragmus; species Orychophragmus violaceus. The sequence goes on from CM058232.1 coordinate 73,854,587, forward strand.
CGTATGGAGAGCCAGCTTTACTCGACTCTCGGTCGAACGGCTCGAGGGGGTTGAATGGTCGGAGTCGGGGTGGCCCTCCTCCTCCGGCAGCGAAGCGTCAAAGGACCGACGTGGAGGTGAGCTCGAGAAAATCGAGCCAAAACATGGAGGCGAGGCCTGCCTCTTCCGGGTACTCCGGATCTTTTAATTTGCGCTTCAGGCATCAGAAGGAATGTCCGATTGCGGATGACCCAAAAGGGGTGGCCTACCTGCTGAGGCATTTTAAGCCCGCAGGCGTTCAGCTCCAGGCTGTCGGGGATATGGCCCTCGTCGATTCTTACACCGAGATGATGGCGGCCGCTGGGAAGGTAATAGTTTCTTTCCTTCGCTTTCTTGATTCGTTTCATGCTTAGCATTTATTTATTTTTATGTAGGCCTTGGAGGCTTCAAACAGGTTCGCGGCTAGGTCTGAGCGTGAGCTGCGTGAAATACCGCAGACAAGTGAGCTTGAGACCGTCAAGAAAACGGTGAGCGACTTGAAAGCGCAGTTGCAAGGGGCTCTTGTAGGAATTTCTAGCATTTCCTAATCCAATTAGGCAGCCCTAGTCTGAATTCCAAGCCTAGGATCTAGGGTTCATATAATAGAATCAATGGGATCTCGAGATTACCTGTTGATTAGCAGCGGAAGGTTTGCAAGTAATCAAGATCTCGAAGCACCTCAAACTCTGTGCCTCTACTGGTATCCACACGCACACAAACTGAACAGGAGGGATGCTAGTGCCTTTAGAGATCAGATCTCTCAAGAGGTTTCTGTTTCTTTTCTGGTGGCTGTGAATTAGGTTAGTTATGTGTAAAGGTCGACCATATATCTTATATATGTCGACTTATACCACGACCGAATTAACCAACGATTAAACCGAAGTTAATCTGGTCATTCGCGATCTGTGTCGACCGACACACTTACTGTGTCGATTGACACTGCCTCAGAAACTCGGTATTGAGTGCATATCAAATATGCATTCACCAGATCATTACATTAATGATCAACCTCTTATACTACGTCCAGTTTGCTTAGGTGTGTGACCCTGTAGGATCATATAACACTAGCAATGAGTTCTAAACTCATTGATCATAAGTGGCTTCTGGCAAAGCATTATGACTGCCCAGTGTCATATGATTGTCTCATCTCGACAATACGACTTTCCCTTAGAGTAAGTACAATAGATTTCAGGACATTCCCAACAATCTCCCACTTGTACTGGAATCATCTACTCCTTTAATCCCTTTGTAGCTATATCTCGATCTGGCATAAGGCAAGAACTGTGTAATCCTTATTAAGCTAGATCATGTTTATCGAACTCTGATTTATACTGATGAAACAAACGACTGACAATCACCTCGTTTGAGCGCGGCCACGCATTTCCAGTATGAAATCTTCGATAGGCCCAGAGATATTTAACTCCTGTTATATAGGAGGTACAAATCCCATCTTTTTCCATCCATGTCCCTTTCATATCTCATGATACGCCTAATCAGTGTCTTTATAATCACCAGTTACGGCTGACGTTTGACAAAGTCAAGACGGACCAATCCATATGCAAGAAATCATGATGAACTCAGGTCTAAGGACTATACTCTATAGTCGCAATAAGAAACTCTTATGACACTCATATAACATCTTGTAGAGTTCTCATTAATGGGTCAAGTCCGATCATGTGTTCTCCAACACATATCTATGTGATTGACTTTAATACTCTTATTAATGACTCCATGAAACTTTGTCATCAGTCACCTCACATACTAGTCTCACGCGGTTGTTGATGTCTCAATTCAACAACCTCGACCAGGGACCAACATAATTTATGACATTTATTGCTTATAGGGTTTCATGATCAAGTCACGTACTTGATGACCTATAATATTGTCATGAATTACTTTGGAACTATTATATAATAACACAATTAAATAACGATGAAACAAATTTCATTAAAATAACATAACCATTATGTTTTATGAACATCATGACATAACTAAAACCAAATATAACTCCCACTGAATCTCATGCTTAGGCCTTGGGAGAGGCTTGGTCAGTGGATCAGCAACAATCTCATCCGTCGGGACTCTGCTGATCTTCACATCTCCTCTATTAATGATATCACGAATAAGGTGATATCTCCTTTCTATGTGTTTGGACTTCTGGTGTGATCTAGGTTCCTTTGCTTGCGCAATGGCTCCATTGTTGTCACAATACAAAGCCACTGGCTCAGAAATACTAGGAACCACACCAAGTTCATTGATGAACTTCTTGATCCAAACAGCCTCCTTTGCCGCTTCAGAAGCAGCGATGTACTCAGCTTCAGTCGTGGAGTCTGCTACAGTGTCCTGCTTGGAACTCTTCCAGCTGACTGCACCACCATTCAGACAAAAGACGTAACCAGATTGCGATCGGAAATCGTCTTTGTCCGTCTGAAAACTTGCGTCTGTGTAACCACTTACTACCAGCTCATCGCTTCCTCCGTACACCAAGAATTTATCCTTAGTATTTCTCAAATACTTCAGAATATTCTTGACAGCTGTCCAGTGACTTTCACCTGGATCAGATTGGTATCTACTCGTCATGCTTAAGGCACAAGCAACATCTAGACGAGTACAGAGCATGGCATACATGATGGATCCTAATGCCGAAGCATAAGGAATCCGACTCATGCGTTCTCGCTCAGCAGGTGTCGCAGGACACTGCTTCTTGCTGAGACTAATGCCATAAGACATTGGTATGAAGCCCTTCTTGGAATCATGCATTCTGAATCTGTGTAAGACTTTATCGATATAAGTATCTTGACACAGTCCAATTAACTTGTTTAATCTATCTCTATAGATTCTTATTCCAAGAATATACGCGGCTTCTCCCATGTCTTTCATTGAAAAACAACTTCCGAGCCAAGTCTTAACAGACTGCAACAACGGAATGTCATTTCCGAGAAGAAGTATGTCATCTACATACAATACGAGAAATGCAACTGCGCTCCCACTAGTCTTCTTGTAAACACACGGTTCCTCTTCGTTCCTGATGAAGTCAAACTTTTTTACTGTTTCATCAAAACGAAGATTCCAACTCCGAGATGCTTGCTTCAATCCATAAATGGATCGATGAAGCTTGCATACCTTCCTAGCAGCATTAGGATCGATGAAACCTTCGGGTTGTGTCATGTACACATCCTCTTCCAGAATTCCATTAAGGAAAGTTGTTTTCACGTCCATCTGCCAGATCTCATAATCATAATGAGCGGCTGTTGCTAGGAGAATCCGAATGGATTTAAGCATAGCGACAGGGGAATAGGTTTCTTCATAGTCAATACCATGAATTTGTTTGAAACCTATTGCCACCAGCCTTTCTTTATATATCTGAATATTTCCATCCACATCAATTTTCTTCTTGAAAATCCATTTACACTCAATGGGTCTTGCACCATCGGGTAAATCAACCAAAGTCCATACTTGGTTCTGTGACATGGATCCCATTTCGGATTCAGCGGCTTTCAGCCACTTTTCGGAGTCAGGGCTCATCATCGCTTCTTCAAAATTCGCGGGCTCGTCACTGTCAATGATCAACAAATCATGACAATTAGTTACGAGAAATCCATATCTCTCGGGTTCGAGACGGATCCTTTCGGATCTGCGAATTTCAGGCTCCACAGGCGTAGTTTCTACAACTCTTTGTAGATCCAACTGTTGCTCTTCCTCACTGGGCTGAGCGGTCTCCTGTGGCTCTCGAACTTCTTCGAGTTGTACTTTACTCCCACTGTTTCTCTTGGAAAGAAACTCTCTCTCAAGAAAGACGCAGTTCCGAGCAACAAACACTTTGTTCTCGGATTGGTTGTAAAAGTAGTATGCCTTGGTTTCCTTAGGATAACCAACGAAGTAGCATTTATCAGATTTGGGTTCGAGCTTATCTGTAATTAACCGCTTAACATAAGCTTCACAACCCCAAATCTTCAGGAAAGACAAACTCGGAACATTTTCAGTCCACATCTCATGTGGTGTCTTTGGAACTGATTTTGACGGAACCCTATTAAGTGTAAACGCAGACGTTTCTAGAGCGTATCCCCAAAAGGATAATGGAAGAGATGATAGACTCATCATTGATCGAACCATATCTAATAAAGTCCGATTCCTCCTCTCGGACACTCCATTCCATTGTGGTGTTCCAGGAGGAGTGAGTTGCGAAACAATTCCACAATCTCTCAAATGATCACTGAATTCTTGGCTTAAGTATTCTCCTCCACGATCTGATCGAAGAGCCTTAATACTTTTTCCAAGTTGATTATGTACTTCATTTTGGAACTCCTTGAACCTTTCAAAAGATTCCGACTTATGTCTCATTAAATAGACATAGCCATACCTGCTGAAATCATCAGTGGAGGTAATGAAGTATCGAAAATTTCCTCTGGCACTTGTGCTCATTGGGCCGCACACATCAGTATGTATAAGGCCCAATAGGTCACTGGCCCTTTCATTTTGTTTGTTGAAAGGGGCCTTGGTCATTTTGCCCAGTAAACAAGATTCACATTTCTCACATGATTCATAATCAAATGAGCCCAGAAGCCCATCACTATGGAGCTTTTGAATCCGTTTCTCGTTTATGTGGCCCAAACGACAATGCCATAGAAAAGTCTGATTCGTGTCATTTGATTTGAATCTCTTGGTGTTAATGTTATAGATTGGTGTGCTTTGGTTTAGAACATAAAGCCCATTCTCTAATGGGCTGCTACCATAAAATATATCATTGTAATCAAAAGAACAACATTTATTCTTAATTGAAAACTGATATCCTTCCATATCCAAAACAGGAATAGAAATAATATTTCTGCTTATAGCAGGTACATAGTAGCAATTATTAAGTTCTAAAACCAAACCAGAAGGTAAAGACAAGTTAAATGTTCCTACGGCTAATGCAGCAACTCTTGCTCCATTCCCCACGTGCAGGTCCACTTGTCCCTTTTCCAACGTCCTACTGTTGCTTAGGCCTTGCATATTTGTACAAATATGAGCACCACAGCCGGTATCCAATACCCAAGAAGTAGAACCAGAAGTAGTAACATTTACTTCTATAACATAAATACCTGAAGATGAAGTCTCGAAAGTCTTCTTCTTCTTCTTCTTCTCTTCCAAGAATTTGTTGCAATTTCTCTTCCAATGCCCAAGCTCTTTACAGTAATGGCACTTATCAGTCTCAGATGGGCCAGGCTTGGGCTTAGAGGCCGGCGCAGGCGTGTCCTGGTTCTCAACCTGGACGGCCTTGCCCTTTCCCTTTACCCTTGCCAAGTTTCTTAAACTTCTTGCCCCCTTGTACCATAAGTACATTTGGAGTGCCCTTCTTGATATTAGGCTCAGCTTTCTTGAGCATGCCATGCAGTTCAGTCAACGTCTTCGTCAAGTTGTTCATGTTATAGTTCATAACAAACTGATCAAAACTTGACGGCAGTGACTGCAAAATGATGTCAGTAGCCAACTCTTGGCTAATGGGACAATCCAGCTTCCCCAGGTTATCAATATAACCCATCATCTTAATGACATGAGGACTAACTGGACCGTCCTTTGGTAGCTTGCATTCAATGAGAGACTTAACCGTCTGGTATCTCTCAGTTCGTGCTTGCTCCTGAAACATACTTTTCAGGCTAGTGATCATCTCCACTGGCGACTCCACGTTCTCGTATTGCTTCTGCAAATCCGAGTTAATGGTAGCCAACATGAGGCAATTCACATCGACCACATCATTAGAATGCTTATCCCAAGCACTCCTTTCTGCATGTGGAGCATTGGCTCTCGGTTTTTCAGGGAGAACATTTTCCAGGACATAGTCCCTTTTCTCCTGCTTGAGAACAATTCTCAAGTTCCGATACCATTCGAGAAAATTCGATCCATTTAACTTGTCCTTCTCAAGGACGGATCGCAGGGAGAAAGTGTTATTATGAGTGTTAGTCATAGCTGAGATCAAAGAAAGGAAAAAGGTTTAGTTATCATGTTCAAGAAATGAGAATTCTTAACTATTAAGAAAACTCGCATTATATTCAAACAATGTTTCCTCAAATGAATATAATGATCCAAGACCCTTACTTCACTAAACTTGAGTGAGCCACTGGCTATCACCCAATTTTAGCTATCTAGGTAAGCAGCAACTTTGCTAGTTATATCCAATATAACTCTTGGTTGCGGATTGACATCTCATGTCCAATCCACCTGATGTCTCTGAGCCCAAAACGATTTTGATGGCCCAATCAAGTAAACCAATCTCTTAAGTCATGTAATTATTGATGCCTTGCACTGCAAAACCATCAACACGATTACCTCCTGTCTTACTCATGTAATCGTGGACATCTTGCACTGCAAGTCTATCGCACAATGAAATGAGTCTTGACAGTTGACAAGATTGGAAAGACATCAAGGATCACTTGATATTTGGTTGAGGAACGGAACCATTTAAAACGTTCAGTTTTATTATGTTTTAATTCTTCTAATTAAAGTGGTTCATTTTGGTTTGGTTCTGTGATTTCAGGTTCAATAACCTAAACCATCGGACCTTGTGTCGACCGACACTACTTTAGTGTCGATCGATGCAGGTTATCCAAAGCCAATTTGCGATAACCGATCAATCCAATTGATCCGGTTTTATGATAACCGGCCAGTGTCGATCGACACTACATTAGTGTCGGTCGATGCTAACCAATCCAATCGAACCGACTATCCTGATTGCGAGGTCTGTGTCGACTGACACAACTCTTGTGTCGATCGTCACAGTTAGGTTAAACTTGTATCTTATTCGGGTTATCCTTTATGTGTCGACCGACACCGGATTGGTGTCGATCGACACAGTGCGATAAGCCCTAATCGTTTTCAAGCAAAAACCTAGAACTAGATTACTTTCATGAAAACGAGTTTTAGCATGCTTGTATCAACTAAACAGAGATTCAGATTCAACTAATCTAATCAACATGCTACTGATTCAATAGAACCCTAAGGCTCTGATACCACTGTAGGAATTTCTAGCAGTTCCTAATCCAATTAGGCAGCCCTAGTCTGAATTCCAAGCCTAGGATCTATGGTTCATATAATCGAATCAATGGGATCTCGAGATTACCAGTTGATTAGCAGCGGAAAGTTTGCAAGTAATCGAGATCTCAAAGCACCTCAAACGCTGTGCCTCTACTGGTATCCACACGCACACAAACTGAACAGGAGGGATGCTAGTGCCTTTAGAGATCAGATCTCTCAAGAGGTTTCTGTTTCTTTTCTGGTGGCTGTGAATTAGGTTAGTTATGTGTAAAGGTCTACCATATATCTTATATATGTCGACTTATACCACGACCGAATTAACCAACGATTAAACCGAAGTTAATCTGGTCATTCGCGATCTGTGTCGACCGACACACTTACTGTGTCGATCGACACTGCCTCAGAAACTCGGTATTGAATGCATATCAAATATGCATTCACCAGATCATTACATTAATGATCAACCTCTTATACTACGTCCAGTTTGCTTAGGTGTGTGACCCTGTAGGATCATATAACACTAGCAATGAGTTCTGAACTCATTGATCATAAGTGGCTTCTAGCAAAGCATTATGACTGCCCAGTGTCATATGATTGTCTCATCTGGACAATACGACTTTCCCTTAGAGTAAGTACAATAGATTTCAGAACATTCCCAACAGCTCTGGCTCGGGAGGAGGAGCTAAAGAAGCAGCTCGTCAAGTTTGACGGAGTGGAGGCCCGTCTTATGATCCTTGAGAATCAGGAGGAGGACCTTACTCAGAAGCTGAACGGGTAACATCCCCGAACCGGCCTACGGGCCATTGGGCGTCCATAGGACCAGAAACACGAACTTAAGGCTGAGATGGCCAAAAGGGAAGTGTTCTATGGACGGAATTAGGTTAAGCTCAGCTGGAATGGAGCTTAATCAATCGGGAATCAGCTGGAATGAGTGTGGGTAGCTCGGCTCAGCTCGGTTGAAGTGTGAAGTGTGGAATGAGCTGATCAGCTAGTGTCACTAGCTGATCTTAGCGCCCATAAGCGAATGGCCACCAAGGGACTTGTGTCCATTCGCTAGTCCCAAAGGCAACCATTGCCATGGGCGGTTATGGGGCGATCTAAGGCTTATAAATAGAAGCCTTGGAGGCCATTTTCGCACACAAGTTCACAAGGGAAGAAATCCAGAATTTCTTAAAGGCAAAGGCCATAAAACCGAGTGAACCTAGAGAGAGAAAGAGGCGTTTTGTGGCCGGTTTTCTAGAGAGAGAGTCGGCGTGTGTTCAAGGGTTTTTGGTGGTGTATTGGAGCGGCTTAAGGAAGCGTGATGGCGGGAGAAACAAGCCGTGATCCGGGCAAGTCCACCACGACCGCAAAGGTTAGTCCGAGTCCCTATCTTCTCTCGGCCTTGGGTCAAACCGTGGCCTTTGGCCGGTTAAGTTGTGGCCGGATTACTCCCTTCTTCTTCTCCTTCTTTTGGAACTAGAACCGGGTTAAGAAACACGGTTGTAGAGTCGGCTTGGTTGATCCTTCAAACGATCGGCCGAAGGCCATGATCGCGGTTCAATTGGTCGGACTGTGTGTCGCGGCGCTGAGGATGGTTGGGTCCATATGCGTATGATCGGACGGTTGTTGGGATGACAATCGGGTCAGGAGATGGTCGGACGGTTTATCGGGAATCGATAGCCGGACCATACCGCAGGATGGACTGGCCGGCGCAATGGTCTGGAAATGACCGGCGAACACGCGGTATGACGTAAACCGCTATCGGATGGTCGGGCCAGTCGCGGACCATGCGCCGCGGTATCGGATCGTTGGTAACCGTCCGCGGAACCAATGCGTCCGTTCGCGGTGAACAGTCGCGACCGTTCATACCGAACGAGTGCCACGGTCGTGAGTCGTCAGTCGGATGTTCGCGACGTCCGTAAGGACGATCGCTGATCATGCGCGAATCGGCTTACGGCAGTACGCGTGGGACGGTGGCCGGATGCGCGTATAGTCCATACGGACAAGCGCCATCGGACGGGTATCGGCTCTCGGCATGCGCTTACACGGTTGGACGGATGGGCTGATGCGCGATCGCGATACGCGATGTTGTCGGCACGGTCGTCCGCACGGTCTTCACGGACGTGCGTACGGTACGTACTGACGGGCATCCTTACGCGATAGCGGCATACGGTCGGACGCGGCTAAACGCGCATCGCGCATGTTCGGATCCGTTCATGCGGATTGACGGACTGCCGTGACGCGGATCGCGGTACGTGGACTGACGCGTGCGATTATGGACAGCGGCTACGGCCGTGTATCCGGAATGGTCGTGACGCGGTCCGTTTACTAAACTTAGCCGATATTAGATGGAATTAGAACGGTTTAGGGATTTCATGTTGCATTGGGTTATTGAGCATATAGAATTGTATAATGCTAAGTTGATGGTTATACTTTTCATACTTATGTTGTTTTGTTGCATTTCAGGACATGCGGACGATCATAAGGATGATCGATCCTAGGAGCGGACCGAGACGGGACGAGTGGTGTGTGTGTAGAGATAGACTTGTTTAGGACCGAATACTATATTAGCATAATGCACTTGACTCACATTGTATTTGGTACCTTGGTTTGATTAATAAAAGTCTATTTCTGTCTTAGAATAAAATGAACGGAATTGTTTGAATGGAAATGAACTTAAGATGAATTTGACTAAGTATAGAATAAATGGGCTTGAGGTTGACAACGAACCTCAAGTCGGAATACTTAGGGAATGGAACGGCCGTTCCGGCCGTAGTGTCGGGATGGGGTGTTTCAAGTTGGTATCAGAGCGGAGTTATTTCCTAGGCTTTGGGTTAAGGGCTACACCACTCGTCCGGGTTGAGGTCTGCGGTAGGAATGCATTAGAACTATTAGGACTTGAAGATTGCTTTCTTGATATTTATTGTATCTTGATGAATCTTCAGGTTGGTAAGAAGTCCAAGAGGACTAAGGATAAGGATAAGGAGGTGTCTGCGACCGGCCAAGGCCCGAAGGTCCAGACCACTCCTGTTGCGCCTGGGTTAACCGGTCCTGAGGTTAACCAGACAGGCATTGAGCCTTTGGCTCCTCACGTTCCTGACGGGACTAGGGTTTCCGAACCGGACGTCCGGGCTAGGGATGAGGAGGAGCGGATGGGCGAGTCATCTTCTCATGCGGTCCACAATGAGACCGGTCTTGGGAATGATGATGCCACAGGTGGTGGTGACGGTGAGCCGTTTACAGCCGTCCCGAACATCGGTCAGATGTGGACGTTGCTTAAGACGGTCATGGACCAGCTTACGACTTTGAACCAGAGCATCTCTGGCCAGAAGTCAGCTGAGGGTGAGCCGCGGGTCCAAGTCCCCGAGACTTCGGCCCCGAGTGATGACGACCCAGACGTAGTAGTGATAGAGTCACCGGTTCATAAGAAGGACCGTAAGGTGGACTATCTCAACGTCTTGGGCCATATCACCAAGTTGGGAACCAAGCCCTTTAAGGGCAGTGCTGACCCACTTGAGGCTGATGAATGGAGGTCACGGCTTGTCCGGAACTTCCGTTCTACCCGTTGTCCAAAGGATTACCGTAAGGACATTGCGATCCACTTCCTGGAAGGGGATGCGCATAATTGGTGGCTGTCAGTGGACAGACGCACCAAGGGCCTTCTCGAGTCGTTCGAGGACTTTGAGACTGAATTCAACCGGAAGTACTTCCCGGCCGAGGCTTGGGATCGTATGGAAGGAAAGTATTTGAGTTTGGTCCAAGGTTACAAGACGGTTCGGGAGTATGAGGCCGAGTTCGACCGTCTCAGACGCTTTGTGGGACGGGACGTAGAGGATGAGCCAGCTCAGGTCCGTCGGTTCCTTCGCGGGTTGCGTCCGGAACTTAAGACCCACTGCTCGGTTTGTTCTTACGATTCTGTCTCGGAGTTGGTCGAACGGGCCGCAACGGTCGAGGCCAATTTGGTCGAGGCGAAGCAGGCGGTGGCCAAGTCGCAAGACAAGGGGGCCAGCCGACCTGTGAAGGACCTAAAGAGGAAATGGGGCCAAGGGGCTGATAACCAATCCTCTGACCGCGCAGAATGCACCTCCTGTGGGAAGCAACACTCCGGAAGCTGTTGGAAGAAAAGGAGGACCTGCGTGAAGTGTGGTAGCAAGGACCATGAGGTCGCGAGCTGTCCACAGGCTGAGGGTATCAAGGAGGTGACGGAGAAACCGCGCGCATGTTTCCGTTGTGGACAACCGGGACACTATGCCCGGGAGTGTCCGAGTGGCCGAGACGGACGGTCGGGAGCTCCGAAAGTGGAGCGGGGTCGTGAGGGCCGTACGGGACCTACTAAGGGTACGGCTGCTAATCCCCGTATGTACGAGCTCGTGAAGGACTCGGGAGAGGCCGGCTCCTTCGATGCGATTACTGGTACGTCACTTGAACCCTAATTTCTTCAAATTACTGCATGGCATATTGGGGAAATAAAGCGGGGCTTATATGCATTGTGGGAATGTGTAGGGACCGTTGTGGTAGGAGGTGTAGAAACACTGACTATGTTTGATTCCGGGGCTACACATAGTTTTGTTAGTCCTAGGATGATAGGGAAAGGCTTGTTCCAGAAGGAACAGGTCGTGGGCCAAGGCATTGTAAATGCGGCCGGGGGGCAAGTAATGCCCGTCCTAGGTTTAGTTAGTGGGATACCAGTCTCCATAGGAGGCGTAAGTATGCCAGCTGACCTAGTGGTGGTCCAGCTCAAGCATCACGAGGTGATCTTGGGTATGGATTGGTTGGGACAGAACCGAGCCACTATTGACTGTCACCGGGGAAGGGTGAAGTTTGATAGACCAGAAGGCAAGGTCACGTTCCAAGGAGTGAGGCCGACTTCAGGAAGTCTGGTCGTCTCTGCGATCCAAGCAGAGAAGATGTTGGAAAAGGGATGCGAGGCATACCTAGCCACCATCACCACTAAGGAAGTGGGGACGGAAGTAAAGATTGGTGAGATCCCAGTGGTTCGGGACTTTGACGATGTGTTCAAGGCCTTAGAAGGTTTACCACCTGACCGGTCTGATCCATTCGTCATTGAACTTGAGCCAGGGACGAAACCTCTGTCTAAGGCTCCGTACAGAATGGCTCCGGCTGAGATGGCCAAGCTAAAGAAGCAGCTGGAAGAACTGCTAGACAAGGGTTTTATTAGACCAAGCAGTTCTCCATGGGGCGCTCCCGTTCTTTTTGTCAAAAAGAAGGATGGAAGCCTCCGGCTGTGCATCGACTACCGCGGTATAAACCGGGTCACTGTGAAGAACAAGTACCCGTTGCCTCGGATAGACGAGCTGTTGGATCAACTAAAAGGTTCAACCGTGTTTTCCAAGATCGATCTGGCGTCGGGTTACCATCAAATCCCGATAGCGCCTGAGGACGTGAGGAAAACCGCGTTTAGAACCCGGTATGGTCACTACGAGTTTGTAGTCATGCCATTTGGTCTAACAAATGCACCAGCTGCCTTCATGAAGATGATGAACAGTGTTTTCCGGGAATGGTTAGATAGGTTTGTGATCATTTTCATTGATGACATTCTTGTCTACTCCAAGAACCGTGAAGAACACCGTGAACATCTAAGGATTGTACTAGAGACCTTGAGGACACACCAGCTCTACGCCAAGTTGAGCAAGTGTAGTTTCTGGCAGAGTAGCGTGGGCTTCCTTGGACACATCGTGTCTGACAAGGGAGTTGCGGTCGACCCGGAGAAGATCCGGTCGATTGAGGAGTGGCCGCGGCCAAGGAACGCAACCGAGGTTCGGAGTTTCCTTGGTTTGGCCGGTTATTACAGGCGGTTCGTCCAGGGTTTTGCAAGTATGGCCAAGGCCATGACTAAGCTAACTGGAAAGAACGTAAAGTTCGAATGGACGGAGGCCGCGGAGAAGAGTTTCCAAGACTTGAAGGTTATGCTAACCAAGGCGCCAATCCTGACCCTGCCCATGGACAACGTGCCTTACGTGGTCTATACCGATGCATCCCGGATCGGTCTGGGTTGTGTTCTGATGCAGGAAGGAAAGGTGATTGCTTATGCTTCAAGGCAGTTGAGGAAGCACGAGGGTAATTACCCAACTCATGACCTCGAAATGGCCGCTGTGGTATTTGCACTAAAGATCTGGCGATCTTATCTCTACGGAGCCAAAGTGCAACTATTCACCGACCATAAGAGTCTGAAGTATGTGTTCACTCAGCCTGACTTGAACCTGAGGCAAAGAAGATGGATGGAGTTGGTGGCAGATTACGATCTAGACATCACCTACCATCCAGGAAAAGCTAACTTGGTAGCAGACGCCTTGAGTCGGAAGAGGACCGAGGTGGCCGTGGAGAAAGATGCAGAGACCTTGGTCGGCTTGGTCAGGTCCTTGCATCTAAACGCATTGTCAGTGGACAATGAGCCACTCGGCCTTGGAGCAGCAGACCAGGCGGATCTGTTGACTCGTGTACGGTTGGCTCAGGAACTTGATGAAGAGCTGATCAAGTCGGTGAACAACAACAACACCGAGTACCAGTTTACCAACAATGGAACGATTGTGGTGAATGGACGGGTGTGTGTTCCCGACGTGAAGGTCCTTAAGGAAGAAATCTTAAGGATGGCTCATCAGTCTAAGTTCTCCATTCATCCTGGACAGACCAAGATGTACCAAGACCTCAAACGGTACTATCATTGGGTCGGGATGAAGAGAGACATAGCAGAATGGGTGTCCAAGTGCCAAACGTGTCAGTTGGTTAAGATTGAGCACCAAGTCCCAAGTGGCCTATTGCAAAGTTTACCCATTCCGGAATGGAAGTGGGATCACATCACCATGGACTTTGTAACAGGACTACCTGCGACTCGGTTGAGGAAGGACACGATTTGGGTTGTAGTGGACAGGCTGACCAAGTCTGCACACTTCTTGGCCATCAAGAAGACTGATGGAGTGGGCAAGCTTGCTGAGAGATACATTGATGAGGTCGTAAGACTTCACGGTATTCCAGCAAGTATAGTGTCGGACCGAGATGGTCGGTTCACTTCTTATTTCTGGCAAGCTTTTCAAAAAGCCCTAGGAACAAGAGTGAACATGAGTACGGCTTACCATCCTCAGACGGATGGGCAGTCGGAGAGGACCATACAAACGCTGGAAGACATGCTAAGGGCGTGTGTTCTGGATTGGGGCGATTCTTGGGAGAAGTACTTGCCCTTGACCGAGTTTGCTTATAACAACAGTTATCAAGCAAGCATCGGGATGTCGCCTTATGAAGCGTTGTATGGCCGGCCTTGTAGGACCCCGTTGTGTTGGACACAAGTGGGAGAGTCCAGCGTGGTTGGACCAGACATAATTGCCGAGACCACCGAGCAAATCCGATTCCTAAAGGCTAAGATGAAGGAGGCGCAAGATCGCCAAAGGAGTTATGCCAACAAGAGAAGGAAAGACCTTGAGTTCCAAGTTGGGGACCGGGTTTACCTTAAGATGATTACCTTCCGAGGAAGGGCTAGGGTTTCTAGGAGAGGGAAACTTGACCCGAGGTACTTGGGGCCATTCACGATTCTGGAAAGGGTCGGGAAAGTGGCCTACAAGTTGGACTTGCCCAACGAGATGGAAGCATTCCACAATGTGTTCCATGTCTCCCAGTTGCGCAAGTGCCTCTCGGATCAAGACATCATTTTGCCAGAGATCCCCGCAGATCTTAAGGCAAACCTCACTTTGGAAACTAGACCCATACGGATCCTGGATCGACTGGAAAAAGTCACCAGGAAGAAGGTAATTCAGATGGTCAAAGTGGAATGGATTTGCAACGGAGTTAAGGAGATCACTTGGGAAACCGAGGCCCGAATGAAGGCTGATTACCCAGAGTGGTTTGAGGAGTTTACAAGAGACGAACTTCTTGGAGCGGATTCGGGGACGAATCCATTTCAAGGGGGGGAGAACTTGTAACATCCCCGAACCGGCCTACGGGCCATTGGGCGTCCATAGGACCAGAAACACGAACTTAAGGCTGAGATGGCCAAAAGGGAAGTGTTCTATGGACGGAATTAGGTTAAGCTCAGCTGGAATGGAGCTTAATCAATCGGGAATCAGCTGGAATGAGTGTGGGTAGCTCGGCTCAGCTCGGTTGAAGTGTGAAGTGTGGAATGAGCTGATCAGCTAGTGTCACTAGCTGATCTTAGCGCCCATAAGCGAATGGCCACCAAGGGACTTGTGTCCATTCGCTAGTCCCAAAGGCAACCATTGCCATGGGCGGTTATGGGGCGATCTAAGGCTTATAAATAGAAGCCTTGGAGGCCATTTTCGCACACAAGTTCACAAGGGAAGAAATCCAGAATTTCTTAAAGGCAAAGGCCATAAAACCGAGTGAAACCTAGAGAGAGAAAGAGGCGTTTTGTGGCCGGTTTTCTAGAGAGAGAGTCGGCGTGTGTTCAAGGGTTTTTGGTGGTGTATTGGAGCGGCTTAAGGAAGCGTGATGGCGGGAGAAACAAGCCGTGATCCGGGCAAGTCCACCACGACCGCAAAGGTTAGTCCGAGTCCCTATCTTCTCTCGGCCTTGGGTCAAACCGTGGCCTTTGGCCGGTTAAGTTGTGGCCGGATTACTCCCTTCTTCTTCTCCTTCTTTTGGAACTAGAACCGGGTTAAGAAACACGGTTGTAGAGTCGGCTTGGTTGATCCTTCAAACGATCGGCCGAAGGCCATGATCGCGGTTCAATTGGTCGGACTGTGTGTCGCGGCGCTGAGGATGGTTGGGTCCATATGCGTATGATCGGACGGTTGTTGGGATGACAATCGGGTCAGGAGATGGTCGGACGGTTTATCGGGAATCGATAGCCGGACCATACCGCAGGATGGACTGGCCGGCGCAACGGTCTGGAAATGACCGGCGAACACGCGGTATGACGTAAACCGCTATCGGATGGTCGGGCCAGTCGCGGACCATGCGCCGCGGTATCGGATCATTGGTAACCGTCCGCGGAACCAACGCGTCCGTTCGCGGTGAACAGTCGCGACCGTTCATACCGAACGAGTGCCACGGTCGTGAGTCGTCAGTCGGATGTTCGCGACGTCCGTAAGGACGATCGCTGATCATGCGCGAATCGGCTTACGGCAGTACGCGTGGGACGGTGGCCGGATGCGCGTATAGTCCATACGGACAAGCGCCATCGGACGGGTATCGGCTCTCGGCATGTGCTTACACGGTTGGACGGATGGGGTGATGCGCGATCGCGATACGCGATGTTGTCGGCACGGTCGTCCGCACGGTCTTCACGGACGTGCGTACGGTACGTACTGACGGGCATCCTTACGCGATAGCGGCATACGGTCGGACGCGGCTAAACGCGCATCGCGCATGTTCGGATCCGTTCATGCGGATTGACGGACTGCCGTGACGCGGATCGCGGTACGTGGACTGACGTGTGCGATTATGGACAGCGGCTACGGCCGTGTATCCGGAATGGTCGTGACGCGGTCCGTTTACTAAACTTAGCCGATATTAGATGGAATTAGAACGGTTTAGGGATTTCATGTTGCATTGGGTTATTGAGCATATAGAATTGTATAATGCTAAGTTGATGGTTATACTTTTCATACTTATGTTGTTTTGTTGCATTTCAGGACATGCGGACGATCATAAGGATGATCGATCCTAGGAGCGGACCGAGACGGGACGAGTGGTGTGTGTGTAGAGATAGACTTGTTTAGGACCGAATACTGTATTAGCATAATGCACTTGACTCACATTGTATTTGGTACCTTGGTTTGATTAATAAAAGTCTATTTCTGTCTTAGAATAAAATGAACGGAATTGTTTGAATGGAAATGAACTTAAGATGAATTTGACTAAGTATAGAATAAATGGGCTTGAGGTTGACAACGAACCTCAAGTCGGAATACTTAGGGAATGGAACGGCCGTTCCGGCCGTAGTGTCGGGATGGGGTGTTTCAGAACGTGGCCGCAAATCGAACTCTGGCCACGGAGGAGGCGAGCCGAGTGGCGGGCGAGGCGCGTCGAGCTGCAGACATGCGGGTTGTGCAATGTCAGGCTGACCTGGAGAAAGCCCTTCCCGATCGGGAGTTCGACATGAAGGTAGCAGCTCACGAGGCGAGGAAGGGGCTTAATGGCCAGTACCTCGAAATTCTCGAGGGTATTAAGGCGAAAGAGGGCCAGCGGAAGGTCGCTACCAGCGCAGAGATCAGGCTTCAAGAGGCCTTGGCCAATATTGCGCTCATTGCCGAATTAGCTTCCGGCGAGCTGGATTTTACTAAGGAGGTGCTTGAGCTCGCAGAGAAGAAGCGGCTGGCGACAGAGGAGATGAATGCCGCGGCGGTTTCTGATTTCAGCATTAGCAAGCTGAATCTACCGGCAATGTCGGACGACTCAGTGATTCTGGCCCGCCCTCTGACCCAAGCCACTCCTGCCCTTGATCAATATGGATTGAATTTCCCGGCTGGAGTTAGCTCGAGAGTTAGCGATGAAGTCCAAGGTCATCTTGAGGACGGAGCAACTGCAGACGGCCAGGGGGAGGATGGGGATGAGGCTTCGTCCCCGTCAAAACAGTTTTAAATGTTTTGTTGTTGTTGTTGCCCGAAAGGACTTTTAATTTCTTTTTCGAACCTTCGTTGCCCGTGGGGGATTTTCTTTATTTTGGTTGTTCCCTGAGTGGGCTTTTTATTCGAACTTGAGGATATCGTGTCCTCTCTTTTTCTTTATGAATAGCTTTTCAATCTTTCATGCCTTAGCATAGATTTGACTGTTTAATGCCTTAGCATAGAATTGGCCGTTATGACAGCTCGATCCTCTGAAGAGGGGTCGAATAGATGGTTCGACTTGATTTGCCTTAGAGAATTTTTCACAATCTTTTAGGTCGATTGTATTTGAGCTCGAGCTCTTCCTCAAGATTTTTTTCGAGGTACAACTTTTGTAAAGTTCGAGCTTTTCGTCGAATTGAAATGAAATACTTTTAAGTATACGATGAATCAAAGTAGACTTACATAGATTCGTTTTGAGTATCTTCGGAGATCGCTTTGCATGAAACAACTGTCGTTTAATCTGCCTTGATGTAGATTCGACCTCGTTGCTATGCTTAAGGGGAGGGGGTAGCCCCCCGATTCTTCTAATCTGTATAAGGTTGGAAGAATTTTAAGTTTTTGAAGGACCATTTCAGATTGTTCTAGTTTGAGGAGACCGTTTCAGGTCGTTTATTTTGGGACGATCATTTCAATTCGTCGGTATCGAAGTGATCATTTCAGATCGCTTGTTTTGGAAGAGATAATTTCATATCACTTGCTTCTGAAGAGATAATTTCATATCACTTGTTTTTTAAGAGATAATTTCATATCACTTGTTTTTTGAAGAGATAATTTCATATCACTTGGTAAAATGTAAAGGAGAAGTATTTCGCGACAAATCCAACTTTTACAAAGGAAAGAGACATTAATTCGAGAGACTTATTTTGACTTCACAAAGATAAGCTAGTATGACTTCGTTTGCAGTTGCTGAGCTCGGTAAGAGCTTTGTGTTGGGGGGCGGCTGCGCTCGAGATCGAGCTGCCTACGTACCCTTTTAAGGGGATCAAGCCATTTCATAGTTCGATTATGGGGCGTACTCTCAGTGAAAGTACTTTTTGAGGTTGATGATATTCCAGGGTCGTAGTTCAGGTTTCTGGGTTTCCACCGACTTGAGTCGGTAGACCCCATCCTTCACAACATCGTTCACCTGGTAAGGACCTTCCCACTTTGCTCCTAACTTCCCAGCGTGTTCTTCCTTTTTATGGTTGAACACTTTCCGTAAGACGAGCTCCCCTACTTGAAACCTTCGAGTTTTGATTATGGAATCATAGTAGCGAGCTGCGGCTTGTTGGTAGTTCTGGATTTGGGCTAGTGCGAGGTTTCTCCTTTCGTCGACGAGATCGAGCTCATTTGTTATCATCTCGTTGTTAAGCTCCTCTTGCCGTGGGCATTCTTCTTTGCGGATGCTTGACAGGAGGATTTCGGCCGGTACTACCGCCTCGATTCCATAAGCTAGCGAGAAGGGAGTCTCGCCGGTGGATTTGCGGGGGGTAGTCTGGTAAGCCCAGAGTACGGCTGGGAGCTCGTCGCTCCAGCTTGTTTTGCACTCATTAGGTCTTTTCTTAAGGTTGTTCATGATCGATTTGTTAGCTGCTTCTGCCAGTCCGTTTCCTTGAGGATAACGAGGCGTTGAGTAAGTCAGCTTTATGTTCCAGGTTCTACAGAACTCTTTGAACGTGTTTGATATGAAATGAGATCCGTTATCGGTGACGATCTCGTGGGGTAGTCCATGTCGGCAAACGATGTTTCGCCAGACGAACTCCTTAACGTGAACGTCTTTAATCTTTTGGTCTGCTTCGATCCATTTGTTGAAGTAATCTGTCATTACCAATAGGTGCGTAGCTTTCTTTTTGCCGGATGCGACTAGAGGACCCACGATATCCATTCCCCATCGCATGAATGGGTATGACGAGGAGATCGAGGAGAGTTTCTCTGATGGTTGGTGGATAATCGGGGCGTGCTTTTGGCATTTGTCGCATTTACTGGAAAAAGATTCGCATTCGGCGGCCATTGTTAGCTAGAAATAGCATTGCCTTTTGATTCGTATGGCTAGAGCTTGTCCTCCGGAATGACTTCCGCAGGATCCGTCATGGGCCTGCGTGATCACGGCTCGGGCTTGCTTCTTATCGAGGCATTTGAGGTAAGGTCCAGAGAGACTTCTCTTAAAAAGCTCTTCTTGCGTGACGCAATACCTCGCACTCTGTGTTTTGAGTTTTCGTGCTTCCCATTTGTCGCCAGGGACTTCGCCATTCGTTATGTACCGAATGATTGGAGTTCTCCAATCTTTTCCATCGTCAGGCTCGTGTCCCTGAATAGTGGATGCAGTTTGGATTGGTCCATCAGGAATGTTCGCGACGTACACGGCGTTTCTTGGGTCGAGATCATCATCGATCTCGACGACGTCGCAAGCAGTATCCTTGTGCAGTTCCTTGTGTTCGACGTCGTCCTTTTTGGTAGGTTCGTCCTCTTTTAAGGATAGAGCTTTCAGGGCTATGTTGATACTTGGTTTTTCGATCCCCTCGACTGGTATGATCCTTTTGAGGTTAGGATCTGATGTCGATGCCAACGCGGCCAGGGCGTCGGCTGCGGTGTTTTCCCCTCGCGGGATTCATTTTAGATCAAAGAATTCGATCTGGTCGGCGAGGGTATGGACTGCCCGCAGGTATGCTTCCATACGTTCATCTTTGGCCTCGTAGTCTCCATGATGTTAGCCTTAAACTCGATGTCGTACTTGCTAAGTTCGATAGCCCATTTGACCAGTCGACCTGACTGGCTTGGACTGTGAAGGATGGTTCTCAGCGGTTGAGAAGTCATCACTATGATTGAGTGCGATTGAAAGTATGGTCGGAGTTTTTGAGCCGACGTGACCAACACTAAAGCAAGTTTTTCCATGGCGGGGTATCTGGTTTCAGCATCGATTAAGGTCTTACTGATGTAATACACCGACCGTTGTTCATTTTGTTCCTCGCGAACCAGGACTCCACTTACTGCTGCCGTAGAGACAGCTAGGTAGAGGTAGAGGGTTCCCCTTCTACTGGTTTCGCTAGTATAGGTGGTTCGCTTAGATAAGACTTGAGCTGGGTGAACGCTTCTTCACACTTTTCGTCCCAAAGGAACTTTTTGTTTGCTTTGAGTAAGTGGTAGAAGGGTAGACATTTATCAGTCGACCTCAAGATGAAGCGGTTCAAAGCAGCTATTTTGCCAGTCAGACGCTGGACTTCTCGCGTTGTTTTGGGAGATTTCATCTGCATAAATATCGCGATCTGTTTAGGATTCGCTTCGATCCCTCTTTCGGTTACTAAGTAACCAAGGAATTCTCCTGATGAGACCCCGAATGTGCACTTCGCTGGGTTGTGAATGATGAAGCATTCTTTTAGTTGGGGGATATGATCCTCATACCTAGAATATTTGACCAGCATATCGTCGATGTAGACTTCCATGGTTTTACCCAGGAGTCCTGAAAACATCTTTTGACGAGGTGTTGGTAAGTTGCTGCTGCATTTTTTAGTCCGAAAGGCATGACTTTGTAGCAGTACGTGCCTCGATCAGTTATGAACCAAGTCTTTTCTTGGTCCTCGGGGTTCATTAGTATTTGGTTGTACCCCGAGAAGGCATCCATGAAGGACAGTAGTTGATGTCCGGCAGTGGCTTCGACCAGTTGGTCGATGTGTGGGAGTGGGAAGCTGTCTTTTGGACACGCTTTGTTGAGGTCTGTAAAGTCTACGCAGACTCTCCACTTCCCATTCTTTTTCTTGACCACTTCGGGGTTCGCAAGCCAATCGGGGTATTTCACCTCTCTGATCGATCCGATTGTCAGTAATCGATCGACCTCGTCGTTGGTGGCTTGAGCTCGTTCCGGGCCAAGTTTTCGACGTTTTTGTCTTACCGATTTATAAGTTGGGTCGACATTCAGCTCGTGGCTGGTTACGTCGATGTTGATCCCTTTCATGTCTGCTGAGGACCAGTCAAAGGAGTCGACGTTCTTTTTAAGAAAAGAGATCAGTTCATTTTTAACTGGCTCCGATAGGTCAATTCCGATGCCGACAAGTCTTTCGGGATGAGTATCGTCTATACAAACTTGAGTTGTGAGGTCCTTTGGAAGTCCTTTTTGGCTTGGATCGTTCGACCTTTTGGTTTGCATGGTGGCGAGCTCTTCCTCTTTCTGTAATTGCTACGCGTGGGATTTCTCAATCTGCTTGTACCCGTTCAGCAATTTCGGGAAATCTTTTGACTTCCGTAAATGGCTTTTACCCCTTTCGAATTTGGAAATTTTACGCATTGATGGTAGGTCGACGGTACAGCTTTCATGTCGTATATCCAAGGTCGACCTAAAATTGCGTTGTAAGGAGCTGGTCGATCTACTACGACGAACTTTGTCATTCTTCAAACTCCTCCAGCTATTACTGGGGCGAAGACAGAGCCCATTGAATATGTTGTTTCGCCAGCAAACCCTACCAACGGTGTCTGTTCCTCGACGATCTTGGAGTCGTTGAACTCCATCTTTTTGAATGCGTCGTAAAAGAGGACATCCACTGAACTTCATGTGTCGATCATTATCCTCGAGAGTTCGACATCTCCAACTATTAGACAAACGAGGAGTGCATCGTCGTGTGGTTTGTCAAGATTGTTTGTCTCGCTCTCGTGGAAAGTGATTTCATGGTCTGGACCTAACAATGGGATTTTCTCCCTTTTGTCGGTCTCGACTCTTCTTTGAAGAGATTTGATTGAATTGACCGAGTCTCGGCATAGTTCGGAGCCACCGAAGATGAAGTCAACTTGTTTAGGGGGTATGGCCCGTACACCCCCCCCCCCCCCCCCCGCGCAGAGACGAGAGAGATTGATTCGTGAGCGTAAACTCTTAATAGGAGTTGGAGGGAGGTGGGGATAGGGCCGAGCCTCCTGGGGTGCCACATAAGCTGAGTTCGCCGAGAATGATTTTGACTCGCTTTCGCGACCATTGAGGGAGGGCTTCGGGATATTTCGACTCCTTAGACCGTTCTCGTTTGTTCTGAGAAGGCTTTTTAGTGTTCGACTCTTTGGTCTGTTTACTTTCCTTTTTGTCAGATGGAGTTTCCTCCTCGACTTCTGATTCTTGGTTGTTTTCGGATTCTCATTTTTGAGCCTCGGCTTTAGCTCGAGTATAGCACTCTTCAATCGAGTGTCCTTTTTTGTTGTGAAAGTCACAGAATTTATCCTTGTCGAACTCGAATTTCTCCGAGCTCTTCGGGCTCTCGACTGCACTAACGTTTCCAGATTTACGGGAATCCTTTTTTGAGTTCGTGTTCTGCGAGCCCGACGAGTTCTTTTCCTTTCGGTGCTTTTCTCTGAGGGCCGTGGTTTCGTCCTCAAGGCGAGCAAAGGCCGATACGCGAAGAAGGGCGTCATCGAGTGTTTGAGGTTCGCGGACTGTTATTTCCTCGCGGAATCTGGTCGAGTACCACAGTCCACATCTCAGTTCTTCCATAGCTACTTCGTCTCGTGGGTTCGCGATTTTGGATTTTATTTCCTTAAATCGGTCAATGTACGAGCGAAGTGTCTCGTCGGGTTTTTGAGAGACGCCAAATAAAGAAGCCTCAGTAGTCTTTACCTCGATAAAGACGGAATATTGTTTGAGGAAAGCCGTCATGAACTGGGTGAAATTATCGATGGATCTCTCTTCCAGTCCGGCGAACCATTCTAGGGAAGAGCCCGATAGGTTTTCGGCGAAGAGTCTGCAGAACGCCGGCTCTCTCTCCTCGTCAGCGAGGTATACCCTTGACATTGCTAGTCGGAATGTCCTGATATGGGCTTTCGGATCTGATTTTCCAGAAAATTCCGGAAATTTCGTTTTCTTGATTTCTCGGATTCTTGCGAAGGCGATCCGGTCCGTGAATGGCGTTTGTCTCGTTTCTTCGTTCACTCGATCGATGTCGGGTGCCGCGCTCGTTGCCATGTGAACTTTTGATCTCAGACTGACAAACTGGGCTTTAGCCTGCTCGATGTATTGTCTTAGCATATCATGTTCGTCGCCTGCTATAGGCGTGAACTGTGCTTGTGCCTGATTCGACGTTTTGTTCCGGAAAAACCGGGTCGAGAAGATCGATTGTTGGAATCGGTCTTGTCTGGTCGATCTGTGGCGTTTGGAACTGTATCGTATTCGATCCGTTAAGATGTCCCAAGCTCGAGGAGAAAGCAGAGCCTACTAGTTGCCTCGGTTGGACATTGGAGTTACTCGGGAAAGGTGGTGGTCCGGGTAATGGTCGTTTTCCCGATCCGGTCGGATCTGTGACTATAGAACTCGAACCGAATGGAGTCGGTGTCGCAATAGGGGTCGTTATAGGGCGGAAGCCGCTATTTTACGTGCTAGCGAAATTTCCCAACGTTCCCGGGGGTGTTACCACCTGGGAGAAGTCCAAGCGTGTTCGCGGTGGAGGACTTATGGGGAGTCGCGGATCGCGCATTGATCTACCTCCCTGGTTTTGGCTAGCGAGCTCTTCAAGACGGGCGTTAATGCGCCGTTCCTGTTCATCGAGCTGCGCGGTCAGAGAACGATTTGCGATCTCTTGGGCCCGTGCGTTTGCCTCGTTGCTTCTCGTTTGGTTTACCAACATGTTCAACATTAAACGGATTTCAGCGAGGTCGTCCGGGCTTTGTCGCTGTTGAGCAGAAGGCAGTTGCGAGTTAGGCCTAAGCGTTCCAGATCCGCCTCCTGGAGCAGGGGCGGAATTTGAATTGTTTCTCATCCATACCCAGTTCCTGCTCGGATCGTTAGTTCCCGACAAAACATTTGTCGGAGTCTGGCTCGTCGCGATCGTTTGAGCGACTGAGCTGGCTGGTGCCGAAGTCATGGAGACTGATGCAGAGCTCGTCAACACGCCATCAGTCTGATCCATGGTTCTTACCCCTGTGGTGTTCTGAGGAACGTCGTCGACCGTTTGAGGGTGGTCGACTGGTGGAGTGGCGCTGGGAGAGCCAGATTGGTCGGGATTCATCTCGATCTATCGGATCTAGGATCTGATTCTTAAGACAGGAAAAACTATAGATAGTCCCCACAGTCGGCGCCAAATGTGAGATCGGAGATTCACACCAAGGATTTGTAATCGTGGATTTGGACTTTTGGATATAAAGATGATATAGATTTCCTATGAATCAAAGACTTTATGGAGATTGATCGTCGAGATAGAACAAACACAATTGAATAGAGAGTACAAAGTATGATAATCGAGCTATCTAGTCGAAGTGTTCTTGATTAGGGTTGGAATGTCTTGAATGAATCGCCACTTCTTCTTTAAATAGTCCTCGACTTTGTTCTCCTTGTTCTGATCTTTCGGTCTCGCCGTGATAACGATCTCCGAGATTCGCGGGAATCGGTTGAACCGATGAAGACCACGTCGTTCTACCTTTACGTTGTCTCCTATCGAGCTCGAGCTTGATTACTTCTCGTTTCGGTTGTCATTTGGGCCTTGGTCAGATCATGGTCGCATGGGCCCAGAATGGACGACAGTCGAGCTCTTCGTCTTGATTATGGATCGGGCTCATGATTATGGGCCCTTGTTTTGTTTGTTAATGGGCCGGATTTCTTAGAGGGAAATCCAGCACCAACATCGTTGAACTTCGTGTTTTCGCCTAGGAGTTGTGGGAGGTTTTAGTTACCGTGGGGTAGCTAAGTGTTCCCGTGGAAGTTACCAAGTTCGCGTTTGGGGCCATGGTGTGGAGATTGCGTTAGAGATGCGATAGATAGATCGAGTTTAATCGAAAGCATGTGCCGCAGTGTTTTTGATTCCCCTGGTTACTTTTGTGTTGTTTTGTTGTTATTCGAATGCTTGTGTGTTGTGGAGCTCGTCACGTCATGGTAGCACGTGACCAGCTATGTGTATTTGATTGTTATTTTGGGTTTGGGCGGGATTATTAGATCATTAGCAGTCTTTAGTTGGGAGCCGTCTCACTGGGTAATCTTAGATTGCTCATTAGACTCTTTTTGTGTTTCCAGGTTTGGCATAGCTCGGCGGACGCGTAGACACTCGGAGTAGTCTCAGGTTGGCATTGGGTATCGGTTGTTAAGCATTTTGACTTTATTTTTGGTTGCGGATTTTGTTGGGTACCCGCTAAATGATTTGTATTAGACTGTATATTGATATGAATAAAATTTATGATTTTAAAGTAATAAAAACGGAATAATTCCCTGATATACGGTTTAGTCCGAACCGAACACAACTCGTGGAAGTGATACAGGTTGAAAAGCTTTGTATCGTGGAAACGAGGTAAACGGAGTCAAAGGTGGTTTGGTTCGAGCCTTTGTCTCAAACCGGACTGTCTCTGGCTTTCGTATTGTGACAAACTCTTCTCGTATGACTGCTCGGGTCCGATCGGTCATGTTCTTGTTTGATTGTTGGCCGGTCAGCTCGTCGGTTAGCGGAAAACGGGAAGAGGGCGTTACACTTACCACTCACATGCCCTAATCTCGAGTGCCATCTTCGCGTTAGACCGCCCTTTGACTGAGCAATGGATGCTTCATCTTTAGACACGGTTCCATCAATATAGTATAGGCCTCATGATAAACTCCTGCAAAGACCTTTCTATCTCCTCTATAAAACTGAATTTTCCCTTCTCTACCTTCATAATGACATCCGGATTTGTTTAAGAGCCCATATAATATGAGGTTTCTGCATATGGTAGGCATGTAATCTAACTTATGTGAGGATTATAATTTATTTTTATGGGTTTGATATCTTAATCTTTCACATCCCCTTGACCTCACTATAAGTGTTGTTCCCCATCAATACATTTCCTCATTCGAATTCTTCCAAGTCTAACAACAAATCCTTGTTTGGTGTTATATGGAAATTGCAACTTGAGTCATGTTCCATTAACATTTTGGATCATGGATACTCATGTAAAGATTAGAGGTTCTTTGACTTAGTCATCTAAGTTGGCTGAATCGTTATGTTTGTTCTTTCCTCTGTTATTGCAGTCTCGCTTCCAATGCCCCTCCTTACCACACGCAAAGAATCCTTTGCTCTTGTATTTGTGTTTTGATTTTACCTGATATTTGATCTTCCTTTTTTATGGCTACTAATACCTCTATTTTTTGTATCTTCCTCTTTGCTTTACATATAAACTTTCTGAGTTTGGTCTCGATTATTTAGTAGTCAAGCTTCCTTCAGATCCACCTCTTTAGAATGTGCGGCTGTAGAAACTCCATGAACAATGATCTTTGCCACTTCCATATTTTAGTGTATGGACTAGTGGTTCATAGAGATTAGGTAAACTTTTCATCAAAAAGATAGCTTGATCTTCTTCAGAGATGTTGATTTTGAGACTTGCTAAATCTGATACCAACTTTAAGAAAACATCTAGTTTTTTCATCCAAAATCTTTCCTTCTTCCATCTTGAAACTATAGAACTTTTCTTTCATGTAGATCCGGGTAGGTAAAGTTTTGGTCTGATATTGCCTCTCCAATGCTTGCCACATTACGAGTGCAGTCTTCTCCTTCATGACTTTTCTAATCTTATCTGTTAAGCTCATGTAGAAATTTTGACTCTCTTGCATCTTTCAGCCAACTTTGGATCAATCTTAGCCTCAGCCCCTTCGTTCAGCTTCTCTGAATCTGAAGCCGGTTTTGTGTCACTAAATAAAACCGATTCTAGGTTCTGGATTTACAGCTGACACAATATCTTGTGCCTCCACATCCCGAAGTCGCATCTTACATCAAAAATTTACACTTCAAATCGTCTGTGTGTTGGTTCCATCACTTTAATAATCAAACCTAGTTAGATTATCAAGTCGATCTAGCTTTCAATCTTTTCTCTCTTGATCTGAGTTTTGCTTGACTTGTGCAAATCGCGGATCAACTCTTTGACTTGTTTATCCGAAATAACTTTGTAGCTTTGTTACCACTTGTGAGGTTTTAATCTCTATGCCTTTTTCGATAAAACTAATCCGCAAGTAAGTTATATTGCAAAATGAATTGGTCACCCAATTCATGGCCTCACCACTACGTTTGGGGTGTAAAACTCTTTTTCGCACAAGTCCACTAGATCAAAGAAAGAGTAAAGCCTTTTACAACACTAATCCTGCTTATGTTCTTTGTTTTAGGTTCAAGCTTGGAAGCAATCACCCAACTATCGTAAGAACACCTCTAAGCAACAATATGAAGAAATTGATATAGAAACAAGGTTAGCTACTCCCTATTTATACACCTAACTCTCGACCATATCTCATAATTAGATTAGGTATTGATTTAGATAATAACCGACTCTAACATATATCCTAAGTCAATCATGAATGTTTTCCCTAGTCTAATTTGGTTTTATTGTGTTGCAGGATTTATGGAAGCTTCTATGGCCCAGCTCTTATTCCTCATGTCTTGATGTTGATCTTTGATCAGCCCATTTCAGCCCAAAAGAGATATGTCGGATTATGTCAGTATTGATTTACAATCTCCATCTCAATGACCATTTAAACCGACAAGCCTTATCTCTTCAGCTTCTTATTTATCTCTCTCTAATTTGATATCCGACAAGCAACCGATATTCATGGCGACTGTCATTTTCCGGTGAATCCTTTCTCTGCCGACTTTCTGCAGCGAGCTTCACCTTCGACGTCAGCTCCAAGCCCCGGTAAGATTTCTTATTTACTATTTTGTTTTAAGCACATGTCTAGTTCTATTTCATTATTATTATATTATATGTTTTGATTTGATTCATAAAAGATATCACTTATTTTATAGTGAAAATTACTCTTAACATCACTAATTTTAGCTATAATTACTACACTAGCATTGATTCCATTTTTTACTAGAATAACATTCATTTTTCTTGTTAAAAAACTAGGTTGTCCTACAAGTTAATTTAATTTAATTAATATTTATACAACTAAATAATTAAAGTAAAACAAATAATTATTATAAAATGATTTTCAAAAAAATAATTAACATATATATATATATATATATATAAATAAAAATGATAAAATATATTATTTTTGTTTAATAACTTTTTAATTTCGTTTTCAAAAATAAGAAACCAATAAAATAATTTTATAAATAAATACTTAAATACAAAACATAAGTATTATTTTTGGTGGTTAAATTACTTTTCCAAAAATAAAATAAAGAAAAAAATATTTTTTATAAATAAATTATTTAAATAAGAAATTAACAAAAAATTATGGTTATTTTAAAATTTTAATTTTCAAAAATAATAAATAAATACAAAAGAATGTTTTAAAAATGAATAATTTAAATAAGAAATTGATACACAAAGTCTTTTTTGTTGTCTATTTTTTACTATTTTGATTTTGAAAACATGAATTTAATACAAAATAATAAATAAATCATTTAAATAAGAAACCAATAGAAAGATTTTTTTTGTTGGTTATTTTTAGTAATATTTTGATTTCATAAATAAAATTTAATCCAAAAAAATAATAAATAAATCACTTTTAAAAAAATTGAAAATTTTCTTTTTTTGTTGTTTTTTAAAATACATAATTTATTAAACATATATTACGTTACCAAAAACGACCCCTAAAAATCAGAAGAAGATCACACAACATATTTTTAAATTAGTCAAAATTTCATTTAAATGTGTAACACTAAAATACATTTGTAACAAAACACAAATCAATAACAATAGAAACAAATCCTCAACATTAGGAAAAAAAGTCGGTAACATATCAGTGTTATGCTAGTAATTAATAAATTCAATTCCATTTGCAGCGGTTTTTAATAAATTTGCAACAAATATCATAAACTAGCAACACTAATCTCTAGATTTATTATATAAAAAAAAATCTGCAACACGTTACTATAATTTGTGCCACGTCAGCAGAAAACTATAAATCTGCAACATTAGAACATAAATTTGCAATTGTCCATCAAAAAAAAAAATCTGCCACACATCTAGAAATTTCTAATACTACGATGCTAGTATAATAGTTTTCAGAAACATTATGACGTATTACATATATATAAAAATCTGCAACAAAGTAAATAAATCAACAACAAACGATAATAACTTCGTGCTCACTTAGTCAAAATATGTCATATCAATAAATCTGTAACTACGATTGCAGATTAAGTTACAAAATCCGTGCAGGTTTATTAAGATGAGAAGGTGAAATATTTGTAAATATATGTTTTTGCTGATGTGGAAAATACATAATAATGAAATTTTTATAATATTTTTTTTTTCTAAACAAAATATAATAAGGTCATTTTCGTCCAAAATTTTGACCTCAACAGATTCAGAACTTGAATGTTCATACAATAATTAACCTACTTTTTAGTGCCATCACAACTTTTTCCCTATTTTATATGCTATTAGTGTAATTTATATCTTTACAACAACCTGAAAACCCCATAAAAAGACATAGATTGCAATTAAATGTAGTCTAACTTTTCCATCAATTTTCTAGAATTTGAGACAATATGTATTGAATAAAGAGTTACTAGAACTAAACATTATAGACCACTGAAGGAGTTTCTGTTTTTTTTTTTTGTAGCTGAATAATACATATATTAGACAACGTTTCTTTAGAAAGTATACTCACCAACAATAAGGGTTAAAATTTTGAAATATAGCACAACATATAGATAATACAGTATAACTTCTAGAAATGAATATTCAATAAATTAATATTTCGATAAATTAATAAAAATTTTGGTCCAAAATTACGTTTTTGATCCAATTAATATGTTTGTAAATTAATATTTCGCTAAAATAATAGATATTATAGTTTCAATGTTATTTATTTATAGAATTTTTATTTTACAAAATATTAAATAATGTAAAAATCTCAGTTTCTGAAAATAACCGGCAAGACAACTTTACTTCGATGCTTCTTAATTATCACTTATTCTCCTTTGATATTTCAACCACCAACGAAGATGCTTCATTCTTTGAGTTTGAATGGAAACCATATTTTTAGTTTTTTTTGTCAACAGCATAAGATACTATTGGGACTCAGCTAGCCAAGTCGGTGGATCTGGGTTTACAAAAAAAAATAAGATGGTTGAACTCGAGCACCTCATGCTAAATTGTCTTCCTTTGTGTTTCTTGCTCGTGGGATATGAGTGATAATAAACCTTGTAAAAACATATTGTGACTCTCATACTCCTCTAAATGGATCGAAAAGGCCGGCCATTCTATCGGTGTAGACACTATCTTCACCAGTTCTGAATAGTCCATAGCGAAAGTTACTTCTTGTTGATTCCATCGCTTCATACATTCCATCGCCCATATTAGTGCTTCAAACTCAGCGTGTAAGGGTGTTAAACTGCATCGGATATTCCTTGCTCCCCTCATCACAAAACGCTCTCCATCATAAATATTAAACAAGCCCTGACCGGAGAAAGAGTCTCCTACTAAGAACCATCTATGAAGCACCATCATCCATGAATTGTTATCGTTTGTCTACTTTGAATAGGGTCGTCTCCGCAGTATTGGTCCTTATCTACCGATAGTTGTGCCTCTTACCATGATAAAGATTTGATTTCTGATAATTTTAAGATATCTCGTGGATCCCGATCGATATTACTGTATAATTTGTCATATCTGCTTTTCCAAATATACCAAATAATCCATGGGAAATAGTTTGTCACACTATCTGATGGCTGCCGCCAAAATAAGTAGTCCATATTAGCAAATACCGATTGTAATAGAAAACATCTTGGATTTGATGATATCGATGATAATGCCCATGTTTGTAATGCCAGTGGACATTCAAAGAGAACATGGTTAATTGACTCTTTTTCTGTCCCACATTTGGCACATTGGGTATCACACTTAATACCTCGAGACTTTAATTTCTTTGTTACCGATAGGCATCCCGAAATTGTTTGCCAAATAAAATGTTTAATTTTAGGTGGGCATTTAAGCTTCCAACAGAATGCCTGAAGTCATTTAATATCTGGCCCGTAAACATTATATGACCCTCCTTTGTCCGGAAATTCTTGTTCAGTCTGATAACCTGATTTTACTGAGTATTTCCCTGATTTCTTAAACTGTCATCCGATAGTGTCTGGTCTAGAAGATCGACTGATCGATAAACTGATGATTTGCGCTGCATCTTCTAGGACTATAATATTGCGAATCAATTAGTCATTAATGGAAACCATATTAAATGCAGAATATTTGTGTTTATTCTGCAAAGTGGGATCATCTATATTTATTCATCATTCATATTTTTAATGAAGAATAAAAAAATAAATAAAAATAAATTAGATTGCATTCAGAAATTAAATGAAAAACAAACTAAAGAATAAGAAAATGAAAGAAAATTTTAAAAATCATATATTTCACCTATATCAGCATACATATCTAATTTTTATTATTTTTTTTGATCTGCATAAATGTTCTGCATTTACCTAATATGTCCACCATTCAAAACCTTTATCGGGAAATTATTTTTACAACAATTTCACTCACCTTTAAGTTTGCAGGACTTTGTTGATGATTGATTTCTCTAGTGATGAATCGGAGGCTGGAGAGCTTTTGGTCTAAAATGAGACACAAAAACAAAACAAAAAATCTTCTTTACATCGGAAAAATCCAAAACTTTTTTGTTTGACGATTGATAAAAATAGAAACCTTTATAGCATATGATGAAATTGATAGATAAGATCAAAAAGAATATTATTCTGATCTAGATCGATAACATAAGATCCATGCGATAATTTTCATTGAATATAAATTGTTATACGAGTAGTGGATAAATCTAACTACAATGAAGTTAAAACTATCACTAGAATTGTAGTTATTCTACTCACATATGAGAGAAGCTCATGAAAGGCATCCTACAAGGTGACTTCACCAACGACTCGACATCAATCTGCCAACTACTGCAGTACAAGAGCTGCGAAAAACTGCAAGGCTTTGTTCTGAAATATATATTTCATTCTTCAATCTACGCTATTTGCAAAAAACTAAACGCTCGAAGACATGGTGAAAAACCAGCTCCTTCTCTGCATCTTATCAAGATTCTGGACAAACAAATGAGAAATAGAATCTCATCTACACAAGGCCACCAATCCAATTCGCTCATGGGAGGTTTACAACATTGGTTTTTGACAAGGTGTTCTGTTTTTTAGCTTGTGTATATAATTATTTCCAGATCCACTAAAATGTAAAACAAAATTTTTTATTGAATACAAATTTAATATTCTTTCAAAAAAAAATCACTATCAATGTGAAAACATAATTATTTATTTTTTTTCATCATTTCATAAAAAATAAAGGTGAAACTGTTTGGTTTCAAAAAACATAAATAAAGATATAAATAATCAAGTCATTTCAAACCATTTATTTTCAGTATTTTTATTCATTTATCGACCAAAAAAGTAACAAAATAATATACAATATATAATAGATTATGATGTAAAATATATTATGATGTGAAAACTTGACTCTAGGTTGTGATGTAAAGTCTATTATCCCTTCTCGGCTTACTGTAAATTGAACCATGTATTTACATTTTTTTTTTTGAAAGGAAGTATTTACATTTTTATGTCGTAAATACGTACACTAATCACACCTTTTGTTGTTAAAATGTTTTTTATCATTCATATTACTTGCTACATTTTTGTAAGAAAAATTGTTTTCAACTTAAAATTGTATTAAAATATAAATATTTCTTTTCACATATGACATGTTTTGAATTGTATAAAACAAATTTAGGTTTCTTAAAAATAAACAATCATTGTAATTAGGAAATAAGCTCACAGTTTTATAAAAATTCTAAAGATTTTTTCACATATAAGGTGCTGTTCGTTTGTCCATTCAGATGATCCATCTGGATGGAGATGAAAATTGATGTTCGTTTAGTAACAAAAACGACATCCATCTAGATGAATCTCATCTCCATCCAGATGGATCATCTAAATGAGTTTTAAAAATTTAGGCAAAATTTTTAAACTCATCTAGATGAACTAAATTGGATCATTTGGATGGAGATGATTCATCCAAAAATAACAAATTACTAATATACCTTAATTATTTAAATAGATCATTTGAATGCAAATTCAAAATGAGTAAATGAACATAAACTAAATAAAATCGTGTTTTTCCGTCAAAACCGTAAAATCGTGTTTTTCCGCCAAAACCGTAAAATCGTGTTTTCCCGCCAAAAACCTAAATCGTGTTTTCCCGCCAAAATCGCAAATCGCGTTTTTCCGCTAAAACCGCAAAATCGCGTTTTCCCACCAAAAACGAAAATAGCGTTTTCTCTCCAAAACCGCAAAATCACGTTTTCTCTCCAAAACCGCAAAATCGCGTTTTTCCGTCAAAATCGCAAAATAGCGTTTTCCCGCCAAAACCGCAAAATCGCTTTTTCCCGCCAAAACCGCAAAATCGCGTTTTTCCGGCCAAAACCGCAAAATCGCTTTTTCTTTCCAAAACCGCAAAATCGCGTTTTCTCTCCAAAACCGTAAAATCACGTTGTCCCGCCAAAAACCTGAAATCGTGTTTTCCCACCAATACCGCAAATCGCGTTTTTCCTCTAAAACAGCAAAATCGCGTTTTCCCGCCAAAACCGCAAAATCGTTTTTTCTCCAAAACCGCAAAATCGCGTTTTCTCTCCAAACCGCAAAACTGCGTTTTTCCGTCAAAACCGTAAAATCGCATTTTTCCCGCCAAAATCGCAAAATCGCGTTTTTCCGCCAAAACCGCGAAATCGCTTTTTCCCGCCAAAACCGCAAAATCGCTTTTTCCCGCCAAAACCGCAAAATCGCTTTTTCTGCCAAAACCGTAAAATCGCGTTTTCCTGCCAAAACCGTAAAATCGCATTTTCCCGCCAAAACCGAAAATTGTGTTTTCCCAATACCGAAAATCGTGTTTTTCGTCACAACCAAAAAAATCGTGTTTTCTCGCCAAAACCGTAAAATCGCATTTTTCCGCCAAAATCATAAAATAGTGTTTTCCTGCTAAAACCGTAAAAACCATATTTTTCCTTAAAACCGCAAAATCACATTCATCTAAATGAACCATTCAAATGAATATCGGAAAAAACATCGAAAAAACAACGAACAACATTCAGATGGATCATTTGGATGAATCATTTAAATGAACCATCTGGATGGATATGTCAAATGATCCAACGAACAGCCCCTAACATGTTTTTCGAACCCTTTTGTCATTTTTTGTCGTCAACATGTTTTGAATTTTATAAAATAGACCTAAGTTTCTCATAAAAATAGATAATCATTGTAAGTAATAACATAATATTCTATATAGACCAAATTATAATTCTACTATATTTATCTTATATCATTTATGGAAACCATAAGATCTCGACTCTTTTCAAAATAATAAAAATAACCTTTGGTTTGTAAATATATTCAGGGTGCATAAAACTAATTTGGTTAGGATTTAAATTTTTGGGTTTAGATTTAAATTAGGAGAAATTGCTTAAAATGCCCTCAAATTTGATTTTAAATAAAAGTGTACCCCCAAACTTGAATCAAATAAAAAACTGGTTTTGCAGCCTTATGAAATTACCGCGCTATCCTTATGACCAATCAAAAAAATGTCAAACACAATTACCATTATAACCTTCGACTATTTCAGACTTCTATGGATGTCTGAGACTTCAGACTCTAATAGAAGTCTGACACTGAATTAATTAGTAAATTTAAATTTTAAAATTATAAAAAAATATTTTGTCAAAACTTTTATATACATAAATTATATATAAACAATTTAGTAGTATATAAATTAAAATTTGATAAAATTGAGTCATATTAAACAATGTTAGTTAAGTATGCCTTAGAACCCTACTTTGTAATGGAACATAATGGAACATTTACATATAACTTACATATAACCTTAGGGTTAGTTAGACTCATGGTTTAAGAAATTCACATTTGAAAAAATATATTTGCACATGTATGTTATAATGGTGATATAATTAACGAATTTGATGTGTCCTAGGTGTTTTGTTTAAATATTTTTCGATGTTAAGTGATAAATACTAAATTTAGGGTTTATCAGACTTCTATAGAAGTCTGAATTTTGGGGTTTCGTAAATACTTTTAACCAAATATACCTTAAATGAGTACAATTGACTAAATTTTATGTAATTTTAATTTACATATGTCCAAAAGTCTCATGTTTAATTTATGTATCCAAATTTTTCCTCAAAATATTTATTTAATAATTTTATAATTTAAATTTTCAACTTAATTATCTCTCAGATTTCTCGTCACATTTTGTAAAATTGAGTCAAACTAAACAATATGTAAGGTAGAGTAAATTCTAAACCTCAAAACATTCTTTGTAATGGAACATTTACATATAACTTACATATAATTTTAGGGTTAGATTCATGGTTTACCAAATTTATATTTGAAATATTAAATTTGTATATATATATATATGTTATAATGTGCATATATTTAGCGAATTTGATGTTTTCTAATTATTTTGTTTAAATATTTTCACCGATAAGTGATAAATATTAGGTTTAGGGTTTTTCAGACTTCACGACGAAGTCTGAATTTTGTGGTTTCTCAGACTTCTAAAGAAGTCTGAGACGTATTTAAGTTAAAAATTTAAAATTTAAAAATATGAAAAAATAATTTGATATAAATTTTGATACATAAATTAAGCATAAGCATTTGTTATGTATATAAATTAAAATAACATAAACTTTGATCAAACTTAAGCATTTAAGATATATTTGGTTCAAAACACCATGTAGTTTGATCTATATTTCACATATGAAGGTGAATATCATGTTTCATACTGCATATGAAGTCTAAAATTTCCCGCATTTTCGAAAATTTTCACACGAAAACTTTTCAAAAAGGCGGGAAATTTCTGCCTGAAAATTTCAGAATTCCCGCTCAATTCAGAGATTCCTTCTCAGACTGCATATGAAGTCTGATACCGGATATTTTACAATTTTAAATTATTAAAATTTTGGCGGCAAAGTTTCCCTCCAATTCTCTCATATTATCTAAACCTATTTTTTACACACATATAACAGCCAGAAAAAAAACCTTCACATTCTTCCTTTTTTTTACTACCTCTCTTTCTCTCTCTCTCACTTTTGTAAAACCTCTCTAAAATTTCTCATCCAAAAATGTTCTCAAGCTTATTCTCTCATATGAGTTCTTATGTATGTGATTCATAGTTGATTCTCTTTGAGCTGTGAAATAGGTGAGTGGATCGGTTCTGATTTAGTGTTTTCAAAGTTTTTTTAACTGAACCAATTAAGACTTTTGACATAGACTTTTAGTTATACATGTTGATTTGCTCAAAAAATCCTTTATTATCCATTTCTTGGAGACTTGTTCGCTAACTAATGCAAGAGCTCTGTGTTTTTGCTTTTTCAGGTGCTTGGTTTAAGGTTGATCCAGATGACTCTCCAAAGAAGCTGGAGTTGGGGTTTATTATGTGCTAATGGCTCATAAAATTTCACTGTTACGAGGAAAACGAAGTCTGAGAGTCTAATACCAGACTACAATAGAAGTCTGAGAAACTCTCAGACTTCCAGGTAAATCTGGTTCGAGTATTTAAACTTGTCATGAAGTCTTATTTCAGACTGCATATGAAGTCTGAAATTTCCCGCATTTTCGAAAATTTCCACACGAAAACTTTTCAAAAAGGCGGGAAATTTCTGCTTGAAAATTACAGAATTCCCGCTCAATTCAGAAATTCCTTCTCAGACTGCATATGAAGTCTGATACCAAATATTTTACAATTTTTAATTATTAAAAATTTGGCGGCAAAGTTTCACTCCAATTCTCTCCTCTTATCTAAACCTATTTTTTACACACATATAACAGCCAGAAAAAAAACCTTCACATTCTTCCTTTTTTTTTACTACCTCTCTTTCTCTCTCTCTCTCTCTCTCTCTCTCTCTCTCTCTCTCTCTCTCTCTCTCTCTCTCTCTCTCTCTCTCTCTCTCTCTCTCTCTCTCTCTCTCTCTCTCTCTCTCTCTCTCTTTTGTAAAACCTCTCTTTTGGACTTTTGGTTATACATTTTGATTTGCTCAAACAATCCTTTATTATCCATTTCTTGGAGACTTGTTCGCTAACTAATGCAAGAGCTCTGTGTTTTTGCTTTTTCAGGTGCTTGGTTTAAGGTTGATCCAGATGACTCTCCTTTATTATGTGCTAATGGCTCATAAAATTTCACTGTTACGAGGAACACGAAGTCTGAGAGCCTAATACCAGACTACAATAGAAGTCCGAGAGTGAAAATTCAACATGAAGTCTTATATTATACTACTTTTGAAGTCTGAAGTTTGATACTAAATTAGGTGTTTTCTCATTGTTGTAGATTTTTACTGGTTATTAGACTTCTTGTTGAACACATTGTATTGTATTAGATTATTGGATTATCAAATCAAAGAAAGAAAGTTCTCCTTATGTACTATGCTTGTAGAAAAATACAAAGTTGTATAAATTTCTTTTGTCTACTCAAAATCAACAAGGAATTTTGTTCATTGAAATTATACAATATCAAGAAATGGGTTAGTTTAACCTTGGAAGAAAACATTACTCTTTAGATTACATACACCAACATATGACAAACTAAAATAACCTTAAGTGGTGATGAATTGGTCGTCAGACCTCTATTGCTGTCTGATTCTTATGAGCTAAACGTTTATAAAATTAACAAGTCCAAATGTCAAGTTCGTTCTCTCATCATCACATTAGCGATCTTACTGAAAAAAGCTTATAAACGCTCTACATGTGGTTGTGTAGTTCATCTTAATCCCAATCTACTTCTTCATTGATACATTGATATGATTTGGTGTAATCAGTTCAATTATATCAAGAGCATTCAATAAACAACCAACATATATAATATGGAGTATGACGTTTACGCATAGACATTCGTTCCACCAGCTCGGATGCTACTAGCTACATTGCCAATATTATTCAAAAATTGATTCAAAAATAATTACCATATATAAAAATGTAAAACTCACACATAAAGAACATAGAAAACTAACACATATTTATAAAAATTAAAATCAACCAAAATTAATAGCAAATATTCAATAAAATACATTTTAAAAGTTTTTAATATTTCAGACGTCTATAGATGTCTGATTGTAGTGAAACCAGACTTCTATGGTAGTCTGAAAAAGAGGGTATTTTTGCAATTGATTTTGAAATGTTAGACAGCGGATGCAGTCTGAAATCAATCAGACAGCGTACGCAGTCTGCTTTGAAAATTTTTGAACTTTTTGTCAGACAGCTTATGATGTCTGAGAAAAAAGGGTAGTTTTGCAATTGAATTTCAATTGTCAGACTTCTTTTATAATTTTCAGACTTCGGGAGAAGTCTGAAAAAAAGTAAAGGGTAGTTTTGCAATTGATTTTGAAATGTCAGACTTCGCCAAGAATTTTGATAATTTTCAGACTTCTTATGCTGTCTGAGAAGAATTTCAGACAGCGAGGGAAGTCTGACAAAAAAATCGCATTTTCGGTTTTTATTCAGCGTTGACCAAAATTCGATATTTCAGATGTCTATAGTCGTCTGGCAAAAGTTTGGAATTTCAGATGTCTATAGCCGTCTGATATTTTTTTCCTTATTTTCAGACAGATTTAGAAGTCTGATGATTTTT
This sequence comes from Orychophragmus violaceus, assembly GCA_030180135.1. NCBI lineage: Eukaryota > Viridiplantae > Streptophyta > Magnoliopsida > Brassicales > Brassicaceae > Orychophragmus > Orychophragmus violaceus. Next base: position 73,893,712 of record CM058232.1, read on the forward strand.
TTCGCTTATTCTGGTCAACATCTGAAAATTTGGGTCAATTGCAGTTTCTATCCCCCATTATTTTCAGACATCGGATCCCGTCTGACAAAAAGTCAAAAAACGGTCAATTTCTTGCCAGACTACATAAGAAGTCTGACTAAAAAATCAAATTTGAATCAATTGCAAAACTACCCTCTTCTTATTTTGACTTCTTGGTGACGTCAGATAAATTTTTTTTTGTTTTCAAAGGAATTTCTCAGACTTCTATGGAAGTCTGTCAATTGAAATTCAATTGCAAAACTACCCTCTCGTTGACCATAATTTTTCATCAGACTTCATGCGAAGTCAGAAATCGCGAAACAGATCTAAAAATCGGGGAATATTGTGAAAAATCACATAAATCTGGGTTTGAACTCATTTTTACTTTCTCCAAACGCTCAAAACTTTTAGTTACGCCAATACCCAACAAACCCAACCATTTTTATGCAAGAATAACCAAAATCACAAGAGATCCAATTTATAAAATTTTGTAGAACGTGAATTAAAGAGCTTTTTGGATGAAATTGGAGAGAAATTAGAAGAATAGTAGGTTGTGAGCTCTAATATGGTGTTTTGATGGTTCGAAATTGGTTGTGTGAGAGATTATGAGCTTAAAATTGGTTGTTAATGGTGGTTGGTGAATTGGAGAAGATGACAGTTTCGTAATTAAGTTAGATTTGAAAGGCCTTTTTTTTGTCTTTTGGTAAAAAATATCAGACTTCATATGAAGTCTGACGATGGCATTATCGTGAAAACACAGATTATTAGGGAGATATATTAACGAAGGAAGGGAAGGAGAAGGGAAATGGTACTTTCAGGGTTGACTTCAATTTTAGGGGCATTTTTGCAAACAGCCCTTTAAATTATTGTTTTATTTTAGATTTAAAGTAATTTTCTCTGAACTTATATTTCATATATTAGAATCAAAGTAATCGCTTGTAAATCATCATCTATTACATGAGGAAGCAATGGGTAAGAAATACAAGAAACATAATTTGGAATTTATTTGGTTGCAACTAAATGTGTTGGAATTTTGTTTTGTCTTGGAGTCCAACATTTTTTTTAAGAGTCCAACGTATTTTCACTTCTTCAAACTTTGTCATCCATTGTCTAACCTCTTGAATGTAGATAATTCCAAAGTGCATGAGTTCCTTGTTGATAAACTTAACTAGTTGTTGAGAAGCTCTTTCAAAAATGATTTTCTTACCTTTACTCCAACATGTCTGCATGGCTATTAATAAGGCTTAGCATTCGCTTTAAGATCAGTCCTTGTCCCTTTCACTTCAGCCTTTCCCGACCTTATATAATAGGCAGATTTGATGTGGATAATCCATCAAAAAATTTCCTTGGTTATTCCCATTAAAAAAAGAATCATCATAGTTACACTTCAGCCATTCTCTTTGAGGTCTTTTCCAACCCATTATTCACTACAAGAAAACAGGGTTTTAGCGACTGTAATTAGCGACTGCATTTATAGTCGCTAAATTTAGCGACTACTTAGCGACCGAGTTGCGACTAATTGTGCGACTAGAAGGATTTAGTCGCTATTTAGTCGCTAAATTGCGACCCCAAATTATTAGTCGCTAAATAGTCGCTAAATAGCGACTATTTAGCGACTAAATTCGGCGGGTCGCTAAACGGTTTCTTATTCAGTCGCAAAAAGTCGGTATATATCACGTTTATATTGTGCCACGGGTGTAGTACCTAATTTTGTAACTGTTTTTTATACAGTCGCTAAATAGTCGCTATATAGTCGCTAAAATTTATATATAAAATCAAGTACAACACTTAAAACCTTAAACATTACCCTTCAAACCCTATACCCTAAACCCTAAACAAACCCTAAAACTCTAAATTATAAATAAAAATATAAACTAAAACTCTAATTACTAATTAATATATAAAATCAAGTACAACACTTAAAATCTTAAACATTACCCTTCAAATCCTATACCCTAAACCCTAAACAAACCCTAAAACTCTAAACTATAAACAAAATCTAATAATTAAAACTCCAATTACTATATAACATAAAAGAATGTAAATAAAAAATAAAATCGAAATTTATCATTTTATTTATTATATATATATTAATTTTTATTTTATTTTTATAATCCCCCCTAAAGTTTTCATTAAACCCGCCTAATATTTTCCGTTAACCCGCCTAAACCACACAAAAATTTCGATAACCCGCCTAACTCTAAAATCCCTAATTAACAAAGCCCCAATTTTCCAGAATCCCTAAACTATCTCGAAACCTAATCCTCTCTGCCTCTCGAACCTAATCCTCTCCGCCTCTCTTCTTCTTCGTCTTGATCGGACATCTCTCCTTCTCCATCTGTAACTTCTTCTTCTTTATCAACGATGGCCGGTGCTAGGAAAAAGCCCAATCGAAGAACTTATACTCGGAAGCAGACGCCGAAAGCCAAGACTCCGTAGCCTCTCCCAAGTAGATACACCTTCACGCCATCGACCGCTACAGCCTCTCCGCCAGAAATCCCCGAGCGCCTCTTCCCAGGCTCGACGTCTAATCCACCGCCGACTCAAGAAACGCCGTCTCAAGCATCGCCTACTCAACGGCAACTTCCGACTCAACGGCAACCTCCGACCCAACGCCGATCTTGTCCAGAATCTCGACCTCGACCCACGGCGGTGTCTGAGCAACGGCAACCTCTGTGAGTCTAACAAGTCTGTGATTGAGTTCGCGTCTTAGTCTCTGATTTTGTATCTGAAATGAATTTATCTGTAATATCTAATGTCTGTGAGTCTAAAAGGAACCTTATTTTCTGTATCTGTAATGAACTTGTCTTGTTTTGTTATTTCTGTGATTATTGTGTCTATGGACTCGGTCTTGTTTTGAGCTATTTCTCATTGTTTCTGTGAGTCTTATCTCATTGTGTCTGTGAGTCCTATCTCATTGTTTCTGATCCTTGTGATTATTATTCAGTCAACGGCGATTACAGTCTCAGAGACTTCATGCTCGAGGGAGCTTCGCCGGGAACCTTCGTCGGGAACTTCTCGCTCTCGGCTTCACCACTCCTGCTATGGTGTATGAATCGAATGTATTTATTTCATTTTATGTCGTTTTGTGCAGATTGTTGAATCTGAAAAGTTACTTAACCAATATTCATACTTACTGACTTTTGTATCTTATAGATTTTCATATTCATTTGTTTTGTTTTTTTTTTGTTTTTTGGAATGGCAGTGTGTGTACATGGAACTTATATGAAGCATTTGGAATCGATCTTAGCATCTGGCTTAAGGCGTATGAACAGACTGCATATTCACTTTTCTTGTGGCTTGCCAACATATGGTGAAGTGGTAAGATTTTGTTTGCTCCTTCATTACTGCATATTACATATTATCTGATTCCAGATTTTCACATGATTTGGCTAAGGTGTGAGAAGGAACGTTAATGTCTTAATATTTTTTGCCTATTGGAATTGTTACAGGGATCCAAGAAAGTTTGGTTTCTTTCAATATGTGGATCCAGCTGATGCTGCTAAGGCAAAACATCACATTGAAGGCTATCTTCTTCTTGGTCGTGAATTGACTGTGTTATTTGCTAATTTGATGCTAGAACAGAAGATACAGGAGAAGAAGTCCCGGTGGAAGGGGACATTATATGTCAGGGAAGGGAGTGAGGAAATACGTGCAAGGATTGAGAAATAGAATAGGGAGAAAGAATAATTGGAAAATGCCTATGAATTGTATGAATTGTAAACACTATATGTTTAATATAAATTTTGTTTAGTAAATTATTTGTGAATAATTAGTATATTAATTAATATTTAATATAAATTTTGTTTGTGGATTAGCATATAATTAGCATATTAATATTTAATTATTATCTAATTAGTAAATATCAAAATTAAATTTTTTATTATTAGTCGCTAATTTGTCGCTAATTAGTCGCTAAAATGACCACATATCAGTCGCAAATTAGTCGTTTATTAGTCGCTAAATTTAGCGACTTAGTAGCGACTAATTATAACAAAATATATATAGTCGCTAATTAGTCGCTAAATAACGACTAATATAGCGACTAATTATATTAGCGACGAAGGATTAGCGACTAACTACTTTAGTCGCTATTTAGTCGCTAAATCTAATTTAGCGACTAAATAGCGACTATTTACGCAGTCGCTAAAACCCTGTTTTCTTGTAGTGATTGATGTATAGTGTTGGGTAGTAGTATGTATCAAAGTGATTCCCTGCTGAGCTTGTATATAGTCATGTGCATTAAACCAGTTTGTTGCATCGTTTTGAGCAAGTGACGGTGTTTTCTTCCGGTGTATATTACGATGTTGATAAAAAGGTAAAATAATGGTGTTTTGTACCTTTCCATTGTCTTCATAGCACCCATTCTCTATACCGTCTAATATCAAAATCATTATGTTAAAGGTGTTGAGTGGAGCTATGTCAGTGGCTGAGATAAACACACATAGAGGAATGCAAGTAGATACAAGATGTCAGCTTTGTGGTTTTGAATTTGAATTAGAGAATCACTTTGTCTTTGTTTACCCATCAGCTCGTTATGTTTGGGTGTTCTGATCTTTCATTTCCTAATATAGGGAATAATGCATTGGTGCCGATTGATATTAAGAATGTCTTTGGTATTTGAAGGTGTTTCCTTTTCTCTAATTGAATTAGTTGCTAAGAAACTCAATTATTAGTCAAAAGAGATGAGGTTTTAGATAATTTTGTCTCGGTTTCCTATAAGTCAAAATGGTCTCTTTCTAATACTGACAGAGTCAAATATGATATAAGAGTCTTTTGAGATAAGATTGAGAAGGTTAGTGGAGCCTCATGGGTTTTGAGAAATGAGGAAGTTGTGGTGCTAATGCATAGTAGAAGGTATTTGTTGCAGTGTACTAGAATTTTGAAATAAAAAGAATAGATGGATGTGGGCTATTGAAATTTAAGAATGTGTAGGATTGTGTTCGCCACAGATTCATGAGATTTGATTAGTAGACCTCATGTTTGCCATCCTTCAAATGGTTTTCTACCTAGGTGATTAAGGAATTACATGATATTTCAGATATGAAGGTGACTTTTATTAGCTTGAAACAGATTTTTGAAGCTGCTACGAAACATGAACTCATCCAATCATATGTGGCTACTAGTGGACCGATGTGATTATTTGTTTGTAGCTTATTATTGGAGAATAAGGATTATATCTTGTTATGTATATCTCTTAGATATCTATGTAATATTGAGATATAGTTAGATATTAGCGATATCGATAAATCTTCTAAAGAAGATCATAAACATTGTATATAAACAACTCTTGATTCATGAATAACACAAGACGTTCAGATTATTTCATATGGTATCAGAGCCAAGATCAACTTAAACATCGATCTTGAAATCTCTAAAATCGTGAACGACATAAACACATAAAAACTCCAAAAATTCTTTCATAATCGTTTATGGCTGACAAAAAACAGACGATTCAAACAGTTGTTGTAGCCAAACAAAGCGAGGTCATGACGGCTTCACCATATACTGTTTATGCTTCTGATAATCCAGGAGCGATGATAACCTCAGTACAATTGAAGGTGGAGAATTACAGTGAATGGGCTCAAGAGATGATGAATGCCCTCCGAGCCAAGAAGAAGTTAGGTTTTGTTGATGGCTCTCTTCCGAAACCTGCAAAAGATTCTGGAAACCTAGAAGCATGGTTGACGTTGAATTCAATGATAGTATGATGGTTTAGAATATCAATTTAACCTAAATTTAGATCAACTGTGACGTTCATAACAGACACATATAAACTTTGGGAAAACTTGAAGAAAAGATTCGAAGTTGGGAACAAAGTAAGAGTTCATCAGTTGATGGAGCAACTTGCGAACTGTCGAAAAAATGGAAAGTTTATCATTGATTACTATGGAGAACTTGCGATCATGTGGGAAGATCTACAAACATATAGACCTCCACCACTATGTACATGCTCAACTGCAGTGTTATACAAAAAAGAGAAAGAAGATGAGTGTGTGGGGTTGGATGAGCCTAGATTTGGTAACATGGTTACTGCAATCATTGAAACGGATGATATGCCTGATTTAGGCAAAGTCTATGCAAAGGTTATACGAGAAGAAGCGAGGATGAATTCAGCTAAAGCACGAGAACAAAAACCAGATGATATTGGTTTTGTTTCTCGTCAAACAGAGAATCTGCAAATCTCTGCTTCGCGACGAGATAACGAAAATCAATCAGGCTTTAGGAATAAGTTTGACTCGACGAGTGGATTAACAACAACAAAAATCAAACATGTTCTTACTTTGGAAATATCAGCCATGACAAAACTGGATGCTGGCAAATAATTTGGTATACTAAATGTTTAACTGAAAGAATTGGTCGAGGTGGTGGTCGTGGTTCAAACAGTGGACGTGGACAAGGAGGAAGAGGAGCAGCTATGTCAGCTCATGCAACAAGTCCAGTTGCTTCTGCAGTTCCTGAACTTACCCATGAACAATGGAAAGCAATCACAAACATCATTCAAGACGGCAAAAACATCCAACCTATCGATAAGCTTTCGGGTAAGAGTTTAGGAGAGGTAATATTGAACGCTGGAGATTTCCACCACATGAATGGGGATCGCTCTCTCTAGTATGATATTCAACCATCATTAGCTTTCATAGTCGGGTTTGCTGATGGGAGTACAAAAATGTCTACGAGCCGAGGCATTTTGGCATTAACTGAGAAACTCATTCGCACTAATGTTGTTTACGTGCCGGATTTAAACTGTTCACCGATTTCAGTTTCAAAGCTACTTAAATACACAAATTGTTTTGCCTTATTCACTGATGCAATTTGTATTTTGCAGGACCGTTATTCGATTACTCTGATTGGATCAGGTGAAGAACGTGACAGGATTTACTACTTCAAGGATATCTCAGTAGCTCTAGTCAACAGAACCGAGAGTCGTGGTGATTATGAACTGTGTCATCGAAGACTAGGACATCCCTCTTTTTCAGTATCTTCTGAGATTTCTACGGATTTTGGTGTTCTCAGTGAAGCTAGTCCAAGTCCTTGTGACATATGTTTTAGGGTTAAGCAAACTAGATATGTTTTTCCTGACAGCATTAATAAAACTTCTACTTGTTTTGAGTTAATCCATATCAATGTTTGGGGACCATATCACATTCCAGCTTCTTGTGGAGCTGTCTACTTTCTTACTATAGTGGACGACTTCTCTAGAGCAGTCTGGACCTATATGATGCTTGAAACATCTGAAGTTAGACGAATTTTGCAAAAAGTTTGTGCTTATGCAAAGAGGCAATTCTCTCAGCAAGTCAAAGTAGTGAGGAGTGACAATGGAACATAGTTCATTTGTCTAAAATCCTATTCTCTGGACAAAGGAATAATCCATCAGACGTCATGTGTATCAACGCCTATGCAGAATGAGAGAGTAGATAAAAAGCACAAACACATTTTGAATGTTTTGCGTGCTCTTCTTTTTCAATCAAACTTACCTACAAAGTTCTGGGGAGAGGCGATTTCAACAACTACTCATCTCATCAATATGACGCATACCAAAATACTCAAGGGGCAGTCTTCTTATCAAGTCATGTTCAACGCAAATCCAGATTATGGGAATATGTGAGTTTTTGGTTCTCTTTGTTTCGTTTACTATAAGGATTGTACAAAGGATAAATTTTGTGCAAGGAGTGGAAGATGCATCTTTGTAGGCTATCCATTTAGGAAGAAGAAATGGAAAGTCTATGATTTGGAGAAGAATGAGTTCTTTGTGTCAAGGGATGTTGTGTTCAAAGAGAATGAATTCCCTTATGTAACACAGACACAAGAAAATTTGGAAGCTCGTTCGTCAAAACAACAAGATGGCGATTGGGTATTGGATGAAAAGTTGGTGTCTGAATTCATGGGGAGTTTACAGACGATATAAAAGGATCACTTGGTTACTGATAATCTGAAGGAGGACACAGAGAATCATGAGGAAAGTGATACAACATGATATTGAGAAACATGATATGGATAAGTCTGTTGAGACTATTTCCACAGAGAAAGAGGATCAAGGAAAAACAAAGTCTGAGAATGATTTGCAGTTGGGCGGAGGACTGCGAGAGAGAAGACCTTCAATTCGTTTACAGGGTTATGAAATGTACTACACACACAAAGTAGAAGAACCCCATCACCCAAATAATTATGTTCTCACCAGCTCACATCAAATTCCTCGATCACGGTCTCTTGTAACAAGCTCATCCTCTTGAAAAATATGTTTCTGACATGCGTTTCTCGCTTGAACGTAGAGGTTTCTTATCAGCAGCTACCAAGGGGGTCGAACCAAAAAAACTTAAGGACGAAGTTCAACAAGATGTGTGGAAGCAAAGCATGAAAGATGAAATGAATTCTTTTGCTCTCAACAAAAATTTCAGTGTGGTGGATCTACCTCCTTGTAAAACAGCCATTGGAAATATGTGGGTATACAAGATAAAGTATAACTCTGATGGTAGAATATAACAAAATAGATCCAGGCTGGTGGCATTAGGAAATCGTCAAGTTTAAGGAGAGAACTATGATGAAAAATTTGTTCCGGTAGCAAAAATGACAAATGTTCGAAGTTTGTTGCATGTAATAGCAGAAAAGGATGGATAGCTCATCAAATGGATGTGCACAATGCATTTTTTCATGGTGATCTTCATGAATAAGTGTATATGAAGCTGCCTCAAGGTTTTCATAATTCTAATCCAAACAAAGTTTGTAGATTGCACAAGTCAATCTATGGGCTAAAACAGGCTCTAAGGTGTTGGTTTGCAAAGCTTACAGATGATCTCCTCAAGTTAGGATTTGGACAATCCTATGCTGATTATTCTTTGTTCTTATACAAAGGGCATGGATTTGAACATAAAGTTCTTATTTATGTTGATGATCTATTGGTGTGTGGAAATCACTTAGCGTTTTTGGAAAGTATCAAAGCTTATCTTAGAAGGTGTTTTCATATGAAAGACCTTGGAAAGCTTAAGTATTTTATGGGTATAGAAGTTCGAAGAGGAGAAGAAGGAATCATGATCACACAAAGGAAGTATGCTCTGGACATAATCTTCGAGGCTGGTTTGTTGGGAGCAAAACCGGCTAATACTCCTATGAAACCACACCATAACTTGGGTTCTGATGAGAGTCGCGTCTTAAAGGATGTTGGAAAGTACAAGAGGTTAGTCGAGAGATTAATCTATTTGTGCATCACAAGGCCTGATATAACCTATTCAGTGCACGTCCTTAGTCAATTCATGAAGGCTCCACGAGAGGATCAGTGGTCGGCTGCTTTAAGAGTGGTGTGACACTTGAAAGGTACAACTGGACAAGGTGTTATGTTATGACACTATAAATAGGCCCATAGACGATCTCTAAGCTCCTTTTTCGCTTTGTTAGGTAATTCACAAATTGCTTGGCGTTCTAAGAAGCAGGACGTAGTGTGTCACATTGTAATGCCCCCTTCCCGTTTTCGCTGACCGACTAGCTGACCGGCCAACAATCAAACAAGAACATAACCGATCGAACCCGAGCAGTCATACGAGAAGAGTTTGTCACAATTCGAAGCCAAAGATAGTTCGGTTTGAGTCAATGGCTCGAACAAAACTATCCTTGACTCCGTTTACCTCGTTTCCCCGATACAAGGCTTTTCAACCTGTACCGCTTCCACGAGTTGTGTTCGGTTTGGACAAAACCGTATATCAAGGAATTATTCCTTTTTTATTACTTAAAAATATAAATCTTAATCATAACAATATACGGTTTTATACAAATCATTTAGCGGGATCCCAACAAAATCTGAAACCGAAAATAAAGTCAAAATGTGTAATCAAACCGATGCCATATGCCAACCCGAGACTACTCCGAGTGTCCTACGCGTCCGCCGAGCTATGCCAAACCTGAAAAACACAAAAGATTCTAATGAGCAATCTAATATTACCCAGTGGGAAGTACCAGAATGCCATCTCTAGACTTGCGGGATCTAACGCACCCTATAGAGTACTAATAACAGTAATGTAAACAAGCAGACTCACTGGGACTCTATCACGCAAGACCGGCAAGGTCAACATAAATAAATCCAGCCACAACTCCCATTCTATCCCGCAAGTCCTATCACCAACCTCCACGACATCCAACCTTATCCGGTTTCGTACCGGATTAGACATCTATCCAAAATTACCCAGTCCCGCACCAGAGTAAGTATCTGCCAGCACAGTCTACTCGGCCCAACACCGAAGTAGTTAAACAATCAAGCAATCAACAGTCTACTCGGCCCAACACCGAAGTAGATACACAATCACACAAACAATAATCACAACACCACACAAACAATTAATTAGGTTATTAGTCATTTAATATTTTCTTAACCTTAACTCATTTGATCCACTACCTTGGGATTAGTGGATTACTAATCCCGTAGACGGTTTAATTTATATTTAATTAATTTTATCCCTTAAATTCTTATTCTTAACCTCTTCGATCCGTCAGCTTGAGATTAGTAAATTTACTAATCTCCTGACTTCAAATTATTATTTAATTAATACATTTAACCCGATAACCCTGACTATTAACTAATTAACCCACCATGTTATTATATTTTAAGTGTGTTATGTGTTTTAGTCATATTTTAATAAACTCATAATTATCCAAATATAGATTCATTTAGATATGTTCTTAAATACTTATATATGCATATACGTCCTAGCATGCCGTTATATATGTATGCAATATCCAATCAAGCAATCAAGGAAGCTATCAATCAATTACCCATATAAGCTAACTAGCATGCATCTCTTTAACCTAACCATTTAATTTAGTTAACCGAGTTATTAATCAACCTAATGAGTCCAAGGTCAATATTTCCTAATATATATGCAACACACAATTTAGCCGACTCACAGTGTTATCATGACGACGGATGTATGGATTGACGGAACCCACGAGACCCGGAACGAACCCGATGCTAACCCGAACCTTTCCCGAACCGTCGACTTGCTTTATCCCAAACTTGACCCGGTCGGTTACTCTAGTAAATCTGATTTTCCTCCACACGAACCTCCGGACCAACCTTATATAACTTCTACTATAACCGTCTATAAGAGAAATTCGGTACGTGGGATGAACGTTGAAAATCTCCGCTTAGTAAATATTTCACCGTTCCTCCGTCACCATCCCATCTCTTATCTCTCTCTCCTTGTTTTTCTCTCCTTTCTCTCTCTCTCTCCCATCCGGTTCTCCTTCTCTCTCTCTCCCCTGGTTCTCCTCCTCTCTCTCTCTCTCTCCTCCAGTTCTCCTCCTCCTCTCTCTCTCCCCTCCGGTCCTTCTTCTTCTTCTTCTTCTTCTTCTTCTTCTTCTTCTTCTTCCTTCTTCTTCTTCTTCTTCTTCTTCTTCTTCTTCTTCTTCTTCTTCTTCTTCTTCTTCTTCTTCTTCTTCTTCTTCTTCTTCTTAACCCCAAGCTCCTTTATATAGCTGAAGCCTCCTTGATGGATTGAAGATACCTATCCTCCCCTCCATATGGTTCAGCCACGCCACCCCTCTCCAAAAACCAGCCAAGATTCAATGTTTGCTTGACGAGCAAGTTTCTCATTAAACACATTCAATGAACCCAACTCATCCTTTGAACCCAAATAAGAAGAGGTGGCGCCATGGGGAGGTTACAATTATCATTTCAGGGTTGATTCTGACCAAAACCGTGAAACAATCCGCTCAAATCATACTATAACTCCGTTCCGTTCCGATGCTTCGATTTAGCCAGTTTTGCGTTTAATATTTTAAATCTTCTTAGATGCTTCCACAAATCGACCAAGCCTCATTTTCAGATTCTAGAGGATCTTAGGTGAATTTAGAAATTTGAATCACTCCGTTTGGACATCCGTAGCTTCCGTTATGAAGTTTACAAGTTTCTTCGGTTCTATCGGTTTCCTTTCCCGATAGTCCGAAAAACTCATCTACGGTCCGTTTACACCATTCTTGGTCTTCTAAATATTTTATTTATTAATAAATAATAACATTTGGCATATCTTAGCTTCCAGCTCGCATTTCGGTAAAATTACCAAAATGCCCCTCATCTCTTGGAAATTACAGAAATGCCCCGTTTGACTTTTCTGCTGCCCGTTGACCAATTTTGAGAGACATTGTATTACATTCATCCCCACTTACAGGAATTCGGTCCCCAAATTCTCCTGTACTAACAAACCTCAAATCGGACATGAACCCAGTAAGTAGCCACAACTGAACGGATCCAACTGCTCGATGCTCGAATTCTGAATCAACTGAAACTATACACCCAATGCTTAATTTAATCTTGAAACATGATCTTGCTCAAACCATCATCATGCTGACATCTTGAATTTCCCACACTTGAAAAACTTGACTCACGATCACTTCTGGTTCCTCATCTCATTGCTTCACTAGTCCACTCTGTTGGGATTATGTCCTGAAATCACATTGTACTTACTCTAAAGATAGTTGTATTGTCGAGATCGGACAATTCATGTCATACTGGGTAGTCATAATGTTTTGCTAGAAACCGCTTATGACAAATGAGTTGTAACTCATTTCTAGTATCGTGTGAACCTAAAGGGTCACACACCTAAGCAAGTTGGATACGCTTCTGTAGGGAATTGATCATTGGCATATGGTCCGATCAATGTGTATCCAATACACATTGAATTCGTGTGTTAAGAGGTGTGTCGATCGATGCCATTGGTGCGTCGATCGATGCAAGAGGTGTGTCGATCGTTACCATTGGGTGCAACGATCGACACAAGGTCGATACCGTAACTAATGTTACGGTTTGTAAACTATGGGCCTATTTATAGGGGCCAGGTTAACGACCTAAAGTAGGAGAGCCGTCGCAGACAGTTTTTCTTGACAGAAAAACGGACCCTCTTCCTCTAGAAACACACAGAGAATCCCAGGAGATCCGATCACCGGTACAAGCATCCCGGCGGATTCCAGCTTGTGTGCGTGTGGACTACGATAGAGGCGCAGCGATTGAGGCGCTCTAGATCTTGTTTACCTGCTCATATTTCTGCTGCCAATCTCCAGGTAAACACGAGGTCAGTTCTTAGATTCAATCACCTAGACCCTGGATCCTAGGGATTCCAACAGTGGTATCAGAGCCATAGGGTTTAATCGATTGAATCAGTACCCTAGAATTCAATTAGAATGGTTTTTGATTGAATTGATGCTAGCTAGGATTCGTTTTGATAATAAGAATCTCGGATTTGTTAACATCAAAAACGAAGAACTGTGTTTTCGCACAGTGTCGATCGACACAAGTTTGTGTCGATCGATACACTGCGAAAACGATGAAAAAATATTTTAGGGTTTTCGCACAGCATCGATCGATGCACTGGGTGTGTCGATCGATGCAGCGCGAAAATGCAAAAGGATATTGTGTTTTCGCATAGCGTCGATCGACACAAGTTTGTGTCGATCGATGCATCGCGAATTCGCCTATTAAAACAATGGGTTTTGATTTAGAAATCGCACTGTGTCGATCGACACACTGGGTGCATCGATCGACACAGGCTGTGCGAAAGGATAGATCGGTTCAATTGGATTGAACCGGTTATCTCGCATGGTTATGTCGGTTTAATTCGATTAAAATTCCATGATACCCTACTGTATCGATCGACACAGGTTTAGTGTCGGTCGACACAGAACAAATTCGGTGGAGTGTCGATCAACACAGGTTAGTGTCGGTCGACACAGACCGAGCGAATGGTTAATCGGTTCAATTGGATTTGACCGGTTATCATGCTTGGTTAAGTCCGAATAGATCGGTTTAAATTGGATGAATTGGTTCAATTGGATTGAACTGATTATCCCAATTAGTATAAACCGATTGGTTAAGATCAGTTTGATCAGATAAGCCGGTTCAATTGGATTGGACCGGTTATCAAAACTATCTTCGGTTTAGGTCTATGTCGACCGTCACACATGGGTTGTGTCGATCGACATGACTGGTTTGATGAACCGGGTTAATTGAATTAACCGGTTATTGAAATCCGGTTTTGTTTGGTGGTGTCGATCGACAGACACAGTATGCGTCGATCGATACAGTGCTCGGAATTATGGTTATTGAACCTTGAATTTGCAGAAACCAAACTCGACCAAAACCTTGACTAAAGCTTAGCTTCGATATGGTCAACTGTCAAGACTCATTTCGTTGTGTGATGTCTAGCCAAGAGCTTGGCGTCCACAATTACGTGAGTAAGGCAGGTAATAATGTTGATGGACTTGCAGTGCATTAACATCAACAATTACATGACCTAAGAGATTGATATGCTAACCTTTCAAAGTTTAGTTTCCTCAACTAAATATCAAGTAACCTTGATGTCTTGCCCAAATCTTGTCTACTGTCAAGACTCGTGTCGTTTGTTGGATAGTCTTGGAGTCCTTGGTATCCACTGCAACATGAGTAAGGCAGGTGGTCATTGACAGACTTGCAGTGCAACTGTCAATGATCACAAGACTAAAGAGATTGGTTTACTTGACTGGGCTATCAGAAGTTCTGGGCCCGGAGACATCAGAGTGGATTAGACATTGTTTGTCTCATCCACAACCAAGAGTTGTACTGGGTACAATTAGCAATGACTTGCTTACCTAGATAACTAAAGTTTGAGTAATGGCGAGTCGCCTACTCAGATTTTGGTGAAGTATGGATCTGGGATCATTATATTCATAGAGGAAACATTATTTGAATATAGTGCGAGTTTTCTTATTAGATAAGATTCCTCATCATATGCATAACTAAATCTTTGTTTTTCTTGGATTTCAGCTTATATCTATGACTACTTTCTTGTTGCGATCCGTCCTTGAGATGGACAAGTTAAATGGATCCAACTTCCTGGATTGGTATCGGAATCTGAGATTCATTCTCAAGCAGGAAAGCAAGGACTATGTCCTTGAAAAGGCTCTTCCAGAAAGGCTTGGGACCAATCGCTCGCATGCAGCATATAATGCTTGGAATAAGCATTATATTGATGTGGTAGATGTGCGTGGTCTGATGTTGGCTACCATGAACTCGGACTTGAAGAGTCAATACGAGAACATGGAGTCGCCAATAGAGATGATCACCAGCCTGAAACTGAAGTTTCAGGATCTGGCACGAGTTGAGAGATTCCAGATGGTGAATTCTCTCACTGCGTGCAAGCTACCAGAGGATGCTCCAGTAAGTCCTCATGTCATTAAACTGATGGGTTACAATGATAACCTGGGGAAACTGGAATGTCCTGCCAGCTTAGAGTTGGCCACTGACATCATTCTGCAGTCACTGCCGTCAAGCTATGATAAGTTCATCAAGAACTATATCAAGAAAGGCTTGACGAAGACGTTGACTGAGCTGCATGGCATGCTCAAAACAGTAGAGCATGACATCATAAAGGGTAAAAGATTTGAGAAATCTTGTGTTGGCAAGGGTAGAGGCAGGGCCATCCAGATTTGGAATCAGGATAAGCCTGTGTCATCTAATAAGCCAAAGTCAGGCCCGTCTGGTGTTAGAAAATGCTTCTACTGCAATGAGTTAGGGCATTGGAAGAGAGATTGCATTAAATTCTTGGAAGATTCACAAGAGATGAATGAGATGTATGGTACTTCTTCTTCAGGTATTGTGTTATTAATTCAAGTTCTACGTAAGTATTGGATACTAGTTGTGGTACTGATATTTTTGAAATATGCAGGACATAAGCGACAGTAGAACGTTGAAGAAAGGACAAGTGGAACTGCGTGTCTGGTTGAAGCAATGGCTGCTGCATGAGCCGTAGAGATTCTCCACTTGTAGGAGCCTTTCACACTTGGTTTTAGAAATTAAGTAATTGCTACTATGTATCTGCCTTGTGCAGAAATGTCTTTCATTTTCTTGTAAAGGATCTGAATATTTTTCATTTTGATAAAAGACAAGTTTTGTTCTTTAGATCTTAATGAAATATCATATGATAGCACCCCGTTTGGAATGGGTTTTATATCTTAAACCAGCATAAGTTTAAATATAACACAAATACTAAAGGTTTAAGTCTGATGACTCAAATTCGACTTTTCTTTGGCATAGTCGTTTAACCACAAAGAGTGAAGCGGATTCAGAAGTTCCATAGTTTTGGACTCATTTGATTATTAATCATTTGAGATATGAATTATGTTCACTGGACTAAATGACTAAGGCACTTTTAACAGTGCCAAAGGAAATCTTCTGTACTTCATTACCTTATTGATGACATCAATAAGTATGGTTGTGTTCATTTGATGAGACACGAGCAGGAATCCCTTGAGGAGTTCCAAGATGAAGTGTAGAACCAGTTTGACAGAAGTATTGAGATCCTCGATTGAATCGCGGAAGAAGATGCTTGAGTCAAGAATTGGGTGATCATCTGACAGAATGAATCGGATCTTATTAGATATGCTCCGATTAATGATGGGTCACAGGAATCTTCCATGATCATTTAAGAATACGTTCTAAAATGTACATGTTTACGCTAAATAAGTTTCTATCAGAATCAGTGAAAAACACCACATTGAATGTGGACTGGGTGATTTCCAAATTTGTTTTTCTGATTAATTGAGATTGCAAGGTTTGTGTAAGACAGTAGTCAAGAAACAAACTTGAACCCAAATCTGATAAGTTCTACCTCGCTGGTTGTCCTAGGGAAACCAAGGCTTAGTACTTTTGTTGTCTGGAACTGTGTCTTTTAAGAAAGATCATACTTTCCAAAAGAACAGTGGGAGTAAAAGTAGACATCGAAGAAATTCGATAAACACAGGAGACTGCTCAACCTGTTGAGGGAGAGCAGCGGTGAGATCTACAAAGTGCTGTAGGATCTACACCTGTGGAGCCTGAAATTCGCAGATCCGAAAGGATCCGTCACTAACTCGAGAGTGACTTCTCGTAACCGATTGTCGTGATATATTGATCATTGAAAAGTGACAAGCATGCGAAATTCAAAGAAGCGATGGTGAGCCCCAACTCCGAAAATTGGCTGGGTGTGCATGTTAGCTTCACCGATCCATCTCTGGATTGAAGCAAACATCTTGGAGTTGGAATCAACATTCTGATAATGTGGTCAAAAGTTTTGACTTGATCAGAAAGAAAAGAAACCATGCGTTTACAAGAAGACTAGTGGGAGCGTAATTGCAATTCTCACACTGTATGTAGATAGCATACTTAATCTCATAAACGACGTTCCGACGCTAAAGTCTTGTCAAGATTAGGGTCGGAAGTCAAGTTTAACGATGGACATGGGAGAAGGCCGTGAAAGTTCTTGGAATAATGATCCATTGGAATGGAACAGAAAGGCTAATTGGATCGTGTCAAAATCCTTATGTTAATAAGGTATTGGACAGTCCAAATGTGCTTGATTCCAAGAATGGCTTCATACCAAAGGTCTTATGGCAATAATCCAAGCGAGATGCAGTGTCTTGGACACTGGCTGAGCTAGTAACAATATTATCAAGATGAAGTGTTTTGAAACACTAGCTGAGCTATTATTAATGAGTGTGATTGCTAATGCTGATGCAATAGAATCCATCATGAATGCAATATTTTGCGCTCGTCTAGATGCAACTTACGCATAAAGCATGACGAGAAAATACCAATGTGTTCCGGTAATAGTCACTGAACAGTTACCAGAAATATCTCAAGTGTTTGAGGAACACTAAGGATAGGTTTGTGGTGAACTGATAAAGTGACGAACCAGTTGAAAGTAGTGATCTGTTGGAAAGGCTCCAAGCAGTGGACCGTAGAATAGTGCTCTTATCCGAATGGCGGTATGGTTTGTTGAAATCGTTTCAAGCAATGACACCGCAGTCTCTCCCACAACCTAAGCACCGGATTTATTCTGTTGCTGTAGGTATAAGATATCTGAAGAGATGATCTTGATTCTAGTGGGAGTAACTTTAGTTATGTTATAGTCTTTACATAGACATGCCATGGTAGTGTTTATGTAAGTCAAACTGACATCAGTATTATTTAATTATTGGATAATTAAATAATGGTCCCAAAGTATTTTATGATCATCATATATGTCATCAAGTTGAGGACTTGATCATGAAACCCTATAAGTAAAAGATGACATAAATTATGATTGTCCCAAGTCAAGATTGTCAAAGTGGGACACTGACAACCGCGAGAGACTAGCTTGTGAGGTGACTGTTGACTAAGTTTCATGGAGTCAATGATATGAGTATCACAGTCAGTCACATAGATATATGTTGGTGAACATATGATCGGACATGACCCGCTAATGAGAACTCTACAGGATAGTTATATCTGTGTCATGAGAGTTTCTCATTACGACTATAGAGTATAGTCCTTAGACCTGAGTTCATCATGCTTTCTAGCATATGAATTGGTGCGTTTTGACCTTGTCAAACGTCGTTCCGTGACTGGTGGCTATAACGACATTGCTTATGTGTATCATGAAGTATGTGTAGAAACAGGGATGGAACAAGATGGGATTTGTTCCTCCTCTAAAAGGAGATAAATATCTCAGGGCCCATCGAAGATTTGATACTGAGAAAATGCATGGCCGTGCTCAAACGAGGTGATTGTCAGTCGTTTGTTTTATCAATATAGATCAGAAGTTCAATGAACATGATATTGGCTATAATAAGGATGACACAGTTTCTTGCCTTATGTCATATCGAGATATAGCGACAAGGGATTATGGGAATAGATGATTCCAGTACAAGTGGGAGATTGTTGGGATTATGTCCTGAAATCACATTGTACTTACTCTAAAGATAGTTGTATTGTCGAGATCGGACAATTCATGTGATACTGGGTAGTCATAATGTTTTGCTAGAAACCGCTTATGACAAATTAGTTGTAACTCATTTCTAGTATCGTGTGAACCTAAAGGGTCACACACCTAAGCAAGTTGGATACGCTTCTGTAGGGAATTGATCATTGGCATATGGTCCGATCAATGTGTATCCAATACACATTGAATTTGTGTGTTAAGAGGTGTGTCGATCGATGCCATTGGTGCGTCGATCGATGCAAGAGGTGTGTCGATCGTTACCATTGGGTGCAACGATCGACACAAGGTCGATACCGTAACTGATGTTACGGTTTGTAAACTATGGGCCTATTTATAGGGGGCAGGTTACACGACCTAAAGTAGGAGAGCCGTCGCAGACAGTTTTTCTTGACAGAAAAACGGACCCTCTTCCTCTAGAAACACACAGAGAATCCCAGGAGATCCGATCACCGGTACTAGCATCCCGGCGGATTCCAGCTTGTGTGCGTGTGGACTACGATAGAGGCGCAGCGAATGAGGCGCTCTAGATCTCGTTTACCTGCTCCAATTTCCGCTCCCAATCTCCAGGTAAACACGAGGTCAGTTCTTAGATTCAATCACCTAGACCCTGGATCCTAGGGATTCCAACACACTCCGGATTCCCAAAACCACCGATTTCGTCGGAATGATCCATGCTGATTCCTCAAAAAAAAATTGCGCCAACTGATGATCGTCTTAACCAATATTCCAGGCTTCCCCACTTTGTCTTGACTTCCCAAAATCACGCGACACTGATTTTACTGCTTTTACTGCTTATCGCTCCCCATCGACATTCTGATAATATCGATGTTTCTTCTTCCAACTAAACCGCCATACTCATGCACGCCTCGAACTTTCTTGATCACTGAACTCCATGCTTCATGGATACCTTCCTGTGGTAACCTCGAACTGATCCAAAACTGACACTGATGCTTTCCAAATTGCTTTGCTAACTCATCATACTCCTTCGCCTGTATTGAATCTATCTGCTACTGATACTCACACTCCCACTGACTCGCTTGCAAGCTCGGTTTAACTGCTTCCTGAAACACCATCTTGTCGCTAGGGTTCGGGTTCGGTCCCGTGTTCACGTCAAATCGTCCATCATGTCCTGCATCCACACTCTCAACAACACTGGAACGGTTAGACATTTCTAACTTACTTCTCGATATCACTTCCTTATATAGATATTGGTATTTAGTCACGTACCCAACTGTCACATGTGGCTAATAACCAATATCTTATAATTCCGCTCAATCTCAAATAAGTTCCCTATAAAAACCGCTTTCTCAATTCCGAGCTTAGTTCTACCTAAGAGGTTCTCTACCTTCCCAACTATCCACAAGTCTAACCGATAACTTATCATCACGTCTACACAAGACTAATGGTCTAACACTTACCAAAATGGCTAACACCCTATCCGATCAGTCCAAACGATTTCGCTACCAAAACTCAAGAACTACTTTCTAGCAATCTAGCGAATCAAACAATGCGATGACGCTAAACATTTAACTAACAACCTAACGAGATGCTTCATGCAGAAAATCTCAATTATCAATCTATCAACCTAGCAATCAAACATATGCAATGCTACAAAACCAAACCAAATCAACCCATGGGCAATGCAATGATACTATCAAACGCTCTAGCAACCTAATGATCAATCAGATTAATGATTCATGATTTGCGGCTAACAATCTAACAAGCAATCAAAGCATCAATCATACACAATCAATCAATCAAGAAAATCGGCGACTGCAGTTATCTCTCAGGATTCTGATGGAAACCGTCTGTTCGGACCATCATTTGTTTTCACATCGTAACTATATTGCATTCACAACCATCCCATGCATGCAATATAACTACTCCGTTACTCAAAACGATAAACCGAAATACTCCACATCCACCACGTAATAAAACATCTATATACCACATAGAGTTTTAAATACATAGGTCCGTCGGAGTCTACATATTATCGGCCACAATGAGACAAGGCCGATGCTGATCTGTTGGGACTGTCGCCTTATTGGACTTGTAAGACTGGCACCAAACTGAATGGAAACCAAAGGCACCGCATGCAAGGCAAGGATGATTCAATACAGGAGGAACAAGTCGGACCGATGGTAATGATCGATAAACAGAATGTGAAGGCGACTGCGGCTGAGAGACCTCGAACTCCTTGAGGCTTGGATAACTCGATCAAATAGTTAACCATCACGTATGCTCACTGCTGATCCGAGATAGGCTGTGAATACGTGAACACTCCGCAGGCTGGAAGTATGGACCTTGATTAGCTGGGATAGAAACAATGGACTCACGATCGTCCATACTGATGTCGCTCATCCTGTTGCTGCAACCACACACACACCAATCCTCCTAGGACAACTATGTTGTAAGACTGCAACAAAAGCAAAATGATTAGCACAATCCTAACAAATTCCCAACTAACCCATTTCCCCGGTTTGATGGACGCGACTCGGATTCCTAATGGTTGAATTGGCGACACATTTTGACTCGATAAAACATTGAAAACTTTGAAAAACCGGAATTTTTGAACTCCTGACGAACCATGCTCTGATACCACCTTTTGTAACGCCCCCTTCCCATTTTCCGCTGACCGACGAGCTGACCGGCCAACAATCAAACAAAAACATGACTAATCGAACCCGAGCAGTCATACGAGAAGAGTTTGTCACAATACGAAGCCAGAGATATCTCGGTTTGAGTCAATGGCTCAAACCAAACCATCCTTGACTCCGTTTACCTCGTTTCCACGATACAAGGCTTTTCAACATGTACCGCTTCCACGAGTTGTGTTCGGTTTGGAGTAAACCGTATATTAGGGAATTATTCCGTTTTTATTACTTAAAAATATAAATCTTTTTCAAAACAATATACGGTTTTATACAAATCATTTAGCGGGATCCCAACAAAATCTGAAACCAAAATAAAGTCAAAATGTGTAATCAAACTGATGCCATATGTCAACCCGAGACTACTCCGAGTGTCCTACGCTTCCGCCGAGCTATGTCAAACCTAAAAAAACACAAAAGAGTCTAATGAGAAATCTAAGATTACCCAGTGAGACGGCTCCCAACTAAAAGGCTGCTAATAATCCCGCCCAAACCCAAAATAATAATCAAATACAATAGCTGATCACGTGCTACCAAGACGTGATGAGCTCCACAACACATAAGCATCCAAATAACAACACATATTATCAACGAAGGAAATCGAGAACACTGTGGCACATGCCCTCGATTAGACTCGATCTACACTAAACACATCTCTAACGAAATATCCACACCATGGGCCCCAAACGCGAACTTGGTAACTTCAACGGGAACACTTAGCTACCCCACGGTAACTAAAACCTCCCATAACTCCTAAACGAAAACATGAAGTCCTACGACTAGGACACCGTTCTCTGTCCATCGATACGCGGTGACTCGGGCTTCCCCTAGATAACCAAAGCTTCCATGCAGTCCGGCCCTAGGACGAGGCCCCGTATTATCCGAACCACACACCTACCGGCGTCACTCAATAGGTTAACACCATAACCAGAATCACCACCCGAAGGCACGTGAACCGATCAGGTAATTACCCGAGGATCCAATCGGGTCGGAAGTACCAGAACGCCATCTCTAGACTTGTGGGATCTAACACACCCTATAGAGTCCTAATAACAGTAATGTAAACAAGTAGACTCATTGGGACTCTATCATGCAAGACCAACAAGGTCAACATAAATAAATCCAGTCACAACTCCCAATCTATCCCGCAAGTCCTATCACCAACCTCCATGACACCCGACCCTATCCGGTTTCGTACCAGATTAGGCATCTATCCAAACTTACCCGGTCCCGCACCATAGTGAATATCTACCAGCACAGTCTACTCGGCCCAACACCGAAGTAGATAAACAATCAAGCAATCAACAATCTACTCGGCCCAACACCGAAGTAGATACACAATCACACAAACAATAATCGCAACACCACACAAACAATTAATTAGGTTATTAGTCATTTAATCTTTTCTTAACCTCAACTCATTTGATCCGCTACCTTGGGATTAGTTGATTACTAATCCCGTAGACGATTTAATTCATATTTAATTAATTTTATCCCTTAAATTCTTATTCTTAACCTCTTCGACTGTCAGCTTGAGATTAGTAAACTTACTAATCTCCTGACTTCACATTATTATTTAATTAATTAATTTTACCCGATAGCCCCGACTATTGACTAATTAACCCACCCTGTTATTATATTCTAAGTGTGTTATGTGTTTAATCGTATTTTAATCAACTCATAATTCCCCATATAAGATTCATTTAGATATGTTCGTAAATACTTATATATGCATATACGTCCTAGCATGCCGTTCTATATGTATGCAACACCCAATCAAGCAATCAAGGAATCTATCAATCAATTACCCATATAAGCTAACAAGCATGCATCTCTTTAACCTAACCATTTAATTTAGTTAACCGAGTTATTAATCAACCTAACCGTTCTAACCAATTCAATCATTGAGGTATGTAACCTAAATATACGGTTAATGAGTCCAAGGTCTATATGTCCTAATCTATAGGCAACACACAATTTAGCCGACTCACAGTGTTATCATGACGACGGATGGATGGATTGACGGAACCCACGAGACCCGGAACGAATCTGATGCTAACCAAAACCTTTCCCGAACCGTCAACTTGCTTTGCCCCAAACTTGACCCGATCGTTGACTCTAGTAAATCTAATCTTCCTCCACACGAACCTCCGGATCAACCTAATACAACATCTACTACAAACCGTCTATAAGAGAAAGTCGGTACCTGGGATGAACGTTGAAAATCTCTGCTTAGGAAATATTTCACCGTTCCTCCGTCACCATCCCATATCTTATCTCTCTCTAACCTCATTTTCTCTCTCTCCTCTGGCTCTCCTCCTCTCTCTCCTACGGTTCTCCTCCTTCTCTCTCTCTCTCTCTCCTCCGGTTCTCCTCTTTCTCTCTCTCTCCTCCGGTTCTCCTCCTTCTCTCTCTCTCTCTCTCTCTCCTTTCTCTGGCTCTCCTCATCCTCTCTATCTCCCCTCCGGTTCTCCTCCTCCTCTCTCTCCTCCGGCTTCTTCTTCTTCTTCTCACGCTTCTTCTTCTCTTCCTCTCCTTCTCTCTTTCTCTTCTCTCTTTCTCTTTTCTCTTGTCTTGGTGTGTGTAAAATGAGTACCCCAAGCTCTTTTATATAGCTTAAGCCTCCTTGATGGATTTAAGACACATGTCCTCCCCTCCATCTGATTCAGCCACGCCACCCCCTCCAAAAACCAGCAAGATTCAATGTTTGCTTGATGAGCAAGTTTCTCATTAAACACATTCATTGAACCCAACACATCCTTTGAACCCAAATAAGAAGAGGTGGCGCCATGGGGAGGTTACACTTGTCATTTCAGGGTTGATTCTGACCAAAACCAGTGAAACAATCCGCTCAAATCATCATGTAACCCCGTTCCGTTCCGATGCTTTGGTTTAGCCGGTTTTACGTTTAATATTTTAAAAACTTCTTAGATGCTTCCATAAATCCACCAAGCCTCATTTTCAGATTCTAGAGGATCTTAGATGAATTTAGAAATTTGAATCACTCCGTTTGGACACCCGTAGCTCCTGTTATGAATTTTACAAGTTTCTTCGGTTCTATCGGTTTTCTTTCCTGATAGTCAAAAAACTCATGTACAGTCCGGTTCCCTCATTCTTGGTCTTCTAAATGTTTTCTTTATTTAAAAATAATAAAACTTGGCCTATCTCAGCT
Organism: Orychophragmus violaceus; assembly: GCA_030180135.1. Classification (NCBI taxonomy): domain Eukaryota; kingdom Viridiplantae; phylum Streptophyta; class Magnoliopsida; order Brassicales; family Brassicaceae; genus Orychophragmus; species Orychophragmus violaceus. Next base: position 73,918,308 of record CM058232.1, read on the forward strand.
TCCGGCTCTCATTTTGGTTTTACCAAAATGCTTCTCATCACTTGGAAATTACAGAAATGTCCTGTTTGACTTTTATGCTGCCTGTTGACCAATTTTGAGAGACAGGGTATTACACACATTCTTCAGCAAAGGCTGAATATAGAGCAATGGCAGAAGAAACAAGAGAAATCAAATAGCAGGTCTCATGTATTGGTTTCGTGATCAATTATTTTTAATCTTTATCGAAATAGCTTATTCGAAATCTATGAATGATTCATATTTACAATTGGATATTAGGTTTCATAATAAATTTGATTCATAGTGGGTTTTATTTTTTAATGATTTTATCGTCAGTGGGTATTTCGATTTGTGTTTTTCCTATTTTGGTTTGTTTACTTCTAAATCAATTTTGGATTTTGTCCGTTAATCATCAATTTTCTTATTTTTATTTTCAATTTCTCAAGGCGAAAAGGAAATCAATGGATCAAGAATCATCCCAATGTCCATTTGTTGCCGAAAGCATCATCCAAAATTGTCCTTTCTTGAGGAACATCAACAAGCCTACCAATTTTTCTCTCTCGTCCTTGAATTTTCCAGTTTTCTCACATGTCTTTCACCTTGCTAGCTAAACGTAGATCAATTTTTTTTTTGACTAAATGAGAAAAATGAATGGAAAGCTCTGACTTTTTTGCTACTTACGTTAATCTTCTTTATTGGTCCGGCTCGGTTTTGGTGTAAAAATGCAGAAAGGCTGGAAAGCCTCTTGTTTACAAATAATGTTACTTTCACAGGGTCATTAAGGATTTTATGATCCAAAGTGGTGATTTTTTGAAGTTAGTGCCCTTCACATTTAATAAAGCCTTAGGTTTTTGTTTATCATTTTGAAATAGTAACTCATTTCCATTAGTTTTCAACTGGCACTGGCATGACTTCTATTGGTTTCTTCTCTTCTTACTAAATGCTCATCATGTTCAACTCTGAAAAATGATGGTAGTGGAGGCATGTCAATTTATGGCCACAAGTTTGATGATGAAAATTTTACTGTCAAACATATTGGACCAGGACTGTTCTCGATGGTATGCAATTGGCTTTATGAATTTGTCTAAAAACTTGGATTATAAATTTGTCTTCTTACTTTCAGTGCAGTGAATATGTTGAATCAGTCCCCCTTACATTGTTCTTTGTTCATGAGTCAAACTCTGTTTCTGATATAATACTCATGACTTTGATCACTAATATTACGGCTCTCTTTCTTTTGTTGTAGGTAAATAGTGGGACAGATTCAAATGGGTGTCAAGTAATTCCAGTCTCAATATATGAGATAAAGTGTAACAAAAATTGTGGATAATAGCTGTGATGCTTATCGAATTTATAAACTTTAAGGGTTTAGAAAACGAATATATTTTAGTTGTTTGGTTGGGCATAAAATGTTATCATTTAGGCTATAATTATCTTTGCTTTGTGCAGTGCAGTTCTTCATCAGTTGTGCAAAATCTGACTGACTTGACAACAAGCATGTTGTTTTTGGGGTATGTCCTCTTTTCTTATACATGTATTGCATGATTGAAGTCAGGGGTTGCTAAAGGACATTGTGGTGCAGGGGGAGGAGTGAAAGAGGTTTATTACAATATGAAAATTGAAAAATCTGCTAAATCAATTGGACTCTGATATTGATATATGTTTTATTAATATGCTATTGATATATGTTTTTATTAATACTGCAAATTACTAAGGGAGGATTGGAGGTTTTGTAATTCAGTGAATTGTGTAAACCAGAATAAAAATGTAGTTTTATCCCTTTAAATGAGTCAAAATAAAAGGTGAATAATTTACCCAATAACCTTTCTTATAAATGCAAAAGGGAAAGAAGTCGACGTTATATGAATCTGATTTTGATCACAGAACTTTAAATTAGATTTATATACAACGCACCAACATCTTTAGTGTCCAAAAAAAACAAGCAAAAACAAACAAACTAAAAAGCACAAAAATGCGACTGAAATATGTAAGAATAGTGAATATATAATGTAGAAAGGTTATGATAATGTGAAATAGCTATTCAAGTCTTTCAGTAGATGCCAACATGTTGCCTTGACATGCCTCCTCTTGCATGTCTTCACAGTGTGCTCCTCTAAGCACTACTTGTGTATTGTCCTTGTAGTTCACTCATAAAGTATGACTATTTTTCCCACATGCGTCATAGCAAGTAATACCCCCAAAAGGTCCCAAAAGGTCTTGAATCGCAACTGAATTGGCTCACTTGGTTTGCTGCAGGCTGCAGGTAATCCAAATTCTCTGGTTCCCGAGGTACCAATACCGGATTTAAATGCACCAGGCCTGTATTTGGAACTCTCTGAGTTTATAGTGAGAGAATTTTTATCTTCTATTTTGACTCGCTTTCCGCTATATTATTAATAATATCTAAATTTTTTATATAGGATTCATATTTTCAATTTTTGTTGTTAACTATAACTAATATTATTATTTGCGAAGATTCAATAAATCAAACAATTAACATTAAATTTTAACTGAATACATTTATAATTTATAAATTCAACATAATAGGTAAAATAATATTTTACTTTCACCAATGGATTTCGATCGGTTTTGGTTCCTACTGGAGATTCGTTCGGGTATCCAAATGATCCAAAATATTAAACATATTATTCATTTTGGGTTTTATAGGTACAATTTTAGTATTTTGGATTATTTTAGTTTTCAAAATTTCAGATATATCTTCTATATTTGAGTTATATTATAGTTTACACATATTTTCACGGGGTTTCAGATAATTTTCAAGTGTTTTTGGATTTTAGATATTTTTCAGATGTTCTGGTAATACTCGAACCCGAACATACTCGATTTTTTTCAAGTGTTTTTGTATATTTTTATTGTAACACTTCCTTCTACGATTGCTTATATATCAAAGAAGCAAGTGTTACAATACAAATATACAATCATAAGTGTGAAATAATCTGCAGTGTAAACTCTTTTTTCAGTAATGCAATCGTTGTTGGTTCAAAAAAAAAAGTGTGAAATAATCTGAACGTCTTGTGTTATTCATGAATCAAGAGTTGTTTATAATTTATATACAATGTTTATGATCTTTTAAATTCTAGTATTAACTCACCCATTAGTGTGGAACAAATTTTCTTTTCTATGGTTTTGCTTTTTAAATTTATATTTGGATAGATACAATTTCATATAGTGTAGGTTTATGCATTTATGTCTTAGTGATAGGTTTATATAATTCTGTTGAGATATATATTTTTATAGGTAAAAAAGTTTTGAATCCATATAAAAACAACTAGAGTTTCGGTAGGATTTTCAAGTAATTTTCATTTGAATTCATAATGTTAGTTCGCTCTTAATATTAAGAACATGTAAATATCCACATACAAAAAAAACAATCGAGTCTGTTCGGGTTCAAGTATTACCAGAACATCTGAAAAATATCTAAAATCCAAAATAAGCAGGTCGCCCTAATTTTATTCTTTGATATCTAAGCAATCGTTCAAAATAAACAGGTCGCCCTAATTTTATTCTCCCATGCACGTTCTTCAAGGAGCCGCTCTTATGCATCTCAGATTTCCCCGCGGTGGCACTCCTCGCCGGCCTCCGGGAGTAGTTTTCGCTAGCTGCCCGTCTGTCTTCGGTGACCGCCTCCTCTCCTTCTCTGTCCCTCCCTTGCTCCTCCGCCATCGTCTTCTTCCCTTGATTCCATCGTCTTCTGCGGCGTGTGGCTCTCGGCAGTGGCTGGCTTGGTCCGACGGCGCTCTATCCTTTGAATCGCGCCTGATCTGCTCTCTGGTTCGCAGCCATCGTTGCGGGAAATGGTCTCCGGTCGTGTTGTTTTTCTCAGATGTGCAGGTTTGGTTTCTAGCGATGGTTCTTCATCCGTGGTTTTTGGATCTGGTTGGCTTGTGTCGGATCAGTATTGTTTCGGTTTGGTTCGGGAAGGGTGACGATTAAGGAGTTTTGTAGTTGTGCGGTCGGTTTTTAGGTACTTGGTTTGAGGAGGTGGTCTTTTGGGCTTAGTTTAGTCTCTGACTCGCTAATCGGGTTTTTGGTGTTTCAAATGGAGGTTTTGGCATCTCAACTTGCAGATTTTTTGTTCGTTGTGGAGTTCTTGTGTGTGTTATCCAATCGGGCTTCTTGCCGGGTTTGGTTTGTTCTTCGATTGGTTTGGTTTCGGGATTCTTCAATCCTGGTGAGGATGAAGATTTGTTTAGGGCTTCTATCTAGGAATTCTTGAGCGCATAGGATTGCGTTGCACCGTATCCGGAAGATGTTAGTGGAGCTAGTATTGGTTCCTTCTTGTCGGGTTATGAAGTCTGGGTTCTTTGGATCTGAGAGTGTGTCTCTCAGTACTGTTTAATGAAGTTGATGTTACCGTTCGGTGGGCCGTGGGCAACAACGATAAATCTCACTCGAAAATCTTCGTAGGTGCTTTGGTCTGCAAGTTTGGGTTGTTATTTCTTAGCCTTGATTTTCATCGATTTTACTCGGTTTAGTTGTAAGCTTTAGTTCCCTTTTATAGGGTTTCTACCGGGAAAATTTATTTTTCATCGGTTTATGTTCCTGGGGATATCTAGTTGTTCCTCCGGTTAGTTTCTCCTGCGTGGGATTTGGTTCCGGAGACTTTTCGTTTGTCTGTCGGATTATGTATCTCATCCTTGTAAGATACAAGTTAATCAATATAATTTAGAGACAAAAAAAAAAAAGCAATCGTTCACTGAAAACAAAAAATAAACCTCTCAAGAAAAGAAAAAAACTAAAAATAAATAGTACGCGTTATCTTGAAAAAATAGGAAAACTAAACGCGTGATTTGGTCAATGCGGTCATGGATGATGGGTCACCTAATTAATTTATTTTCCTCTAAAAATAAATTTCTCCCAATCAATTTCCTCGAAGAAGAACATTAGACCGAAACAAATGTCAAAAACTGAAACCAATCAGATTCGTCTATTTTTCCCTCTTTTATTTTTTCTCTCAATCAGTCTTCAGATTCCGGGAAAAAGTAAAAGAAAGATTCTTTTGTCACCGGACTCTAAAGGATGAATACGCCGAATTGGGAACTCCGGAGTTGCTGTAACCGAAATCAGAACGCGTTCCTCATCACCATCGGAATCTTCACCGTCGTTATCCTTGTGGTCAGTTTTTTTCCCATCTGAAGAGTTTAAAGTTTGGACCTTTATTTATTCTCTTCGATTCGTAAGGTTTATTATGTAATCTAGTCAAAAGCGTACCAATTGTAGTGTTTAATGCAACTACTGACTTACAATTTCATTCAAAGTTTGGTGTTTCTTTATCGGGTTTTTGTACAGCTATGGAGGACATTTCTTTTGACCCCATTTAAACTAATCACTGTGTTTCTGCACGAGGCGAGTCATGCGGTTGCTTGCAAGCTTACATGTGGAGATGTAAGGAGCCTCTCTCACTTCTTCAAAACTGATTTTGGGTTGAACCTTGATCAATTTGTAAACTTGAACTGTCCTTTTGGTTTGCTAAATTATGCTTTTGAATGGGCAGAGAAGACATTTTCTTTTGATATGCAAATTTACTTGCCGAAATGTTTGCTTAGCAATGATGTCTCATCACTATCTCTGACATGACTGTTTAGCACGTTTTTTAGAGGTGCCATCTTCATTCAGTTTGCAAACATGAATTGTCTCCTCGATATGAAAAGTTCATCCACACTTGGAACTCGGACTAATTTTAGGTTCCTAGAAAGTTGAAACGTGGTTAGGGAAGATGTATTTGTTATTATCCACTGCTCGTATAGCTTGCTCTAGCTATGATGCCTTGCCTTGTGTAGATTGCTATAGCAACGACGTCAACACTTCATCTTCTCACTGTGAATCTTCAACTTGATTCTAATTTTGCACGGTCGCATATAATGTAAATAAAGTGTTCCTGTTATCGAATGTCGTCAATTAATCACCTTGTTACTGAACTTATAAGGTGGAGGGGATGGAGGTGAATGCAAATGAAGGAGGTTCAACGACAACACGTGGTGGCATTTATTGGTTGATCTTACCTGCTGGCTGTAATGCACAATCTATCTATCTCCTTTAGATGTTCATTTGTTAATGATGGGTTCACTCATAAAGCTTTTTTTTGTTGTTGTATAGATCTTGGCTCATCATTTTGGGGAATGGCTTTGATTCTTGCATCTACCAATCTTCTTACAGCAAGAATAGCTGCTGCTGGTCTTGGTCTTGCTTTATTCATCGTCCTCTTCATTGCCAAAAACGTAAATTTCTCTTTATCTAACAGTTTTATTTCCTTGAGACAATACCATCAAACAAATGAGTTCCAATTTTTTCAATTGTTTTTGACAGTGGACGCTTCGAGGTCTTTGTATAGGTGTGTTATCTTGTTACATTTTTATTTTTAAGTACCCCCAAAATCTTTATAGTTGATAAAAAAAAAGATTCTAATATTAAATGAAAAAGTTTATCAGGTTTCATAGTTTTCCTCGCAATCATCTGGGTTCTACAAGAGTTAACTACAGTCAAGATTCTCCGTTATGTCATTCTCTTTATTGGTAAGGTCCCTTAAAAGCTGTAATTTTGTTTTTTTCTGTGAACATCATCCAGTTTCATCTTCTTTAATTCACATTGCAGGTGTGATGAATAGCTTATTCTCAGTTTACGGTATGTGTTTGAATTTTCTCTTATTAACTTCACTCAAAGTTATGGAACTATAAGAAATTTGTCATTTTGTTTAGATATATACGATGATCTGATATCACGGAGAGTCCATTCAAGTGATGCTGAGAAGTTTGCAGAGATCTGTCCTTGCTGTACTGGCTGTGGCTGGGGTGTCATTTGGTTAGATTTTCATCCAATCCATTACACAATAATCACATATAGTGAAAGTGAAATATCTTATTTTGATTTTCAGGGGAATGATATCATTTGCCTTTCTTTGCGCATCGTTATATCTTGGGCTAGTCATCCTATCATAAAAAGGTCTTCTTTGGTTTGTTATATAGACTTTTTTTCTTTCTTGCTTTCGAATTCTGATTAACCTTTGTGAACGTTGTTGTCTCTTCAGGTTCAGATTCTTCCCAGTGATTCTTTTTCTTCATCAATGCGCAGCGTTTAACAAAGATAATAGTTTGATTCTTTAGATCCCCCTTGGTGTGTTTGGGATTTACATTTGAAAAGTTTGTATTCTTCTTTTAGTTGGGAGTGTATTGTATTGAATGCAATTCATTGATTGGAAGTTCGTTGACTTCTGGTAAAGCTTCTCGTTCTTGATAATGGTCAAAGCTGGCAAAGAACAAATATAGACAACATTAGTTTGAAAGAATTAAATTTAGTAAAATTCATTTTAAACCTTTTTAACGTTAGCATGTTCTGTCACAGAATGACTCGATTTGCTAATGCAGTATTTAAAGTTAAGTGTTTACTTGAAAAGTTTTTTTATTTATTTAAATGTTAAGATTTATACCATTTTCGAGTTTTACAAAGTATATTGCAATCAACTTATCACAACGTGTTAAGAAATCAAGTTCTTTACTTAAGTTCTTAGCTAGACTTCTAGGATCGATTCCGTTGATTGATTCTTGTTGTTATTGCATGCGATTAAGGAAAGAACACAATTAGATTCTTGACCCAGTTACGTGCGTTAATATGGGAGTGGAACCAAACCACCATACATTTACTATCTTGATTATAAACGATGTGTTTACAATAAGATTGTGAATTATCCGAGCTAACGAATCCGCTTCTCCTTTTGCAGGTACTACAGGAGCATTCAAGCAGAGCTCACTCGCCTTGAGTATCGCAGTGGACGAGATGACGATGACTTCTCGACCACTCGACGTCAACCTTATCTGAGACGATCCAAGAAACCAGAACCGAGTGATCGAGCGACCAACACTGACCAAGAACCTGAAGTCCCAAAGCCTGACAAACCGTGAAGCCTCTCTCTAGTTCTCTGATGTTGTAACCCCTGCTCTCTCTCCTCTGAATCTTTGTTTCTCTCTATGTAAACCGAATGAAGAAGACGAAATTGACTTTGACTGAATCCGTTACTTATAACGGATTTACCCGCTAACTGAATTTAACAGTGTAACGAGCTGGACTCATCATTTATGTCGGTTGAGCCCAATGCCAAGAATATCGGCCTAGCTGAATTCAGCTTTAGTCAGGCCCACTGATGAAACGACAATCCAACACAACGCAAAAAAAAGGAAAGGAAAAGAAGAGCAGAAAAAGAAAGAAAAAAATTACAAAAACCTTAGCATATTGAACCCAGAAATCGAAAATACAACTCAAGCATTAAAGAGGATCTAAAGGTCATTGCCGGAAAAAGAAAGCAGATGGTCTCTGATGGCACGATCCACGGCTAAGAAGGTAGAAGCGGGTGAAGATGCAATGTCTCTGAAGATCCTAGCATTACACTCCTTCGATACTTGATATATGATAACCTGCAAAATGAGCTTGAAAACATAGGCTATGTGCCTTTGGGAGTTAAATGGTGAATGATGGATTAAAGCCACAGCCGAGATGATATCGATAGGTGCTGCATCAATAAACCCCCGAGACATCTATTACCCAAGATCGTAAGCGATCACGAGTAGGAAGCCTAGACAAAATAGCTAACCAAGACATAAACAAGCATCTGGGGATTTCTTCTTTGAACCAAAAAATGTCACACCAATCAACCAAAGGAGATGGATTTCTAATTTGTTCCAAGTACCTTTAGAGAGTTAATAAAGATACCAGCAGCATAGATAGACGTCATCACCTTGCGTTATGGATGGAGGATCAATGCTTGTTATAGCGATTTGAACTGACTCAGCTCCGTCAGACCTTATCCGAGGCAGTCGCCATTCGCCATTTCTCGCAGCTGCATTTACCCGAGCATCCAACGGCAAACACAACTCTCTTGGTCCTGTCGGACCAGTAACCGCGATCCGTTGGCCCAGATTAGTCCAGCATTCAGACCAAAAAGAAGCAGAGGAACCATTCCCAATTCTGCATCTCAAAATCTCCAGCAGTCGCGGCTTTAGCTGAAGCATACTACAGACAGTTTGGGAGAATCGCTGAGCATCGTCTGTTAGCCAGATACTGTTTCGGTGAAAGATGTTATTCTTTAACCAGGCTACCCAAAGGGAACCTGAGACAGAGAAGAAGTTCCAGACCTGCTTGAGCCGAAACACCCTTTCAAAATCCGCCAATCTCCGTAAACCGAGACCTCCCTTATTCTTTGGTCTGCAAACGTTTAACCAAGAGAATCGGGCTCCAAGCACTGAAGTTGTGTTGTTCTTCCAAAGGAAAGCCGAACACAGGGAATAAATCTTATCATAGAACCGCTTGGGCAGGACGAAGACCGAGCTCCAAAAGTTAACCATCCCATAATTCACAGAAGCAACGAGTTTGATCTTACCCGAAAATGACAATAGCTTAACCATTCAAGTATGGAGCTTTGAGGTGATCCTCTCCATAAAAGGCTGAAGATTTGTGAAAGAGATCTTTTTTGAACTTAGCGGAAGACCAAGAAATAGAGTAGGGAACGCTCCAGTGCTGAAACCAGAGATGAGACTAATATCCGCACACTCAAGCTCATTGTAACCTCCAAAAAAAATCTCTGACTTGGAAGCATTAGTGTCCAGCCCACTATACTCTCTAAATTGATTCATAACCTCTTTTATTACGGAGATTGAATGATGCGAGCCATCGGAGAAGACCATAAGGTCATCCGCGAAAAGCAAATGCGTGAACACCGGGTCTGAACATTTCGGATGAAGCGTAACAACCCCATTTGCCGCAGCTGACTCCAGCATGGTTGAAAGAACTTCCACAATCGTGATAAAGAGACAAAGAGATATTGAGTCTTCTTGTCTCAAGCCTTGTTTTCCAGGGAAGAATCCAGCAAGCTCCCCATTGATATTGATGGAGAATCTAGGAGTGGAGATGCATTCTTTGATCCAAGTCCTAAAAATAGGAGGAAAGTCTTGAGCCTCGAGCACCTTCAGCACAAAATCCTAACAAACCATATCAAAAGCTTTGTGAATATCGATCTTGATCATACTAATCTTTTGACAAAAAGGCTTGTTGTAGTTTCTTGTGAGTTTAGAGGCTAGCAAGACGTTCTCTCCTAGACTTCGACCCTTGAGAAAAGCCGATTTGTCCGGGCTTATGCAGTCTTGAAGAACCGGCTTCAATCTGTTTGCAATGATCTTAGATAGCACCTTGTAGACAATGTTGCAACAGCTGATAGGTTTATAATCACCAAGCATACAAGCTTTTGGCTTCTTTGGAATGAGGTTGATTGCAGTCGTATTTAGATCTATAAGGATCATTCCATTCCGGAAAAACTCCCTAACTGCCTCAATGCCATACTTTCCTACTGTATCCCAAGAAGCGCAAAGGAACTCGATAGAATAACCTTCTGGGCCTGGTCTCTTGTTCAAAGGCATATCAAATATCGTTGCCTTGATCTCCTCCACGAAGACCTCTTTCTGCAAAGCATGTTTCTGACAATCGGAACAATGAAAACGGAGCAGCCCCTGAAGCGACTCAATAGTCACTGGTCAGAAGGCTCATCACAAGAACCGATGATTCTTTCAAAATAGGCTGAGGCGTGCAATTTAGTTTCCTTGGATCTTCCAACTAAGCGCCCGCCTTCCTCTTTAAGGAAATGTGTATGATTACGAGTTACGCGTTGAGAGACCATATGGTGATAGAAGCTCGTTTGACTGTCTCCTACATCAGCCCACCGGACATGAGATCTTTGGCGGTAATAATTCTCTTCAGCCTTTATAAGAATTTGCCATTTACTTCCTGATAGGTCAAGATTATTCCATATTCTACTGCAAGTGTACATTTATGCTATTGTAGTATTGAGGGTATCGTATCCACAAGGACTCAAGATTCACGCAATAGACTATATGTCTTCAAACTTAGCTAAATCAATCAGGTGAGAAAGTAGAAAGCAATGCAAGAAAGTAAAGGTGTGTTTCGATTAGAGAAAGACGCTAGACTCAGAGTATTCTCAGGAAATCATACAATGTCAGACACTTAGCTAAAAATGATTCAGGTTAAGCACATGTTCAATAACTAGAATCACAATGTATAATAATCCAACTCTCGTTGCGATTACTATCTATGTCTAGCAACCTAACGATTCAAATCTCTTTGCAATCTTAGAGTTCTAGACAAGCATTAATAGCAAGTTCTTAAATTCACAATTCTCCTAGACCAAATCTCTTTACATCTAATCAAATTGCTCACACTAAGTATATTCAGATTATAATTCACACTCTCGTGCCAAATTAACAATCTAAGATCTAAACCCAAGGCGATCAGTCCAGAATTCAGTATTAATCTCAACTTAGGTGATGAACAGATAGATTTAGAATCCTAATCATTCAGTGATCTAACAAAGCATGAAATCCTTACGAGAATCCCTAAATCTAACTAAGGTTACTACTCAGACATGATATCAAATGAATAACACATGAATGAATAGAAAGTAAGACTGAATAGATAAAAACAGGTTCAAAATCCTTCTCTCAAAGGTTACAAGTAGCAAGAATCAGCCCCAACTCAAATCTCTCAATCTACAGAACAAAAGCAAGAACAAAGAACAACAATACACGTTTTGGGGCTAAACTAGAATTAGGGAAACTTTTGGGGCAACTTTGAAATTCTTCAAAAGATGTCTTTATTTCTCTGTCGCCATCAGTGTCGACCGACACTAAGGTGAGTGTCGGTCGACATCACACCGTGATCGAGACACCAACTTCAGCTCGTTGCACAAATCACCAGAAACGTCCCAAAACTCCGTTCTTCGCTCCAAACGCATACTTACCTGTAAAAGACTCGATAAACTCGAAAAAAACAGGTTAAAGACTCAATATATACAATTATATCATGGTTGAAAACCTAGAAAAACCATGATATATCAACTCCCCCCACACTTAGCTATTGCTTGCCCTCAAGCAAATAAAGAACTAAAGCAATGAGAAAGAGGTTTGAAAACTCAGAAACTCATTTCGTCCTAGGAACATTCGCATTCACATTCACTTAATAAGCCACTGAAAACATTCCTGCAGAGATCAAGACCACAATGTACTTCCCCCACCCTTAGCAACTGTCCCAAGTAAACTCCACAATCTAGACAGAGCATTTAAGTTCACCACACTAACCTCTGTATACAATTAGGTGCGGTCTCACAGAGGTAGTATCGATAAGAGGACACATGGACTCAACTCAGCCAGTACTTGACCACCAAACTGTTGGTTTCTGGTTCCTTTCTTTTCCCTTTCTCCCTTAGCAACTGATTTTTCCCCACTGGGTATCATTTTATTTTTTTCTATCAGTGCTCTTCCCTTTTTATTCGGGGTGTAACTTTGGACATGATTCCATGGATGCACAGGAGGTAATAGGGGTCTCTACCACTCCCGTGACCACTTCGAAGCTACTAGCTTATCCACAGTTTTAATCTCTTTTTTTTTTTTACTTTCAAGGGAGAGGAAAATCAGAAACCATACTTAGACATGATCATAGGCTGTGTCAAACACATCAGAGGAATCCGATCCAGAGATACCAAGCCCCTAAGTGAGAAAATTCAGTCAGGATTAGAGGTGAAGTTAGTGATGGATCCTCTGAAAACCTGAGAAGATATGGGTGTCCTTGGTAGGTTGATCCGTGTGGGGTTTTTAACAGTTATAGAGCTACTGGAAGTCTATCCAATGGTCCCTTAGTTCCTATTCCAGCGAAAAATTTCCTCGAAAGATCACAGTTTCATACCAATTTTGACTCAATAAAACAATTATGAAAACCAAAGAAAAACAAGGGCTGACACTAAGAAAACATAATACAATGTCAGTAACCACTTCCCCCCCACTTAAACTGCACTGTCCCCAGTGCAATCACAGCTTGGATTTGGGAGAAAAAGGTAGAAATCAACCGAAAATTTTGAAAATCAGAAACCTTACCTGTAGGCGTGTTGAGTGTCAACCGGTGGCACAATTGCAGACCTGTTCGGATAGAACACATCAAGCCTATTGTAGTCAGCAAGAGTCCTCTCCGGTGGAGGATTGAGTTGCGGATTAGTTCCACGATTAAGCACTTGCCTCTCACCTTGAGGCTGCTCAGGTTCAGGGATCACATTCCCTTGGGCATCAATTCTTTGTCCCTGAGCATTGTAGAGATTGTTCTGCTGGTCTCTCAGAACTCCTTCAGCATCTGGTATCAAAATCAATCGATTATTCATCATCCTTGAAGTTCTCTGGGCCTTTCTGTTTGTTCTTTCAAGTCTTGCAAGCTCCTCAAGTCTGAGGTTCAAAAGTTCTTCGTTCGGGTTGCTTCAGGTGTGATGGTTAGGCATACACTGATCTCAAAGCTAAAATCCGTGCTTGGTGTCGAGCGACACTGAGTGATGTCGGTCGACACTCGATTTACCTGTCAATTCCTGCAGCAACAAAACAAGCAAGACAAGAGAAAATGTCAGTAACAATGAAAATAAAAACGACTTAATCTAAATTCTAGAACAAAATCTATTTGCGAACTCAGATGAGTCCCCGGCAACGGCGCCAAAAACTTGGTAGGTCAAGATTATTCCCTATTCTACTACAAGTGCACAGTTATGCTATTGTAGTATTGAGGGTATCGTATCCACAAGGACTCAAGATTCACGCGATAGACTATATGTCTTTAAACTTAGTTAAATCAATCAGATGAGAAAGTAGAAAGCAATGCAAGAAAGTAAAGGTGTGTTTCGATTAGAGAAAGACGCTAGACTCAGGGTATTCTCAGGACATTATACAATGTCAGACAGTTAGCTAAACAGGATTCAGGTTAAGCACAGGTTCAAGAACTAGAATCAAAATGTATAATAATCCAACTCTCGCTGCGATTACTATCTATGTCTAGGAACCTAACGATTCAAATCTCTTTGCAATCTTAGAGTTCTAGACAAGCATTAATAGCAAGTTCTTAAGTTCACAATTCTCCTAGACCAAATCTCTTTGCAAAAACTTGATAGGTCTCAGAGTTTTATCCCTATACTAACTGCAAGTGCACATCAATATCAATGTAGTACTTAGGGTATCGAATTCACAGGGACTCTAGGTCACGATAGATTTAGAACGATCAAGTTAAAACTAGGAGAAAGCAATATGGGAAAGCAGTAAATCAAACAGCAGAAAAGTAAATCAAGCGAGGTTGTAAATCAGAAGGCGAAGGCGTCAAGTCTAGGAAGTTCTCAAGGAATCAGGAACACATGCAATCAATCAATCGGGATCTAATTAAGAACTATTCTAGAATTGGAATCACAGAAATATAAGAAACCAACTTTCGTTGTGAATCCTATCTATGTCTAACAACCTAGCAAACCAAATTTCTTTGCGAATTCTAGAGTTCTAAACAAGCATTAATCTCAGTTTCTTTCGTTCACAATTCCTCTAAACCAAATTTCTTTGCGAGTAGAACAAATTGCTCATCTAAGTTCTTTCTAGCTAATTAACCAACCGTCGTTGTGGAAATCAACCTAACATCAATAATCTAAGTGGCCAATTCAGATCAAGCATTAAGAACAACCCTAGATGAAGAACTAGCAAGTATGAATCCCTACAGATTGATCAACCTATAATTCCATGAAATCCCTAATGATAATCCCTAAACTTAACAGATAATCTACTCAGACATGTTCATCGAAACAGAAGACATCATGAATAGAAAACCAAATATTATAAAATCAAATAAAGAACTGAGAAATCCTCTCTCTTTCGAGAGCAAGATCAGCCCCTAACTCTCTCTGAAACTAGAATAAAGCGTAAGTAAAGCGTAGCCTAAACAATGGCTTAAAACCCTAATATAATGGTCTAATCACGGCTGGGGCTTCTTTGTAATTATGAGAAACTTCTGGGCAAAGTTGAAATTTCCATACTCTTCATTAACCGCCGAGAAAAGCCCATAACGCATGTGCATCGATCGATGCCAAAGGTGCATCGATCGACACAGGTATCAAATATCGACAGTGAACTCTATCTCTCGGGTCAATACTCCAAAATGCTCCATAATGTCCAATTCCGCTCCAAACGTGTCTAGACCTGTAAACATACTAAAAAGACTCCAAAACATAACTTAAGACTCGATAAATAAGATATATACCATGGTTAAAATCCCTAAAATCCATGGTATATCAACTCCCCCACACTTAGCTCTTGCTTGCCCTCAAGCAAGTAAAGAACCAAAGTATAAGAAAAGAGGTTTGAAAACACAGAAACTCATTTCGTCCTAGGAACTTTCGCATTCACATTCACTTAGTAATCCACTGAAAACTTTCCTACAGAACTCAAGACCACAATATATTTCCCCCACACTTAGCAACTGTCCCAAGTAAACTCCACAATCAAGTTAGGACATTCAAGTTCACCACACCAGTCTCTGTATACAATTAGGTGCGGTCTCACAGAGGGAGTATCGAATCAAAGGACACATGGACTCAACCTATTCAGTGTCTAACCACCAAACTGTCGGTTTCTGGTTTTTTTCTTTTCTCTTTCTCCCTTAGCAACTGATTTTTCCCCCATTGGGTATCGTTTTATTTTTTTTATCAGTGCTCTTCCCGTTATGGGGTGTACCTTGGACACATTCCATGAATGCACAGGAGGTAATAGTGGTAGCTACTACTCCCGTGACCACTTCGGAGCTACTAGATCATCCTCAGTTTATTACTCTTATTTTTTTTACTTTTAAGGGAGGGGAAAATCAGAAACCATACTTTGGAATAGGATCATAGGCTGTGCCAAACAAATCAAAGGAATCCGATCCAAAGATTACCAAGCCCCTAAGTGAGAAATTAAAGTCAAGATTAAAGTGAGACTAGTAATGGATCCTCTGAATACCTGGTTAGATATGGGTGTCCTTGGTAGGTTGATCTGTGTGGGGGTTTTCTAACAGTCATAGAGGTTCTGCAAGTCTGTTCAATGGTCACTTAGTTCCTGTTCAAGTGAAAATTTTCCTCAAAAAATCATAGTTTCATACAAGTTTTGACTCAATAAAACAATTTTTGAAAAATCAAAGACTGACTCTAAGAAAACAAAAGCGTGCATCAGTAGCTACCTCCCTCACACTTAAACTACACTGTCCCCAGTGTAATCAAGCTTAGGATTGGTGAGAAAAGAAATTAAATTGAAATGAATCTGAAAGTTGCAGAACACTTACTTTTGTCGTCCTGCATCGATCGATGCCACTAGGGTGTCGATTGATGCAAGGCGATTGTGCCGACCTTATAACCGTAATTGCACTGTGTCGACCGATGAACAAAGTGTGTCGATCGACGCATTGCGATTGTGCATGTTTCTCACGCCTCTGAACACACTTAAACAGAAAGATCAAAACACCAAAATCAAAACGAAAAATGAAAACAAAAACTAACCTAACAGTGGGTTGCCTCCCACTCAGCGCTTGTTTTTAGTCATTAGCTTGACTATGGGGTAGAGATTAGAATCATGGCGGTTTCAACAGAGACTTCGAGTGTCTCTGTGAATGTCTCCTCATCTAAGGTGGCGTATATGCATTCGGATCATGAGATCATCCAAGGAAACAGTAAAAAGCACCAGGGAGGGAGCGAAACTTGGGTGGGATGTTGTGTTTTCCTGCAGTCACAGCTGATGGACTAGAAGTTTTGAGTTTAGAATTTTTATACATGTGCTTTGGTGGACGAAAGAGATCAGGAGCTTTCTGCTTAAGAGCAGTTGCAGGAACTGAAGATGTTAGAGCAAGTTCAGAATGAACCGCCATCTTCTCCTCTCCAATTGGAACCTCCGGTTCCACCTCAATACTGAAGCTCTGTCCATCAATGGTGGCTCTCTGCTTCTTGTCCATCTTGAACTGCAATGGTTTATCCCCCAGCTGGAGATCAATCAGACCACGTCTCACATCTATCACAGCTCCAACAGTAGCTAAAAATGATCTACCAAGTAGTAGAGGATCATCAGGCTCAACGTTGTACTTAAGCACTACAAAGTCTGTTGGAATCAAGTAGTTCCCAACTCTGACATTAATGTCCTTAAGAACTCCTTCTGGATACTTCTTTGAACGATCAGCTAGGATAAGAGAGATCCTAGTAGGCTGGAAATCCATCAGTCATAATCTCACAGCCACAGAGTATCGCATGAGATTCACATCAGCTCCTAAGTCGCACAGAGAACGCTTGAATCTGTCCTTGGAGATGGAACAGTCGAGCACAAAGGCTCCTGGGTCTGGAAGCTTCTCTGTAATCTGAATCAGCTTCTTTTCCATCACTCTTATGCATTTAGCTTCGTCTAGCTCATGTTTAGACAGTTTAGGAACTTTAGGATATGGCACATGGGGCTTATACACTCTTTCTGGGACTGTTACAAGGCTCTGGTCACGTCTGCGTTTTGTGTCGATCGATGCACTATGTGTGTCGATCGATGCAAGGCGATTTCGGGCAATTTCATCAGACGTATCGGGACTGTGTCGATCGATGCACGAGTTGTGTCGATCGATGCTTGTCTCAGACAGACATAATTCATCTAGGAAATCCGAGATTATGTCCTCTTATTCTTCCAGCAAGTCAATCTCATCCCTTATGTTCACAACATTAACGGATTTGTTCTGTTCAGGCTCTTCTAGCTTCATTTTGCCTTTGTACTGCTCCAGCTGTTTGTTGAACTTGGATATCTAGCTTCTTCACATGTGTGCTTAAGGACTCAAACTTCCCATTCAGATTTTTATGCATAGCATCCAGCTTCCTGTCGAAGTTTACATCAGTCTTAGTCTGATCCTCTAGCAACTGCTCCATCATTGCTTCCATCTTGCTCTTATAAGCATTAGCAGCAAGAAGTGTCTGATAAGAAGATGATTCGTAGGTTCTCTGATAAGAATCACTTTGCTGAAAAGGCTTCTGATAACCATCATTCTGTCCATACCCAAAAGAGTTCTTAATGCTTGTGAAACTCTCTTCTGTCCACCATTAAAGAACTTGTTACCTTGCTGATTACCAAACCTGTTTCTTTGGAATACAGAGCCACTGATATAGTTCAAATCTTCTCCCTGCTTCTCCAATAACTGCTCCATCATACTCATCAGCTTATCAGACTGCTTATTTTGAGGAGGAAAAGGCTGATATGATGGAGATTTATAATCTCTGGTGAATGAATATGAACCATAGTCTCTGCAGAATGAGTTATTCTGCTGATTTTCCAACATCCGTTCCATCATTCTCATCATCTTACGCGCTGTGTCGATCGATGCAGAGTAGTGTCGATCGATGCAAGCTCGAAGATGTGTCGATCGGCACACATGACAGTGTCGATCGATGCAAGGCGATTACATGCGTACCTGAAACGCAAGAACAGAAAAAGAAAAAAAATTATTAGTAACAAAAAATAAAAACGAAAAACCTAGTCTAAACCCTAAGTTCAAATCTATCGAAGACTCAAAGGGTCCCCGGCAACGGCGCCAAAAACTTGATAGGTCTCAGAGTTTTATGCCTATACTAACTGCAAGTACACAGCAATATCAATGTAGTACTTAGGGTATCGAATCCACAGGGACTCTAGGTCACGATATATTTAGAACGATCAAGTTAAAACTAGGAGAAAGCAATATGGGAAAGCAGTAAATCAAACAACAGAAAAGTAAATCAAGCGAGTTTGTAAATCAGAAGGCGAAGGCGTCAAGTCTAGGGAGTTCTCAGGGAATCAGGAACACAGGCAATCAATCAATCGGGATCTAACTAAGAACTATTCTAGAATTGGAATCATGGAAATATAAGAAACCAACTTTCGTTGTGAATCCTATCTATGTCTAACAACCTAGCAAACCAAATTTCTTTGCGAATTCTAGAGTTCTAAACAAGCATTAATCTCAGGTTCTTTCGTTCACAATTCCTCTAAACCAAATTTCTTTGCGAGTAGAACAAATTGCTCATCTAAGTTCTTTCTAGCTAATTAACCAACTGTCGTTGTGAAAATCAACCTAACATCAATAATCTAAGTGGACAATTCAGATCAAGCATTAAGAACAACCCTAGATGAAGAACTAGCAAGTATGAATCCCTACAGATTGATCAACCTATAATTCCATGAAATCCCTAATGAGAATCCCTAAACTTAACAGGTAATCTACTCAGACATGTTCATCGAAACATAAGACATCATGAATAGAAAACCAAATATTATAAAATCAAATAAAGAACTGGGGTTCGAAATCCTCTCTCTTTCGAAAGCAAGATCATCCCCTAACTCTCTCTGAAACTAGAATAAAGCGTAAGTAAAGCGTAGCCTAAACAATGGCTTAAAAACCCTAATATAATGGTCTAATCACGGCTGGGGCTTCTTTGTAATTATGAGAAACTTCTGGGCAAAGTTGAAATTTCCATACTCTTCATTAACCGCCGAGAAAAGCCCATAACACATGTGCATCGATCGATGCCAAAGGTGCATCGATCGACACAGGTATCAAATGTCGACAGTGAACTCAATCTCTCGGGTCAATACTCCAAAATGCTCCAAAATGCTCCATAATGTCCAATTCCGTTCCAAACGTGTCTAAACCTGTAAACATACTAAAAAGACTCCAAAACATAACTTAAGAATCGATAAATAAGATATATACCATGGTTAAAATCCCTAAAATCCATGGTATATCAACTCCCCCCACACTTAGCTCTTCCTTGCCCTCAAGCAAGTAAAGAACCAAAGTATTGAAAGGAATTTCTAGCAGTTCTAATCAGGATTAGCAACCCTAGGTATAAAGTCCAAGCCTAGGATCTAGGGTTCATGTAATTGAATCTACTAGATCTCAGATTTACCTGGTAATTAGCAGCGGAAGATTTGCAGATAATCGAGATCACGAAGCACCTCAAACGTTGTGCCTCTACTGGTATCCACACGCACACAAACTGAACAGCAGGGATGCTAGTGCCTATAGAGATCTAATCTCTTGAGAGGTTTCTTTTCTAGTTCTGGTGGCTGTGAATTAGGTTGAACTCGAGTTTTGGTCGACCATATATCTTATATATGTCGACTTAAACCACAAAGGAATTAACCAACGATTAAACCGAATTAATTTGATAATCCGCGAGTTGTGTCGACCGACACACTCTTTGTGTCGATCGACACTGTCGATCTGTGTCGACCGACACACTTAGTGCGTCGATCGACACTGTCCAGAAACTTGGTATTGAATGCATATCAAATATGCATTCACCCGATCATTACATTAATGATCAACCTCATATACAATGTCCAGTTTGCTTAGGTGTGTGACCCTGTAGGATCATATAACACTAGCAATGAGTTCTTAACCCATTGATCATAAGTGGCTTCTAGCAAAGCGTTATGACTTCCTAGTGTCATATGATTGTCTCATCTCGACAATACGACTTTCTCTCAGAGTAAGTACAATAGATTTCAGGTCATTCCCAACAATCTCCCACTTGTACTGGAATCATCTATTCCTTTAATCCCTTTTTAGTTATATCTCAATCTAGCATAAGGCAAGAACTGTGTCATCCTTATTAAGCAAGATCACGTTTATCGAATCCCGATTTGTACTGATAAAACAAACGACTGACAATCACCTCGTTTGAGCGCGGCCACGCATTTCCAGTATCAAATCTTCGATAGGCCCAGAGATATTTAACTCATGTTATATAGGAGGTACAAATCCCATCTTGTTCTATCCATGTCCCTTTCATATTTCATGATACGCCTAATCAGTGTCTTATAATCACCAGTTACGGTTGACGTTTGACAAAGTCAAGACGGACCAATCCATATGTAAGAAAACATGATGAACTCAGGTCTAAAGACTATACTCTTTAGTCGTAATGAGAAGCTCTTATGACACTCATATAACATCTTGTAGAGTTCTCATTAACGGGTCAAGTCCGATCATGTGTTCTCCAACACATATCTATGTGATTGACTTTAATACTCTTATTACTGACTCCATGAAACATAGTCATCAGTCACCTCGCATACTAGTCTCACGTGGTTGTTAATGTCCCACTTTAACAACCTCGACCAGGGACCATTTTAATTTATGTCATTTCTTGCTTATAGGGTTTCATGATCAAGTCACATACTTGATGACCTATAAAATGTCATAAATTACTTTGGGACTATTATTTAATAACACAATTAAATAATGCTAAAACAATTTCATTAAAACAACATAACCAAATTATGTTTTTCGAACATCATGTCATAACTAAAAGCCAAATATAACTCCCACTGAAAACAAGATCATATCTTAAGAAATCTAATGCCTACAGCAGAAGTATGAATCTCATGCTTAGGCCTTGGGAGGGGCTTGGTCAGTGGATCAGCAACATTCTCATCCGTCGGGACTCTGCTGATCTTCACATCTCCTCTATTCACAATATCACGGATAAGGTGATATCTCCTTTCTATGTGTTTGGATTTCTGGTGTGATCTAGGTTCCTTTGCTTGCGCAATGGCTCCATTGTTGTCACAATACAAAGCCACTGGCTCAGAAATACTAGGAATCACACCAAGTTCTGTGATGAACTTCTTGATCCAAACAACCTCCTTTGCCGCTTCAAAAGCAGCGAGGTACTCAGCTTCAGTTATGGAATCTGCTACAGTGTCCTGCTTGGAACTCTTCCAGCTGAGTGCACATCCATTCAGGCAGAAGATGTAACCAGATTGCGATCGGAAATCATCTTTGTCTGTCTGAAAACTTGCGTCTGTGTAACCACTTACTACCAGCTCATCACTTCCTCCATACACCAAGAATTTATCCTTAGTATTTCTCAAATACTTCAGAATATTCTTGACGGCTGTCCAGTGACTTTCACCTGGATCAGATTGGTATCTACTCGTCATGCTTAAAGCACAAGCAACATCTGGACGAGTACAGAGCATGTCATACATGATGGATCCCAATGCTGAGGCATAAGGAATCCGACTCATGCGTTCTCGCTCAGCAGGTATCTCAGGACACTGCTTCTTGCTGAGACTTATGCCATAAGATATTGGTATGAAGCCCTTCTTGGAATCTTGCATTCTGAACCTGTGTAAGACTTTATCGATATAAGTGTCTTGACACAGTCCAATCAACTTGTTTAATCTATCTCTATAGATTCTTATTCCAAGAATATACGTGGCCTCTCCCATGTCTTTCATTGAAAACAACTTCCGAGCCAAGCCTTAACAGACTGTAACAATGGAACGTCATTTCCGAGAATAAGTATGCCATATACATACAATACGAGAAATGCAACTGCGCTCCCACTAGTCTTCTTGTAAACACATGGTTCCTCTTCGTTTCTGATGAAGTCAAACTTTTTGACTACTTCATCAAAACGAAGATTCCAACTCCGAGATGCTTGCTTCAATCCATAAATGGATCTATGAAGCTTGCATACTTTCCTAGCAGCATTAGGATCGATGAAACCTTCGGGCTGTGTCATGTACACATCCTCTTCCAGAATTCCATTAAGGAAAGCTGTTTTCACGTCCATCTGCCAGATCTCATAATCGTAATGAGCGGATGTTGCTAGGAGAATCCGAATGGATTTAAGCATGGCGACAGGGGAATAGGTTTCTTCATAGTCAATACCATGAATTTGTTTGAAACCTTTTGCCACCAGCCTTGCTTTATATATCTGAATATTTCCATCCACATCAATTTTCTTCTTGAAAATCCATTTACACTCAATGGGTCTTGCACCATCGGGTAAATCAACCAAAGTCCATACTTGGTTCTGTGACATGGATCCCATTTCGGATTCAGCGGCTTTCAGCCACTTTTCGGAGTCAGGGCTCATCATAGCTTCTTCAAAATTCGCGGGCTCGTCACTGTCAATGATCAATAAATCATGACAATTGGTTACGAGAAACCCATATCTCTCGGGTTCGTGACGGATCCTTTCGGATCTGCGAATTTCAGGCTCCACAGGCGTGGTTTCTACAACTCTTTGTAGATCCAACTGTTGCTCTTCCTCAACGGGTTGAGCATTTTCCTGTGGTTCTCGAACTTCTTCGAGTTGTACTTTACTCCCACTGTTTATCTTGGAAAGAAACTCTATCTCAAGAAAAACACAGTTCCGAGCAACAAACACTTTGTTCTCGGATTGGTTGTAAAAGTAGTATGCCTTGGTTTCCTTAGGATAACCAACGAAGTAGCACTTATCAGATTTGGGTTCGAGCTTATCTGTAATTAATCGCTTAACATAAGCTTCACAACCCCAAATTTTCAGGAAAGACAAACTCGGAACATTTCCAGTCCACATCTCATGTGGTGTCTTTGCAACTGATTTTGACGGAACCCTATTTAGTGTAAACGTAGACGTTTCTAGAGCGTATCCCCAAAAGGATAATGGAAGAGTTGAGAGACTCATCATTGATCAAACCATATCTAATAAAGTACGATTCCTCCTCTCGGACACCCCATTCCATTGTGGTGTTCCAGGGGGAGTAAGTTGTGAAACAATTCGACAATCTCTCAAATGATCACTGAATTCTTGACTTAAGTATTCTCCTCCACGATCTGATCGAAGAGCTTTAATACTTTTGCCAAGTTGATTCTGTACTTCATTTTGGAACTCTTTGAACCTTTCAAAAGATTTCGACTTGTGTCTCATTAAATAGACATAGCCATACCTGCTGAAATCATCAGTGAAGGTAATGAAGTATCGAAAATTTCCTCTGGCACTTGTGCTCATTGGACCGCACACATCTGTATGTATAAGGCCCAATAGGTCACTGGCCCTTTCATTTTGTTTGTTGAAAGGGGCCTTGGTCATTTTGCCCAGTAAACAAGATTCACATTTCTCACATGATTCATAATCAAATGAGCCCAGAAGCCCATCACTATGGAGCTTTTGGATCCGTTTCTCGTTTATGTGGCCCAAACGACAATGCCAAAGAAAAGTCTGATTCGTGTCATTTGATTTGAATCTCTTGGTGTTAATGTTATAGATTGGTGTGCTTTGGTTTAAAACATAAAGCCCATTCTCTAATGGGCTGCTACCATAAAATATATCATTGTAATCAAAAGAACAACATTTATTCTTAATTGAAAACTGATATCCTTCCACATCCAAAACAGGAATAGAAATAATATTTTTGCTTATCGCAGGTACATAGTAGCAATTATTAAGCTTTAAAACCAAACCAGAAGGTAAAGACAAGTTATATGTTCCTACGGCTAATGCAGCAACTCTTGCTCCATTCCCCACGCGTAGGTCCACTTGTCCCTTTTCCAACGTCCTACTGTTGCTTAGGCCCTGCATATTTGTACAAATATGAGCACCACAGCCGGTATCCAATACCCAAGAAGTAGAACCAGAAGTAGTAACATTTACATCTATAACATAAATACCTGAAGATGAAGTCTCGAAAGTCTTCTTCTTCTTCTTCTCTTCCAAGAATTTGTTGCAGTTTATCTTCCAATGTCCAGGCTCTTTACAGTAATGGCACTTATCAGTCACAGATGGGCCAGGCTTGGGCTTAGGGGCTGGCGCAGGCGCGTCCTGGTTCTCAACCTGGACGGCCTTGCCCTTTCCCTTACCTTTGCCAAGTTTCTTAAACTTCTTACCTCCTTGTACCATAAGTACATTTGGAGTGCCCTTCTTGATATTAGGCTCAGCTGTCTTGAGCATGCCATGTAGTTCAGTCAACGTCTTCGTCAAGTTGTTCATGTTATAGTTCATAACAAACTGATCATAACTTGACGGCAGTGACTATAGAATGATGTCAGTAGCCAACTCTTGGCTAATGGGACAATCCAGCTTCCCCAGGTTATCAATATAACCCATCATCTTAATGACATGAGGACTGACTGGACCGTCCTTTGGTAGCTTGCATTCAATGAGAGATTTAACCGTCTGGTATCTCTCAGTTCGCGCTTGCTCCTGAAACATACTTTTCAGGCTAGTGATTATCTCCACTGGCGACTCCACGTTCTCGTATTGCTTTTGCAAATCCGAGTTCATGGTAGCCAACATGAGATAATTCACATCGACCACATCATTAGAGTGCTTATCCAAGCACTCCTTTCTGCATGTGGAGCATTGGCTCTCGGTTTTTCAGGGAGAACAGTTTCCAGGACATAGTCCATTTTCTCCTGCTTGAGAACAATTCTCAAGTTCCGATACCATTCGAGAAAATTCGATCCATTTAACTTGTCCTTCTCAAGGACGGATCGCAGGGAGAAAGAGTTATTATGAGTGTTAGTCATAGCTGAGAACAAAGAAAGGAAAAAGGTTTAGTTATGATGTTCAAGAAATGAGAAGTCTTAACTTTTAAGAAAACTCGCATTATATTCAAACATTGTTTCCTCAGATGAATATAATGATCCAAGACCCATACTTCACTAAATTTGAGTGAGCCACTGGCTATCACCCAAATTTTAGCTATCTAGGTAAGCAACAACTTTTCTAGTTATATCCAATATAACTCTTGGTTGTGGATTGACATCTTATGTCCAATCCACCTGATGTCTCTGAGCCCAAAACGATTTTGATGGCCCAGTCAAGTAAACCAATCTCTTAAGTCATGTAATTGTCGATGTCTTGCACTGCAAGTCCATCAACACGATTACCTCTGTCTTACTCATGTAATTGTGGACATCTCGCACTGCAAGTCTATCGCACAATGAAATGAGTCTTGACAGTTGACAAGATTGGAAAGACATCAAGTATCACTTGATATTTGGTTGAGGAACGGAACCATTTAAAACGTTCAATTTTATTATGTTTTAATTCTTCTAATTAATTGATTTATCTTGCTTTGGTTCCATGATTTCAGGTTCCATAACCTAAACCATCGAATCTGATGTCGACCGACACTACTTTAGTGTCGATCGATGCAGAATAACCAAAAACAATCCACGATAACCGATCAATCCAATTGATCCGGTTTTGAATACCGGTCAGTGTCGATCGATGCTACACTAGCATCGGTCGATACCAACCTAATCAAATCAATCGCAATTAAACCATTCACAGTGTTCAACCATTATTAACCAAGCTCGATAACCGGTCCAATCCAATTAAACCGATTCATCAATCTCGCGAGGTTTGTGTCGACCGACACAACTCTTGTGTCGATCGACACTAGGCGAAACAAATTTTAATCGGGTTATCCTTCTGTGTCGACCGATACCGGATTGGTGTCGATCTACCTAAAACTAGATTTTTTATGAAAACGAATTTTAGCATGTTTGTATCAACTATACAGAGATCTAGATTCAACCAATCTAATCAACATGCTACAGATTCAATGGAACCCTAAGGCTCTGATACCACTGAAAGGAATTTCTAGCAGTTCTAATCAGGATTAGCAACCCTAGGTATAAATTCCAAGCCTAGGATCTAGGGTTCATGTAATTGAATCTATTAGATCTCAGATTTACCTGGTAATTAGCAGCGGAAGATTTGCAGATAATCGAGATCACGAAGCACCTCAAACGTTGTGACTCTACTGGTATCCACACGCACACAAACTGAACAGCAGGGATGCTAGTGCCTATAGAGATCTAATCTCTTGAGAGGTTTCTTTTCTAGTTCTTGTGGCTGTGAATTAGATTGAACTCGAGTTTTGGTCGACCATATATCTTATATATGTCGACTTAAACCACAACGGAATTAACCAACGATTAAACCGAATTAATTTGGTAATCCGCGAGTTGTGTCGACCGACACACTCTTTGTGTCGATCGACACTGCCGATCTGTGTCGACCGACACACTTAGTGCGTCGATCGACACTGCCCAGAAACTTGGTATTGAATGCATATCAAATATGCATTCACCCGATCATTACATTAATGATCAACCTCATAAACAATGTCCAGTTTGCTTAGGTGTGTGACCCTGTAGGATCATATAACACTAGCAATGAGTTCTTAACCCATTGATCATAAGTGGCTTCTAGCAAAGCGTTATGACTTCCTAGTGTCATATGATTGTCTCATCTCGACAATACGACTTTCTCTCAGAGTAAGTACAATAGATTTCAGGACATTCCCAACAAGTATAAGAAAAGAGGTTTGAAAACACAGAAACTCATTTCGTCCTAGGAACTTTCGCATTCACATTCACTTAGTAATCCACTGAAAACTTTCCTACAGAACTCAAGACCACAATATACTTCCCCCACACTTAGCAACTGTCCCAAGTAAACTCCACAATCAAGTTAGGACATTCAAGTTCACCACACCAGTCTCTGTATACAATTAGGTGCGGTCTCACAGAGGGAGTATCGAATCAAAGGACACATGGACTCAACCTATTCAGTGTCTGACCACCAAACTGTCGGTTTCTGGTTTCTTTCTTTTCTCTTTCTCCCTTAGCAACTGATTTTTCCCCATTGGGTATCATTTTTTTTTTCAGTGCTCTTCCCGTTATGGGGTGTACCTTGGACACATTCCATGAATGCACATGAGGTAATAGTGGTAGCTACTACTCCCGTGACCACTTCGGAGCTACTAGCTCATCCTCAGTTTATTACTCTTATTTTTTTTTACTTTTAAGGGAGGGGAAAATCAGAAACCATACTTTGGAACAGGATCATAGGCTGTGCCAAACACAACAAAGGAATCCGATCCAAAGATTACCAAGCCCCTAAGTGAGAAATTAAAGTCAAGATTAAAGTGAGACTAGTAATGGATCCTCTGAATACCTGGTTAGATATGGGTGTCCTTGGTAGGTTGATCTGTTTGGGGTTTTCTAATAGTCATAGAGGTTCTGCAAGTCTGTCCAATGGTCACTTAGTTCCTGTTCAAGCGAAAATTTTCCTCGAAAAATCATAGTTTCATACAAGTTTTGACTCAATAAAACAATTTTAGAAAAACCAAAGACTGACTCTAAGAAAACATAAGCGTGCGTCAGTAGCTACATCCCCCACACTTGAACTACACTGTCCCCAGTGTAATCAGAGTCCCCGGCAACGGCGCTAAAAACTTGATAGGTCTCAGGTATCAAATGTCGACAGTGAACTCTATCTCTCGGGTCAATACTCCAAAATGCTCCAAAATGCTCCATAATGTCCAATTCCGCTCCAAACGTGTCTAGACCTGTAAACATACTAAAAAGACTCCAAAACATAACTTAAGACTCGATAAATAAGATATATACCATGGTTAAAATCCCTAAAATCCATGGTATATCACTAATCAAATTGCTCACGCTAAGTATATTCAGATTATAATTCACACTCTCGTGCCAAATTAACAATCTAAGATCTAAACCCTGGGTGATCAGTCCAGAATTCAGTATTAATCTCAACTTAGGTGATGAACGGATATATTTAGAATCCTAATCATTCAGTGATCTAACAAAGCATGAAATCCTTACGAGAATCCCTAAATCTAACTAAGGTTTCTACTCAGACATGATATCAAATGAATAACACATGAATGAATAGAAAGTAAGATTGAATAGATAAAAACAGGGGTTCGAAATCCTTCTCTCAAAGGTTACAAGTAGCAAGAATCAGCCCCAACTCAAATCTCTCAATCTCCAGAACAAAAGCAAGAACAGAGACAACATATGAGTTACTGCTCAAAAACCTAATTAAAAATCACCAACTTCAGCTCGTTGCACAAATCACCAGAAACGTCCCAAAACTCCGCTCTTCGCTCCAAACGCAAGCTTACCTGTAAAAGATTCGATACACTCGAAAAACCAGGTTAAAGACTCAATATATACAATTATATCATGGTTGAAAACCTAGAAAAACCATGATATATCATTTCTCGCCTCATGTTCTTCCACAACTGTGGTCTGATTTGGGTTGGTGAGTAGCACACACTGAAGAGCCTCAGCCTTACCAGCCTGCTTTTTAACACGGTCAGAGATACCACTATAGTGACGTTTATTTAAGCTCCTCAAGTCTCTTTTCAGGAGCTTCATCGACCTAACGAGCTTGAATTGAGCCGAGCCATTTATACTCCCCGGGTTCCAAGCCTCTCTAACTATAATGTCATAAGAAGGGTTATCAATAATATGATGGAAAAATTGAATGGTGTAGTCATTTTCCGACCCATACACGGTATCCTGAACAGGCACGACGCATGATCTGATTGGAGAGGCTCAAGATAATCAGCATAAGAGTTAGGAAAGGCAGAGGATCAAGCTTGATTGATCAGCACATGATCGATCTTTTTAGAGATCGGGTTGTTGTCCTGGTTGTTCCACCAAGTAAAAGGAAACCCCTTAGCTTAAGCCTCAAATAAATCCACATCTTGAGTTGCCAAATTAAACTCATCCATACCCGCCGTATCAACAACAGAGGTGTCATGATTGGAGTGGTGACTGAGTCTCATAATCTGGTTGAAGTCCCCAATAAAAGACCACAGTTTATAGTTAACCGGAGTGGTAGTATTCAAAAGGGAAAGCTCATCCCATAATCCTTGTCTCTCTTCCACGAGATTAAAACCATAGATGAAGCTTACAGTAAAACTAACATTCTCCGCTAGGATATAGATTCCGCAAGTAATAGATTGAG
Source organism: Orychophragmus violaceus (assembly GCA_030180135.1). Lineage (NCBI taxonomy): Eukaryota > Viridiplantae > Streptophyta > Magnoliopsida > Brassicales > Brassicaceae > Orychophragmus > Orychophragmus violaceus. The sequence continues at coordinate 73,947,769 of CM058232.1, forward strand.
CCGATACTTGATATATAAAACCAAAATGGAGAGATCCCATACCACCACAATCCTCGCAGAATCATGATGTCCAATATTCCCAAAAAACTTCCAATTGGGAGGGGTGGCCCTACTCATTTTGTCCGCATTTTCCTCGCGAATATGAGTTTCACTAATAGTACCAAAAAGAGGCCTATGGATATTAATCTAATCTTTGGTCATCGTGTGGCGTCTATCACTGTTGAGCCCTCTAACATTCCACACAAAATACATATCAAAAATTAGTTTTTGTTTGTGACCTTGTGGCCACTCTTCCTACCCGGAACTAGGTAAAAAGAATCATCACCCTTAACAGGCGCATTTGTAGTAACTTCAGTACCAACTCTAGAGTGTGTGACCATGTCAATTCAAATCTCTCCATCCACATAATCATCCACTGCCGAGCTCGATGGATCATCGACGGATAAAGCGCCAAATGAATTATTTAGCTTAAAGGATGATCCCTTATCGTTTTTAGTCCTTTTCTTTTTGTTTAACCCAAGATTTCCAGAACATCCAATAGCAACTGAAAGCTGCAAAGTACTAGACAACTCATTGACCTTTACAACCAGAACCAGAGACTTCACCAGCCAAAACAGAACCAGGCAGAGAACCTGCAATTGCAGAACCGGAACCATCAGCAGGACCTGGACCAGAAATAGCCATAACAACATCCATATGCGCAGGACCAGAACCTACACCAGAACTCGCTAGTACAACCTCTGAAACCACAGAACCCGAACCTACAACCATCTCATCCGAACCAGTCGTAATTTCTGAAACAGCCACTTCTGACCCAACCAACGACGCTACCGACTTAGAAATACCACCTGCAAAAACCGGACCAGGGAAAGAACCAGCATCCACAGAACTTGTACCAATCGCAGAAATTGTAACAGAGCTAGTTAGCACATAACTTGCAATAACCAGTGACCATGAGCTACCATCATTACCCACATAACCTTCAATATCCGGAGACCTTGAACCCTGACCATCTGAACCATATGAAGCCTCTGAACTAGCCTGGCCAGTCCCAACCTTTGAGCCAGCAGCATCCAAGATACCCCTAGTTGAGACCGGAACATAAACCTTAGGAGAAGCAAGTCCAGTTCCCACGTTCGAGGCAATATCAGATTTAGGCCTCTCCTTCACAATAATTGAGAGACCTTGGCTTGATTTACCTCGCTTTCGAGCTCTGTCCACTGAAGGAGCTCTTTCCTTCTCCTTAACCCGATAATTTGATCTGGCAGCACGTGGAGGACCAATCCTACAAAGCACTTTATCATGACCTTATTTGCCACAAGTAGCGCAGTTCACAGGAAGCCAAGGATAAGAGATAGAAATATGACACTCTCTGCCACTCGAGAAACCATAGATGACCTTAGCCGGGAGTTTCTTTGTTAAATAAACTCTATCATAAAGCTTTGCAACCTCAAAATTTTCTTTACTTTCAGTTTCTGGAGCAAGAGAAACCGGCTTACTGACAGCTGTAGTTATACGACTAAGGCTTTCCTTGTTGAAAAGCAGGTATGGAACGTCACGAAGCTCAACCGGAACAACTGCAGATGTTAAAGAAGCAACTTCTGGATTGAAATCCAGAGACCAAGGAGCAACGAACATAGGGAATCCGACAATAGTCCAGAACGAACGAGACATAAGGGTTTCTCTCGTCGAATCATTTTGAATCCGAAGAAGGTAAGTCCGCCGCCCGATGCTATGAACGAAGATTCTCGGTCCCGACTTCTCCCACATCGGATGTACGACACCAATAATTCGACTCATGGGGGAGCATCGCCGTGAAACTGGGAAAAACTGAAATCTTTGAATTCTTCTTTAGCTGATTCAATGTTCTCATCGGGAATAAACACAAACGGTACACCGGAAACATGCTCTGCCGGAGGGCCCAATTCTTCCAATAGACAAGATTCCTTCACAAGGCTAGCATAGTTGCGGGCTTGCGGTGTGACCTGAACAGATGCCGCCGGAATGGCGGATTCCAAAACAGCCGGAGAAGTGTTAAGAGTCTGTGCGGACTGAGTTGTAGTGCCTTCAACACTGGAAACCTCAACCAAGGGAAGAGTAGCTGTATCAGAGCCTCCGACAACAGAAGGAGCCTAAGAAATCTGTAAATTTTCAGATCTAGAGTTTTGGGAAATCGGGACCGAAACCTCAACTTATTCCTTGCTAGGAGAAACGGATGAGAGGGTGACTCCGTCGGAGGTAGAGGTACCTGCACGTGAGGCCGATGATTTTTGTCGGGAAGCGGCGGTCGAAGCAGCGGCGAATCTAGACATCTTGGACGATCCAGAGGTGCTTGGGCATTTCTTTTCTTGCGATTTATCAACGAAGGATGCATCGTGACATGGAGAAGGGGAGAGAGAGGAAGACGTTTTCATTTGGACGGCGTGAGGCCGCCGGAGGGCGGAGAAAACGGTCGGAGAAAATAATCGCCCTTTTAGTCGCTATGAGAGACAATATAGCCGTTAAACAAAATTATTTAAAATATCATTTTAGTAAAATTCATTTTAAACATTTTTAACGTTAGCATGTTCTGTCACAGAATGACTGAAAGTAGAAGTGGATGAAGACGCAGTGTCTCTGAAAAGTTTGTATTATATTTTTGAGAATTTGGAGTATGCTGAATAGTATCCATTTTTTGGTCTTTGAAATACATTGACCGTCTATTGACTTTTTAGGTAAGGCTTCTCATTCTTGAAAATATTCAAAGTTGGAATATAGTTTAAAAAAAAATATTGTCAACAAAAACTCCATATATTAAATCAATGTTGTTCGGTTCGAGTTATTACTCTAAATAGTAAACCGATCTGACTCGTAATGACTTACATGGGAAAAGATAATACCCCATGCTCTCGTCCCTTTTGCAAGGGAATCAGCACGAACATTTGTTTTCCTAGGAATTAAAATTATAACAAACAACGAGAAATAAAATCTAAGGGAGCTGAAGAATTCCAACTCCGTCTTAAAACCTGGCCATTCTTGTGGATCCTTTGTCATAGCTATTAGATCCGAGCAGTCCGTCTCGATTATCAAAGAGAATATTCCCCCTTCCAGTATGCAGCACACTGCCCAAAGTAATCCGTCCAGCTCGGCGTGTAGCGGTGATAGGCTTCGTCTACATCTTTGTGCTCCCGTGTATTTCCTTCCGGAAGGATCCTTGAAAAACCATCCTAGACCACTTGTCCTGCCATTATCCACCCACGAGGCATCAATTTGACACGTCGGGATTGAAGTAGGCATGCTAATAGACCGACGGTTTTCCAAAGATCGCATAAAATTTCCATTCGCCTCTTCTTCTCCTTTATTATCTTTCTTGTTTGCATCCTTCCACTCCTTTACCTCGATGAGTGGTACAGAGAATTTTAATTTTGAAAACTATATAGAGAATTTCATGAACAAAATCTTTTAAACTTTGGTAAAATTCATGTCAAACCTTTTTACGTTTCGAACCTTCGCACGTTCCACGGCATTACAAATTCTATAACGAATTTGTTAAACCAAACATTCACACTGATTATATACCTCCGATTTGGTTAGCTGAACCACTTTAGATTTAACAAAAAAACAAACGTTGAAATGTCTTTTCATTAAATACACCAAAATTGGCCAAAATTTACTCTATTCACTAAAATGATTTTGAATAAATTTGAAGGATTGTTAAGGCAGAACGGATTAAGTTTCTATCATAGTGCCTGGCAAAACTGTCTTCGAAGCTGTTGCAAAATGGAGTTAGCTTGCTTTAACATCCTTAATCAGCTAACTATCAAGAGATATTTGACATCAGTTATGGTTAACGTTAACGAAAAAAAAAGAATGAAGCAAAGTCGCAAATCAGTTTATTTTGGACACATTACTTTTCATTAACTTTTTTTTTCAACAACTTTTTATATTAAAAAATTAATTTTTATAAAAAAAGTAAATATTCACATAAAACATCGCCATACAAACATAATACGCAGAAATTACAATAAGATAAACAAGAAAGCTTAAAGATATAGTGACTACAAAGCACTTAAATAAAATAAAATCGCAGAGACACTACAAGTAATTCGCGTATTAATAGCTACCGGAAAACACTATTTAAAGATACGATATCGTTGTGTTACCCGCTATGTCATCGACCGCGATTAAAAGTGTAACACTTTGGATAGCGTTTACAGTATACGCTATCTTATATATTTTTAAGATAGCGTTTTCTATACATGCTATGATATTTAATTTTTTAGATAGCATTTACTATAAATGCTGTTGTATTTGTTTTTTAAAATAGCGTTTATTTGATGCAATATTGTAAAGATAGCAATCTTTTAAATGTTATCGTTAGATTAAACATATCAATCAGTAAATGTTATGTATTTCGATGGTTCGAAATCATATTTTCTGTAAATATTAATTTAATTTAATTTTAATTTTAATTACATTTAAATTAAAAAAGAAATATTATAAAATAAAAATTGATTCACATCATGGTTAAAAAAACAAGGTTCAATACCAATGAAAACACATCAAATACAATTAACACAAACATTGATCATACATCAAACACACCTCCCTAACACCTTCAGCTTCTGCTACTTAGCCTCGACGACCACCCTTTCTTGAAGACTCTCCTTGTTCTTGCTTTGGTCGTTTCATCGCAGCTGAGTTGAGTTCTTGGTTTCTGAGTCTTTGTTCTTCCCTTCTGAGATTTTGGACAAGTCTTTGGAACTCAGGTTCGATATCTGCTTGGTCTTCCTCAACCTGTATCATGTAACCCATAGCTCTACGGTATTCTACTCCTATGAGCTCCACCACATCGCCTCCTCGATCATTATCTGCTTCTTGTTGTGGCTGTGGACGGGAGTCCAAAGACTATGATCTTCCTTGCTTCCATTTCTGAATCAAAACGTAAAGCAACACTAAGTTAATATTAAATGTAGACAATGAAAAATTGAACTAAAACCAGAACAAATATGTCAAGTACCTTTGGGAGATTAGGGAGACAGCTTCTTCTTGATATTTGTTTTAAATGACAAGAACGAATGCTCAATCAGTCATTAAACTTTGCAAGGCTAAGGCTACGGATACAAATTTCTTAGTGAATTCCAGATAACCATATGTGATAGTAAATCAGTTAAGAATTATTACCTTGATATGAAACCCTGAATTGAAGCAAAAACCCGGAATGTATGAACCTGCAGACAGATAAGTATATCAGCTTCTGTCTAGTAATAGTCTCATCTAGGGTTTTTTAAAGAGATTAAGAGAAAGACCTAACCTTCTGGGTGGCTGAACGCTCCTACCTCTCGAGTTTCTTCCTTAGTTCTTCAATCTCTGTCAAAAACAATATAACCGAGAAGTGAGACAAGTAGCTATAAACTCATCCACATAAATCGCAGAATCATCAATATACAACCAGAAAGGCAACATAGAGCTCAGTACAGAAAAAAATCAACTTAAATTAGACACAAAACTTAGACGAATATCAGATGAGATGCCGAAAGAAACAAATTCGAGATGAGATGCCTAAAGAAACAGTTTAGAGATAGATACTATTGTGCGAGAGATACAATGATAGATACCTGGAAAACGGCGAAGGATAAGAAACGACTTCAAATATTGAGTTACAAACCCTAAATCACAGTGAGTATTAATTTAAGGGTCAGAGAGCGATTGTGAGAGAGATACATAGATATTGAGAAAGATGCAGAGATAGATATGAATTCACCGATGGGCAGACGGAAGACGATGAGAGCCCAGTTCGGTCAGGAGACGAGAGACAACTAAGAAGAGAAACCCTTTCTTTGTTCTGAGAGAAACAAAACCGAAGTTATTAGGTTTCTTCTCGAAATACATTAACATAAGGATTAGTTTTTATTGTTAATTTTGATAAAATCCTAATAGATTTCACTATATTAACTTAACAATAATACTTGGGTTTGAACCTTTTGCGGTTTAGATTTTAAAGTATTAGGGTTTAGTGTTTAGAGCTAAGGGTTTATGGTTTTAGGGTTTAGGGTTTTAGGTTTCTATCCTTTGGGTTAATGATTAAGGGATTAGATATTAGAGTTTAAGCTCTATAGGGTTTATTTTTAATTTATTTTTAATGTATACATATATAGGGTTTACTATTAGTGTTTAGGGTTTAGTTTTAAATTTAATTTGTTTTAGGTTTCTAAATTAGAGTTTAGGGTTTAAGAGGTTATGTGTTAGGGTTTAGTATTTTACTTTTAAAGATTTACATTTTTGATATAGGGTTTATCATTTAGTTTTAATTTTAATTTGTTTTAGGTTTCTAAATTAGGGTTTAGGGTTTATGAGGTATGTGTTACGGTTTAGGGTTGAGTTTTTATTTTATTCTGTTTTAGTTTTTTATATTAGGGTTTAACTTTTAGGTAATAGGGTTAGTATTTTTATTTTTTAAAATTTACATGTTAGATTTAGGGTATAGGTTCTTGTCTAATTTTTATTTTTAAGTTTACAAATTATGGTTAAGTTTTTAGGATTTATGTTAATATGTTAAGAATTCATGGTTAGTAATTACAATTTTAACTAAAACAAATATTTTGAACAGATGTAAAAACAAAAAACAGAAGAGAACTTTATAAAACATATTCAAGTCAACATAAAATACAATATTCGAACATAAACATAACCCCCATTCTAAAATAACACATAGGTTCAAAGATTAACTTCCATCACAACCTCATTTAAAAAAAAGTTTCTCATTAGGCCATGCAACGGTTGTACCCAAAGCATCATCAATGCATTTCTCTTTCTTCTGACCTGATGAGTGGTTACTCTACACTGCACAACAAGAATTAAACTTCATGCGACCATCAAAAACAACTCCAGGCACAACATCATATTAAGTTAAACGGCTGTTGTAACATTTATGAAACCCTTTACCCAGCTTTAAGAAGCAAAAGAATAGTGAAGACTTCAAGGCTGTTGTAACCTCTATCCACAAAGTCCCCCTGCGAATTTCCCACAGCAGATCATGATATGTTCATATTGATTTTGTGTCATATGAGAAACACCAGACACTGAGGGAAAAAAACTGTGTACCATAAATATGTAATTTGTCTCGGGAACATGACCTCCGGTCTGAAAAAGCTTCATTAGATCATGAAACTGGCCATGAATATCACCACGGGATGTATGTTTGACTCCTCAATTAGAATTTTGTTTCACCTGCAACCATATCAGAAAAATCTTCCGATTATACATTCATGCTATTACCAAATGTAATGAATGATGAGAAGTTAAACTAAGTGCATGCAAGCAGACCAAAAAGCTATTACCAAATGTAATGAATGATGAGAAGTTAAACCAAATGCATGCAAGCAGACCAAAAAGCTATTAACCAATTGCAATGAATGAGAATTAAAGCTGATAAGCTATGATTAAATGGAAGTCTTGAAGAGTTGCACCTCTTCAGAGAAAACCATCATTACACCTCTCTGTATTTTTCTCTGCAAGTCATTTCAAATCAATTTAATTAGTAAAATTATAAAAAAATAGAAGCTGTTTGGTTTCTCACGGTTATTTCTCTATAAATAGAGGGAGTTAGGTTTCTTCTTTCTCATCTACTTTTCTCTGCAAATCCACAAAAATAAAGAAATCACAAGCCATTCAGTAACTTCATGTCGTGGTGAAACAAGCTTTCGGACTTGGAAGTTAACGATAAACTCAGAGCTTGGCGTTTTAGAGTGAAGATAATCAGGATCCACTCATATCAAATTTTCCAAGATGGACCGTTTTGGAGTTACATATTGGTAGATGAGGCTGTAAGTTTAAACTTTAAATCTTAGACTGAACACATCATACATGCATTAACACATCTGACCATGTCTAAATTTGCAGGGAACTAAGACTGAGATGGTAATTTATCCATCAGAAGCAAGCAGATTTAAAGGACTTGAGGAACAAGAGGGCAAGTGGGTCGAGATTTTCAGGGTTCATGTTGAGAAGGCGTATGCAGGTTTCAAGCATGTAAACTCTCCATTCATACTTAGTGTCATTGATGGAACTCACATCAAACGCATCGACCCTCTCAACAACTATCACTACATGGATTTCAAATCGATGGGGCATATCCCTCACATCAACACCGACACTCCTATAGGTATGATTGCTTAACACTAACTAACACATAATCTTAAATCATGAATAAATATAAGTAACCAGATTTGAGAAACTTATCTTGTAGATATAATGGGCATGATCTTCAACGTGGAACCCCTTGGAGTCTGTTGGGAAGACCGTAAAAGGTCACGGCTTGTGTTCCACATAAGAGACAACATGTAAGTCAAGAGAATTTATAATCACAAGTTTACTATATTCACAAGTCTGTTATGACAGAAGGTTTTTTTGCATGACAAAGACCATCAAATTAAATGTGTTGCAAATGGGGACACTGCTTTTGCATTCAGGGATGAGTGGGAAAACACTAGGGGTATTGGAGTGGTGATTGTGGTGTTAAAGATGTGTAGGATCCATAAGCACTTAACCGGTGATGATGAGGCATGGCTGGAAACCCATAGAGGCTTATCTGATTTCAGATTCAACCCCCGGGTGGTAGAGGTTGATGATTTTAGGAGAGAGCTAGAAAATAGTGACCCCTATGTTGCCAGACACGGTGCTATTGTGCCTCTCTAAGACCTGAGTTTTATATGTCCTATGTCTCTTCTCTGTCTGTTTAACTTAAACATGATTTGTTGTTAAGCTTATCTCTTTTATTTTCTTGTTTCGGATCTTTAATTATGTATGATTGTTTGTTTTTAATTTATGTTTTGTCTTTAGTTTTCTGTTTCATATAGAACTGTTAGAAAACTTAGATGTATCTAACCTGGATAAGGTTATGCGGATTGGTTTTCTCAATCCAACTGTTGCAACAAGCTAGACCTGCAAACCAATAACACAATTATGTGGAATTATAATTCGTAAAAACAACATTCAGGCACATATAATTACCAGAAACAATCAAGTTTGAGTGATTTTACCTTATAACTTGTCTGTTCTCTGCTTCAGCTACAGAATCAGGCCCTTCTGCAAGAATCCCTAAATGGACAAAAAATAAACAAAGGGTCCTGAGAAGTGAGGAAGATTTCTTGTTAGATGAATCATGTTCCAAAAGCAGAGACTCACAAGAATCGATTGTTTGCTTGTAAAAGCTCTCCACAATTCCTTGGAGTCTAGAGGACTATACATGCAGATCATATCAATTGTATAAGACTCTTAAAAAAGCTTTCATAATAACATTCATATTGAGCTCTTGATCACAAGTCTGAATAGCAAAATACTAGAGTCCAACCACTAGCTCCCGAGACACCTTTTGGTTAATCTCAATTGAATCTCCAACAATGTAGATTGATGCCCCTTTAAGAAGCTGCATCATTCCAGTAGTCAAAGACTCCCATGATTCAACAATACCAGTCAATATGTCCTGTTCAAATCCGTATCACTTGCGTCTATTACGATCTCAAGTTCTGAACCCCAAAGTTCTCTGCAAAAAACCTAGCTTCGATTTAAGATTGTAAACAATATAACCAAACACAAATTCAAAGTACTACCCTTTAAATTTCACATACCTTTAGCAGATATGAGCCGTGATATCTCTCTGTAAAACAACAAAATAAACGGATAGAGTCAGCATAATCGATATTTATCTACTTCGTATCAATACATGTTCTAACTCAGATTTACCTTTGATGTCTGATTTTGCTTCGTTTGAGAAATTATCGAGAACCCAAGATTCCTAGGCAACTAAGAGTTATATTAGGGTTTTGATTTGGCGATAACACTGAGTAATTGAGTGAAAAGTGCGAAATCGAGCCAAGATGATGAACATGCAAGAATGAAGAAGAGAGAGTGACCAAGATTAATCGAAGAAGGGGATTTGAGATTTTAAGCTAAATTGGGTTAAAGAAGATGATAAATCATGACAGTAGAAACCCGAAATTAAGTGTCGGAGTGAGAAATCGAGAGGGATATAGAGATTTCTAACTCATGAACAGATTGGAAAAAGAGAGAAAGAGAGTAATTGTGGAATAGAGGTCGATGTGTGTTTGGTATAATTTTGGGGGAAAAAGTTTTATTTTCTTTGGTTTTAGTCAAGCGGGACTTAGAATTATTTTTGCCGCGTAACGAATTCATAGAGGTTTAGAGTTAATTCATTGGCACCAAGTAATAAAAATTTGGCCCGCGTGAATTTTTTGTCCCGCTCAAAGCATTAATAACGTTTAGATATAACCAAACGCTATATTTAATTCACGGTTCAGTCAAAGATAGCATAAACATCAAAAACGCTATCTGGTTATGCTATCAGCAATCAAATTTCTTGTAGTGAGAATTCCTCGAATCTCATCGACAATGGAGTTGTTAAGTAATATGAAGCCTTTGGTACTGGATCGAACACCCGAGATTGGAATAGCAACAAGTGCACAATTTCCGTTCTCCAGAACGGCAACATAGGCAATTAAAAACCTATAGATGAGTCTTTGATGACACCCCTTACAACGCAACCATTTAAAACAAATGGTGAGCACAAGGGAGAAAAAATTCATAAAGGAGACAAGATCCTCAGAAAGAGGTAAGGTAACACAATCCTTATAAAGAGGTAATGTATCAAGATCCTCATTCAGAGGCAAGGTCACATGATCCTCATAAAGAGGTACTGTAACAAGATCCTCATAAATAGGTAAGGGAGAGCTAAGAACAAGTCTAGAATCCTCATAAAAAGGTAAATAAAGTAAAGAAAATTTAAGTTTAAGGAAGATAATTCTTGCAATAGGACATAAATTAGTCATTTCCACAACAATCCTAAGAAATGACCAGATTGAACCTGATAGGTAATGAACAACGAGATCATGATTGGCTTGAGGATCGAGACATGCACAAACTAGATAGATGTCATGGACATCATAAAGAAACCTAGTGTGTATTATGAGAGGAGCGGAGGCGGGAGAGATGAGTGCAGTCGAAGTAGACATGTCTCTTGAGCTGGAGAGGGTCAATACTGCAATGGAAGAGACGAACACCCAAATAGGGTCTGAAATCAGGCGTCTTAAAGTTTTAAAGATGATGGGATCTGGTGGGTCGGGAGGCACTGGAGTCAACGGGGGAAGTGCCACCATAAGACACCACCTACCCCTTAAAGACTGCACCAAACGATGATGAACCGAGTGATGATGGCACATGTTTCTGCATAGAGCAGCAAAAACTCGCACACCAGTGATATGTGTAGATCCGAAGGTGACAAAGAGAACCTTAGAAAATATGGAAACCTGATCTTGGAATTCAAAGGAAATCAGACACACTAACGGAACTCTCACATACTAAAGTCGGAGTCTCTAAATACCAAGGCCGCAGTTCACTCCCAAGAGACATCCTTAGCCACAGGGGCCATAATATGCAAACACGCAAGAGAGTTCTATATACAACAATAACCAATTGCATACCAGCAAAGTACTTGTAGTCCAGAAGCACATAGCCAAAGTAGAGAATGAATTTAACTCATACTGGAGATTCAAAAGCTTTCAACCCCACCAATTCAAATTTCACGCAAACCTATGTTGAAACCTCGAACCACCACTGTCGTAGGATGTGATGACGAAGTAAAAAATCTGAATAAAGCAGTATGAGTTCGCATACCAACGAGAAAAAGATATATGAGAACACGAACATACGTCCGAGAGACGATGGAGGTTGGACAGTGAGCTGGGGCGGCAGAGACTGGACAGAGAGCTGAAGCGGTGGAGGTTGGATGGTGAGCTGGAGCGGCTTACAAACTAGATCTGGTCGACAACGAGCTTCTAGAGGAGAGGTAGAGGTAGAAATCGTTAACAACGAACCCCAAAGAAGCACCAGCGGAGTAGCGGGAGCGGAAAAAAAGAGATCCGGCGAAAACATGCGGCAGAGGAGTGACTGGAGGAGGCGGCATGTCAGGCAGTTCTTTGGGGGCAGAAACCGGCGGAAGCACGTCGGACATGGAGAATCCGAGCAGGAAGGAAGGAGACGAAGCAGAGTCTGGCGGAAGCAAGTCTGAGATCCCGACGGAGGAGAGGTCGCAGAGTTCACACCATCAAAGAAGGTCGGCGGCGTCAACTCATGTTGCGGCTCTTGCCCCTACGTTCGCCCTATATTACGTTTCATTAGTTTAAATATTTCAGATATATAAGACAATACAAATTGAAAGCGTTAAAATAAAAGGATGAATAATCATCAACCTTATGTGATAGTGAATCCAAGAAGCTACCCTGATGCGTCGGCATCAAGTTCACGGCTGAGCGGGAATGTAACCTAGTCACTTTAAATTTTACATTGGAAAGTTTCATTTACTTTAAAATCTATTCAAGACAAGATCGGTTGTATCTTCTGCTCCTGTAGAAACCGCCACAAGATAACATATCAGTTGCAGAAATGAAGTGTTTTCTCGTTTTTGAAACCGAAGAAATTTCTTCTCTTCTAGAGAGGGAAGATGGTGGTAGAATTCTCTCCCTCAGAAGGGGATGATGATAAAAACACTCTCTCTATTCACCCGAATAATTTCTCTATAAAAGAAAATATTGGAATCCATCTTTCCGTAAAAATGGAGGAAAATATAGAGAAGTACGAGCCCAAGCTAGATATATAAATTAAAGGATCTAATGTACTTTTTATACTGGGATTTCCACTAAGGAACAACCCATTAGCCTAGGAGCACGGTGTAACGCCCGCACTCAGCGACCAAACTAGAATAGTCCACGGATGGTCATCTAGAATGACCTTTTAAGACGGTGAGTATTAAAAACTAGAGGGTTTTCTGGTCAAGTAAGGCTTATTGTGTGAAAGCCGCGCTTAATAGAACTGGATGAGTTCAGTCCGCGATTTTCGGACCTAGAAAGGTGGTTAAGCTGGTTGGCCAGGATTAGTCAAGATTCAAACAGTGTTTGGTCGGGATTTCAGACAAGATAGTTGGGGCTGTCGGCTTAAGATCAATTTCGCAGATAAAATGAATGTTTGATAGACTGATTTTGGCGGGAACGGTTACCTGATTAATTTCGCGCAGCTAAGTGATGAAAGTGTCGGGAAGGCGATTTGGATTGGCTTGACCAACTAGAAAGGCGCGAGAATGGTTTTGGACGATTTCTAAGCAAATTGGCTGGATTAAAATAGTCTATAGTCTAATAAAATCGACCCTTAGACGGGTTTTCCACTTTCTGCACAAAGAACTCAGAAAGATCGAGAGAGAGATTTTGAAGAGATTAACCGTTCATACTGAGAAAAAGTGAGATTCGGCCGATCATTGTTGGGAGTTTCCGAGCGTTCGTTTTGTTTGATCAAGCGAGACTGTGATCGTTGGACTGGATCGATTGTTCTTTTGGATCAAGCACAAGCGGTGTCAGAAACTTCCCTCATCAACTGAACTGAAAGACTAATGTGAGTGTGTGACCGTGGCTATGGTTTATGATCGTTTGCTTGCATAGATTCGTCGAGTATAGGTTTGCTAGGACTGTTATGATTGCTTGCTTATGGATTCTATGGACTTGATCGATTGATCGGTTCCTTTCACTCAGCGTCTAGATCAGACCATGCGCTTGGGGCAGTTTGCTCGCTAAGGCTTGGTGCTGGATCGCGGATGATGCCTATTTGACTTGGAACGATTAAATCGGTTAAGTGTCTTTTCTGATAAGCGTGATAGACTGACTCATTATATGGCTTGTTTGCATGATTATTTTGTGGCTAAGTGAGACGGGGCGACTGCTCTTAATAAGCAATCCATTTTCCCTTCATTGTGAATGCATGTAAAGGACGTTTTGATGATTGTACTCACAAAGATTAGGCGCGAGAAAAGGGCAACTGCATGGAAAGATTGTAGGATTCAGGTAGATTTGGTTAGTGACAATGTAATAGCTTATTAGCAAGACTAATCGAAATATATCTAAGTCTTTTTAAGCTTAAAATATTTGTCTAGTTCGGATTGAAAATGCAAAATAATTTTGTGTATGTAAAAAGTTCAAAATGGCTTAATTTTGGCCGAGGAAGTCGAGCCAGACACTACTCGCGTTAGGCGCGGATGGGAAAAATTGGGTCGGGACTTTTCAAGTTTGTATTAGAGTGTGGTCAGTTCTAAGACAGTTTAAGAATAAATTGGTTAGTAGGTTAAAACCATCCTTCCAGCGCCTTGGTCTCGCGGTAAGTCTTTTTGTAAACTAAAAACGAGTTAGTGAGGAGGCTAACTTGCATGATATGATCTTTATTGCAGATGGCTAAGAGTAAAGGAACCAGGAGGAATATTTTTGAGACTGGGGAAATGTATGGGAAAAATGCGGCAAGGTATGCTGCAGGAAATGATGAAGTTCAGAATCCTGAGAACGCAACAAATGTTGGGAATGCTGCGAATACTACAAATACAGCTAATGTTGCTTATACTACTCCAATTAAATTGGAGACAGTATTGAAATTGTTGGTGTAAGTCTTGGAGAGACTGGCGGCTGTTGAGCATGTTGATAATGCTCAACAAGTTTTTGAAAATGTGGAACAAGTTGTGGTAGATGAAGAGGATGTGTTGTCTGCGCATAGGAACCCATCTAACCTCAAAGTGATGGATCACATGCAGAAACTGGGAACTAAGTTCTTTGCTGGTGGATCCAACCAAGCATATTGAGACGGAGCAGTGGTTGATAAGGTTGGAGTGGAACTTTGACTCAATTAGTTTTCCTGATGCATACAAGAAATACATCGCGGTCCACTATCCAGATGGTGATGCGCACACTTGGTAGCAAGGTGTGGTAAGACAGATTGGTGACAGACATTGCATTTGGCTGGTGTTCTGTGGGAAGTTCATGGTTAAGTACATTCTGGCTGAAGCCGTTGACAAGCTGGAGGTGCGTTCCTTCCGCTTGAACAAGGGTCTATGGCTGTGAGAAAATATGCAACTGAGTTCAATCGGCTTAAGAAGTATGTTGGTCGTGAGGCTGAGGATGAAGAGTCCTTGGTGCATAAGTTCATGTGTGGTTTTTGTGTGGATCTGAACACTCGTTGCAGGATCCGAAACTTTGAGTCTGTTGCAGAGCTGGTTGAGAAAGGTGCAGAACATGAAGAATGAATGAAAGAGGAACATGAAGAAGGAATGAAAGAGGAAGTAAGGTTTATGGGAACTTGATTGTAAGGTCGTGTGGTAAATGATGATGGGAAGAACAAGTAGTTTGGGGCGCACCGATTCTGTTTATTAAGAATAAATATTGGAGTTTCAGACCATGCATCGACTACCGTGGACTGAATAGAGTGACAATGAAGAACAAGTACCCTCTTCCAAGGATAGACGAGTTTTTGGACCAACTATGAGGTGATACTTGGTTCTCAAAAATCAATTTGGCTTCAGGTTGTCATCAAATTCTGATAGCTGAGCCGGATGTTCAGAAGACAACATTCAAGACAAGGTATGGAGGCATTATGAGTTTGTGGTCATGCCCTTCGGACTGACCAATGCACCTGCAACTTTCATGAAGCTAATGAAAAATGTTTTCAGACTTGATGAATACATGATCATCTTCATAGGTGATATCTTTTTTACTCAAAGGATAAGGAAGAACACAATGTTCATGTAAGGACGGTAATGGATAGACTGCATGAACATCAGTTGTTTGTTAAGCTTAGTAAATGCAGCTTCTGGCAAAGGGATATCAGATTTTTGGATCATGTGGTCTCGGAAAAGTAAGTGTTTTTGGATCCAGAAAAGGTCAAGACAATTGTGGATTAGCCTAAAGTAAGGAATCCGACAAAGATAAGGAGTTTTCTAGGATTGGCTAGTTATTATCGACGGTTTGTTAAAGGATTTGCGGGTGTGGCTCAGCCAATGACTCAACTGACTGGGAAGGATGTTCAGTTCATGTGGTCAGTGGATTGTGAATCAAGTTTCTCTAAGCTAAAGTATATGTTGACGAGTACTCTAGTATTGGCTTTGCCAATGACCGATGTGCCTTATGTGGTTTACACTGATGCACCAATTGTAGGACTTGGATGCGTTCTGATGAATCAAGACGAGGTGATCGCCTATCCATCAAGACAATTAAGGAAGCATGGAGGAAACTATCCGACTCACTACCTAGAGATGGCCACAATTGTATTTTCCCTTAAGATGTGTCGGTTTATATTTAAGGTCCATGTCTTCACGAATCATAAGAGTTTAAAATACATCTTCACTCAGCCGGAACTGAATTTGAGAAAGAGAATATGGATGGAGACAATGGCCGATTATGATTTGGATATTGCTTATCATCAGGGAAACGGAAACACAGTGGTGGATGCTTTAAGCAGGAAGGGAGTGGCTTCAGGTTTTGAGAAGGATATGGAAGGATTAGTCAATATGATCGGGACATTTCATATTACTGTCTTTATCAGCGAAGTGGAACCTTTGGGTTAAATGTAGCGGATCAGGCGAATTTTCTGACCAGGGTGCGGTTAGCTCAGGCGCATGATAAGGATTTGATTAAGGCGGCATAAAAGGAAAAGACCGAGTATCAAACTTTGAAAATGGTACGATTGTGATGAATGGTCAAGTGTGTGTTCCAGATGATCAAGGGTTGCAGGATAAAATCCTTAAGAAAGAACATCCGTCAAGATTCTCGATACATCCTAGGACGACTAAGATGTATCGTGATCTGAAGCGGTACTATCATTGGGTTGGAATGAAGCGTAATATTTTAAACTGGGTTGTTTGCTGCCCTATCTGACATATGGTTAAGGCTAAGCATCAAGTTCTAAGCGGATTGTTGCAAAACTTACCCACTCCAAAGTAGAAGTGAGACAAGATTACGTTGGAATTCGTGACTGGATTGCCAATGCGGGATGGCAAGGATACGATCTGGTGATCGTGAACAGACTGACTAATTCAGCCATTTTCTTGCTATCAACGAGCAGGATAATACATCAGTATTTTCCAAGTTTTATGTGGAACATATAATCATATTGCATGGAGTACTAGTGAGCATTGTGTCAGATCGTGGCGAAAAGTTCAAATCAGCCTTTTGGAAGGCGATGCAGAAGGAAATGGGGACAAAGATCCATTTGAGTACATCTTATCATCCTAAGGCGGATGGACAGTCAGAGAGGACGATCAAAAAACTCGAGGATTTCTTGCGGGCTTGTTATCTGGACTGGGTGGTAAATGGGATCAGTACTTGCATTTGGACGAAATCTCTTACAACAACATCTATAAAGCTAGTATTAAAATGTTGCCTTATGAATCACTATATGGACGTCTATACATAAAATCATTGTGTTGGACCCAATTGGGGGAGCGGAGTATCTTTGGCCGAGATATTTTGAGGAAACGATTGAAAAGGTAAATATTTTGAAGCTTAAGATGAAAGAATCTCAGGATAGACAGAAAAGTTATGCTGATAAGCGAAGAAAACAGTTGGAGTTTGCGGTTACAAATATGGTCTATCTCAAGACAACACTTATAAGGGCAAGGACCGAGCTACAAAGAATGCAAAGTTAATTTCAAGGTACATGGGGGAGTATAAGATTTTGCAGAGAATCTGGCAAGTGGCTTACAAGCTAGATCTCCAGCTATTTATGTGTTTCGTGATGTGCTTTGTGTCTCTATGCTAAGGAAATGCATAAGTGACAGACACTGTGGTTTCTAAACCACCTTCGGACTTAAGGGAAAAACTGACAGTGGAAGGTAGACCAGTTCGAGTTTTGGGTGAGAAGATCATGCCAGTTGGCAGAATAAAGAATGTTAAGATGATCTAAGTTGTTTGGGATTGTGATGGTGAAGAGCAAACAACTTGGGAACCGGAAGCAAGAATTAAATCTGAATTCCCTAAGTGGTTTTAGAAACTTAGGCAAAAACTAGAGAAGAAGAGAAAGACTCGAGGACGAGTCTAAGCCAAGTAGGGGAGAGTTGTAACGCCCGCGCTCAGCGACCGAACTAGAACGGTCCATGGATGGTCATCTAGAATGACCTTTTATTAAAAATTAACGGGTTTTCTTGTAAATTAAGGCTTACTATGTGAAAGCCGAGCTAAATGGAATTGTATGAGTTTAGTCCGCAATTTTTGGACCTAGAATGGTGTTTGAGCTGGTTGGTCAGATTCAAACAGTGTTTGGTCGGGATTCATACATGACAGTTGGGATTGTCGGCTTAAGCTCAATTTCGCGGAAAACTGAATGTTTGATAGACTGGTTTTGGTGGGAATGGTTATTGGCTAAAACTCAGCCGATTTTCCCAAGGAAAAAAGCGGGAAAGGTTATCTGATTAATTTCGCGCAGCTAAGTGATGAAAGCGCGGGGAAGGAGGTTTGGATTGGCTTGACCAATCAGAAAGGTGCATGAACGGTTTTGGATTATTTTTAGGTAGTTTGACTCGATTAAAACCGTCCATAGTCTTATAAAATCGGCCCTTAGGCGATTTTTGTTCAGTTTCTTCAAAAATAACTCAGAAAGATCGAGAGAGAGATTGTGAAGAGATTCGTTCATACTGAGAAAAAGAGAGTTTTGGCTGATCATTGTTGGGGGTTTCCGAGCATTCGTTCTGTTGGATCAAGCGAAACTGTGATCGTTTGACTGGATCGATTGTTCTGTTGGATCAACCATAAGAGGTGTCAGACACCGCCCTCATCAACCAAACCCAAAAGACTAATGTGAGTGAGTGATTGTGGCTCTGGTTTATGATCGTATGCTTGCATAGATTAGTCGAGTCTAGGTTTGCTAGGACTGTTATAATTGCTTCCTTATCGAATATTATATGTTCTGCTGACTTGATCGATTGATCGATTCCTTTCACTGAGTGTATAGATCAGACCATGCGCTTGGGGACAGTTTGCTCGTAAGGCTTGGTGTTGGATCGTGGATGATGGCTCTTTGACTTGGAACGATCAGATCGGTTAAGTGAATGTTCTGATAAGCATGATAGATATATGGCTTGTTTGCGTGATTATTATGTGGCTAAGTGAGACGGGAAGACTGCTCTCACTAAGCAATATGTTTGCTTATGCCTCCTTTGTGAATGCAGGTTAAGGACGTTCTAATGATTGTATTGATAAAGCTTAGGTGCGAGACAAAGGGCAACTTGATGGAAAGGATTGTAGAATTTTGGTAGATTTGGCTAAGTGACAGTGTAATAGCTTATTAACAAGACTGGTTGTACTTAAACTTTGAAATCTATCTAAGTATTTTTATGTTTAAATTCTTGTTTAATTCGGATTAAAACACAAAATAATTCTATGTATGGAAAAAGTTGAAAATGACCTAAGTCTGGCCGAGAAAGTCGACCGAGACACTACTCGCGTTAGGTGCGGGTGGGAAAAATTGGGTTGGGGCGTTACATAAGGCCTATGTCCAAATTGTACCTCATGACGACGAAATCCCAGGAGTATGTATACGGTGAGACACGAGGGCAGAGCAGCTCATAGGTACACGCCGGAGGGGAAGCTTGATCATTTGAAGATTCGAGGGTGATGAGGACTCCTTTCGGGCGAGAAAGATGGCAGAGAAAGTCGTGGAGACAAACGGTGGAGATGATCGAAGGATAACTTATGTGAAGGGTAACCCGGGTCTTGCGGATCCGGTGTATCCGGATTGAGAAGCGGCTTCTCTGGCGAAAGAGATATCTTCTTCCGGCGGTGGATATGAGATTTGAATAGCTCCCGTGTCGAGATCTGGGATGAAGGTAAGAACCAAAGTTCAATGACATATTACATATCCATGGAGGTAAGCAGCAAAATCGACTTGACGCATTAGAGGATAAGATTCTCGCTGGTGTTGAAATCCAACCGGCGGAGAGACAGAACGGTTCTTCAGATGTCGATGTCTGGAGCTGAGAACCAGTGTCGGTTCAATATTTTCATATGTCATATTTAAATCTAAAATACTATTTAGCATATTAAGGTTTTAAACTTTATTTAATTTATTTTAATGAAAACAATATTTAGAAAATGCCATCTAATTTAAAAAAAATATATATATTATGAAAATATATTTAAAATTGTTCTTCTAATTTTTAAAAATATATACTAATGAAAAAATATATATATGTTTTTTTACGGATGCTCGAAACCATTACTTACATGGCTTATGATCGATGCCGACCATGCTAAAGACATGTAAGAACATGCTAAAGACATGTTAGGCGGAGGCGAGCGTGTCGTTGTCGGATAAGCTCGAGGCCGGCTTGTGCATCTCTTTGCTCTTCGTGCATGGGAGAATACGAACCTATGGCGAACTCCCGTTTTGAAATCGACCTAATTCATAGTCGTGAATCATCAAAGAAGCTCGTTCATGAACACATGTAAAATCTTTCAATTTTTTTTCTCAAATTCCAATAAATAACTAAGACCACTAAACATGTTTCATACTTTTGTCCCCAAAAATATGTTTCATACTCATGTTTGCGTTTATTTGTAATAAAAATGTTTCATACCATGTTCTAAGGAGGAACACACTTTGTTTCTACCAGGAGTTGGAAAAGTAAAAAAAAAAAATTGAGATTTTTTCCGATATAGAAAAATGTCAGATAAATTTGGACATATATCGGACCATTCTATTCTATCGGATATCATCATATCTATAGAATTTGTTCTATATAAAAACGAAAGAAAGAGAAAGAGCAATGAAAGCTAGTATTTTAGATGCCTCTTCTCTCCACATTTCTTGTCGAATGCCACAAGAACCGGATTCAATTAGTTGACAAATACCAAATCGAATACCGACGTGGAATCTTTTTTTTTTTTTTTTTTTTTTTTTTTTTTAACACTGAAACAGGGTTTTATTGAGAAAGGCTAACAGGCCCACAGACCCAAATACAACACAAAGCAAAAGGTGGCAACAGGCCACAAAGCGAGCGCCAACGCACCCACGTGGCAGGCTGAGAAGCACCACCGGCATGCCGTCAACGGGAAAGCATGGAGGAGAAGACACCGTCGTCGCACGGTGCAGCTCCGAGTTCTGCAACCCATTGCAAACCTAACAGGGGACCAGGCTTCCGATGAAGAGTGTTGAAGAAGAAACGCCGGCGAGAGGAAACCGTCTGGATGCCAAGGGACAATTGATGTCGCCGAGAGACTCCGTTGCCGTCTCAACCGACAGTAGTGACCGAGACATTGCCCATCAGGAGCTCCGCCTCCAGGAGCGATGGAAGCAAACGAAGAATTATAACTCGCCCAAACATCAATCGCAGGAAGACGCCGGGAAACAGACGGTGGAAGAGAACTCACGCCGGAAAGCCAACACCGAATCAAACAACCAGATCGGAAGTTATTAGTCGGGCGGGAGGAGACAGAAGACATACCCAACCCGAACCCCAAACAAAACACAAAGCCGATCGACAAACCAACAAGAAACATGAAGCAAGGTCGGCGAAGACCCAAAAGATGTGGGGAAAAAGATGCCCTCTCTGAAAGATATGAAAGAGTGAAGAGAGGATATCAGAAAAAACCCCAGGTCTGGAGAATCCCGTCGGAAAAATTGACATCGAAGAAGACGGAAGAAATCTCAAGAAAGAAAACTCTCTCTCGAGCCGAGGAGAGAGAAAGCCCCTGACCGACGTGGAATCTTGGGGAAGAAAAAGTAAATTTCTTTTAAATAAAAGATGACGGAAAGTTTAGATTTGGAGCCTAACGAATTGAATTTGAAGACGTATTCTAAAGGCATCTCCAACCTAGCTCTATATTTGACTTCAAATGCTATTTTAGAGTAAAATTCACTACAACTCATCACTATTTATTTCTCTAAAATAGAGATCTTTATTTTTTCCTCTATATAGAGGAACTCTATTTTTCCTCTATAATAGAGGTGAACTTTTTAATTTACAAATTAGTCCTTCAACTTTTAAATATTTTTATTTATGACTAAAACAAATAAATATTAATATTTTTAATAACTAATAATATAATAATATAATAATTAACAAATTATAAATAATAATATTATATATTTAAAATAAATATTGAAAAATTAAAATATATTTTGTTTGAGGAAAACATCTTTTGGTCATTTGTGAAAAAATTAGGGCTGAACATTTTATCCAGAACCGAAGATCTGAATCGGTACCAATCCGAAAAACTCTTATTTTGGTACCAGATCAGATAATATCTGAGACCCGACGGATATCCGAATATATCCGAATTTATATGATTACTTTTAGATAAAAATATAGAATCCGCACCGGATCCGATTCAACACCAAAAAATTTCAGATCTTTTTCTAAATACCTGATCTGATTTGGTACCAATCTGAATCCGATTTGAAATATAATATTACACGATCGATATCATTTTGTTCATATCCGAAATACCCAAAATTCGAAATACACGATCCAAACCCGATCCGATACGCAAATGTTCATACTTTGAAAAATACATTAATGTTAATGTTTAAACAAAAATTTAATATGTTTTATATTTTTTAAGATGTAATATAATTTTTTATATAGTACATATTAATTTAAATAATATTATAATTTTATAAAAATTTATAAAAAATAAAATAAATGAGTTAAATTGTAACTTTTATAAATAAAATGTATAATTAGTAAAATAAAAAAAATATTAGAAAGAATATTCTTTTCTAGAGGAAAATATAAAGGAATACATTAGAGCAAATCCGACATCTATTATAGAGTTTCTCTATTTTAAAAGTAGAAATAGATAAATACATTGGAGATGGTCTAACAGTAACCCCTTCAATCTTTATGTAATTCCACTCTACCGTCATTCTCTTTCTTTCGTTCTTTTTCCTTCTTTTGATTTCTCGATTTACGTCCAAAACATCTTAAAATATATACCATCTTTAAATTTATACTAACATTGCAAGTTTGCAACTTGTCATTTTTTAATTGTATAACTCTTAAACTTAGACCTATATAATCTTTTCCAGACTTGGAATCAGTCTTTGGAAATTCGTATGCAACTTGTATTGTAGTGAACTTTCCAAAAACTTGCATCCATGCACGATGTAAAACATTGAAAAATGTTTTAGAATTGAACACTATATAGAACTTCTTTAGTTTTTGGTCTTTGGATATCCATGTACTTTCCATTATACAAAGTCATTTCTTTTGTTAAAAGGTATTCATGAAAAAGGTTTTTCTACATTAAGTAGCAAAGTTATTTTTTTCTTTGGTCAAATAATTTTTTTATAAAAAGCTAATTTCCACAAACGGAGTAAATGTTGCCAAAATACATCGTCATCATGACATAAAAAGCAGAAGTTACAACAAGATAAACAAGAAAGCATAGAGAGATAGTGGCTAAAAAGCACTTAAACAAATAAAAGTCACGCAGAAGTCCTCGGATCTCATCGACGATTGAGTTGTTAAGTAAGAAGAAGCCTTGGGTACTGGATCGAACACCCGAGATTGAAACAACAACAAGTGTATAATTTTCCATCTCCAGAATCGCTACAAAGGCGATTAAACACCTATAAATTGAGCCTTATATGACACTCCTTGTAACCCAACCATTTAGAACAAATGGTGAACTCAAGGGAGAAAATAACCTCATGAAGGTAAAGAGACTACTAGAGTCCAAAAACTCCCGATAAACGGGAACAAGATCCTCATAAAGAGGCAATGTGACAATATCCTCATAAAAGGCAAGGTGTCAAGATCCTCATAAAGAGGCAATGTAAAGAAATCCTCATAAAGAAGTAAGGGTGAGCTAAGAACAAGTCTAGCATCCTCATAAAGAGGTAAATGGGATGACAATAGCTTAAGCCTAAGAAGAATAATTCTTGCAATAGAACCTAAGCTAGTCAAAAGCCAAAAAATCCAACAAACAAACACGATCGAACCTTGTTTGGCAGATAGAGTGGAGGCGGTAGAAGAGCAAGCAGTCATCATAGACATGTCTCCTAAACAGAAAAGGGTCATGACTGTAGAACCAGAGATCCAGGAAACAAAAGAACCATGAAGAGAGATGATAAAATCCGGTGGGTCAGGAGGTACTGTCGGTGTCGGAGGGAAGGTAACCAAAAGACACCACCCACCCCGGGTAAAGTCACCCCCAGCCGTTCCGAAAAGGAGTGAGTGGTTGCCAACACTTTGAGGGAGATTGGAATCCATAGACTCTCTGATTCGATGTACATCAATGGAGATCGATCCCAGATATATAATGGTTTTTACTTGTTTAAAGCCATGATATAAGTATATATTAGAGTCTTTTG
This sequence comes from Orychophragmus violaceus, assembly GCA_030180135.1. Lineage (NCBI taxonomy): Eukaryota > Viridiplantae > Streptophyta > Magnoliopsida > Brassicales > Brassicaceae > Orychophragmus > Orychophragmus violaceus. Next base: position 73,971,937 of record CM058232.1, read on the forward strand.
TAGTGTCTTTCTGATGGATTATGTGTATTCATGGTGTAATTGTCAGGTTACATCCTAGCACATAATCATCTAGGATCTAGGTGATTTGCAGTTGAATCATAAACAGATCAGATTCATTACCTTGTGATTGCAGCGGATTGATCAAAGGAATGAAGAGATCTGCAAGAGCTGATAGAAACCGGCTCCTCCTAGGTATCCACACTCTTACAAGCTACTGGATCAGGCTGCTAGACCAAGCTGGAATGAACAGAGAGAGAGAGGACGGCTCTGGTGCTCAGAAAAATCGCAGGGACAAGAAGCCTTAGGGTTTTCTGGCGCCTCCTCTTCCTTATATGGGCCCAAGTAATTAAACTAATGGCTCATTAGGCTTTTGGGCCCAAGACCCAAATCAGACAAAAGACTGTCTTTTGTCTGGCCCAATTCTCTGTACAAATACAGTAAATGCCTTGCATCTTACTGTATTAATTCCATTTTAACTTTCCCGTTAGCTATGGTGTGTGACCCTTAGGGATCATACAATACTGGTAATAAGTCCTAAACTTATAGATCATGAGCGGGCTCTAGCAAGTCATCATGATCACCCAGTATTTATGACTTATGTCTGATCTCGACACTTATCATACTTTCTAGAGATAGTACGGTAGATTTCAGGACATTCCCAACAATCTCCCACTTGTACTGGAATCCTACATCCCCTAATCCTTTTGTCTCAATATCTCAATCTGGCATAAGGCAAGATGCGTGTCATCCTTATATAGCCAGACCATGTTCATCGGACCAGATTTGATACTGACAATGCAAACGACTTGGGCAAGTCCGTTTGGGAGTGGCCACTCTCTTACCAGCTATCAAGTCTCCGATTGGCCTAGAGATATTACCTCCGTTAAACGGCAGGGACAAATCCCATCTTGTTCCATCACTATGAACTACACACTTTATAATACACCCAACCAAGGTCCTTATAGCTCCCAGTTACGAAACAGCGTTAGACAATGATCAAAGCACATCACTCCATGTGCAGCCACATGCATGCGAACTCAGGTCTAAGGACTATACTCTATAGTCGTATATGAGAACCTCTTATGACACAGATATTAATATCTTGTAGAATTCTCATCAGCGGGCCATGTCCGGTCATATGCTCCCCTACATATACCTATGTGTCGACTTTGATGCCGCGCATCTATGACCCCTCGAAACTTGGTCATAAGTCTCAACACAATCTAGTCTCAAGTGGTTGTTGGTGTTCCAATTTCAACAACCTTCGACTATGGACATTATGATTTATGTCATTTCGTTAAATATGAGGTTTCAGGATCAAGTCTACTCATGTACTTCGATGGCCCATATATAATGACATGAATCATTTTGGAACGATTATTTATATCACAGTTAAAATAATCCAGAAATCATAGATTTCATAAACATAAAACATTATGTTTACATGAACCTTTCAAAACAACTAAATAAAGCCCTTTACAAACTCCCACTGAAATTAAGACTACATCTTAATTTCACTTATCCTACAGCTACAGTCCGCGACTCATGCTTAGGCCTAAGGAGTGGCTTCGTTAATAGATTAGCAACGTTCTCATTCGTTGAAACTCGCTGATCTACTTAACACCTCTGTCATTTATCTCACGGAATAGGTTATACCTACCCTCAAGGTGTTTGGACCTCTGATGTGCAGCTAGTCTCATCTATGCTGGGAATCACATCAAGTTCAGTGATGAACTCTTCTTTCCAAACAACCTCTTTCGCCGCTACCCAAGCTGCGAAATGTTCAGCTTAAGTCATGGAGTCAGCAACAGTGCCTTGCACCGCCAGACAGACACAAGATATAACCGGACTGTGACCGGAAATCATCTTTGTCTGTTGGAAACTTGCCTTTCAGACTCTATCGACTTGTAGCACCTCACTTTCTCCGTAAATCAAGAACTTATCCTAAGTATTTTCCAAATACTTGAGGATATTCATTACGTCTATCCAGTGATTCTTTGCTGGATTTGACTGGTCTTTACTTGTCTTGCTTAACATTAAAGCAACTTCAAAACAAGTACGTGTCATGGCATACATGATAGTGAAGGATTGTTTAGTGAATCCTGATTCAATTTCTCATTGATTGATTCCTACTAAACAGATTGGATCTAGGTTCTCTTGCAGAATCATAAAGGATCTCACCTAATACCTTGTTATGCAGCGGAATGGAGAGGTATGAGTCAGAGATCAGTAGAACCGCCAAGAGACAGCTCCTCCAAAGGTTCACACACGCACACTTCAGGAAATTGGCTGCTAGACCACTGGGAGGGAGGCGCAGAAAGAGAGAGAGAGAGGCGCAGAAGGCTTTTGGAGAATTAGAGAGCTAGGTCAAGTTTTATTCATTAAAACTCCTTTTAGTTCTCATGGGCTTTTGGGCCCAATTCTCAGTCTGATTAAATCCCTTGGATTTAATCAGGCCCTTCTATCTCTCCAAGCACAGTAAATGCCTAGCACTTTTACCGTACATCTGCTGAACCGTTCCTTCATAGTTTCCTGTTAGCTTAGGCGTGTGACCCATATGGGATCATATAATAAAGGCAATAAGTCCAAGACTTATAGATCATGAGCGGACTCTAGCAAGCCATCATGACCCCCAGTATTATATGACTTATGTCTGATCATTGACATACTCTTACTTTCTAGAGACAGTACAGATATTACTGGACATAATTCCAACAATCTCCCACTTGTACTGGAATCTCGGTATTCATAATCCTTTTGTCTCAATATCTCGATTAGTCATAAGGCAAGATGAGTGTCATCCTTATAAAGCCTAATCTTGTTCATCGGACTCTGATTTGATACTGACAATCCAAACGACTCGGGACAGTCCGTTTGAGCATGGCCATGCATTTTCCAGTATTCAAATATCCGATTGGCCTAGAGATATTCACTCCATTTATATTGGAGGAACAAATCCCGTCTTGTTCCATCACTGTAAACTACTCATTTCATAATACACCCAAACAAGGTCCTTATAACTATCGCTTAACGACAGCGTTAGACAATGATCAAAGTGCATCAGTTCATGTGCAGTCACATGCATGCGAACTCAGGTCTAAGGACTATACTCTATAGTCGTAGTAAGAATCTCTTATGACACAGATATAAATATCCTGAAGAGTTCTTATAAGCGGGTCTTGTCCGGTCGTATGTACCCCAACATACACCTATGTATTGACTTTGATGCCGTGCATCTATGACATCCTGAGACTTTGTCATAAGTCACATACCAATCTAGTCTCACGTGGTTGTTGGTGTTCCAATTTCAACAACCTTCGACTAGGGACAGGATGATATAAGCCATCTATCAAATATAGGGTCTCATGATCAAGCTAAATGACTTTGATAACTCAAGATCAAGTCACTTACTTCGATGACCTATAAAATGGTTCATATCATTTTGGAACGATTATTTCATCACAGTTAAAATAATCTTGAAATAATAATTTTATTTAAACATCTTAAAATGTTTTACAAGAACATATCAAATAACTAAATAAAGCCCTCAAACTCCCACTCAAATTTAGATTACATTTCAATGTCTCTAATGCCTACAGCTTCAGTCAGAAACTCGAGCTTAGGTCTTGGGAGTGGCTTTGTCAATGGATCAGCGACGTTATCATCTGTCTGAACTCGGCTGATCTTGACTTCCTTTCTATTAATGATGTCACGTATCAAGTGAAATCTTCTTAGCACATGCTTGGATTTCTGGTGTGATCTTGGTTCCTTTGCCTGAGCAATAGCACCATTGTTATCACAAAACAGTGCCAGAGGCTCAGCCGCATTTGGTATCACACCTAGTTCAATAATGAACTTTCGTATCCAAACAGCTTCCTTCGCTGCTTCTGAAGCGGCGATATATTCAGCTTCTGTAGTGGAATCAGCAACGGTGTCTTGCTTGGAGCTTCTCCAACTGATTGCACCGCCATTCAGACAAAAGATATAACCGGACTGTGACCGGAAATCATCTTGGTCTGTCTGGAAACTTGCGTCCGTGAATCCACTGACTTCAAGCACATCACTTCCACCGTACACCAAGAACTTATCCTTAGTATGTCTTAGATACTTCAGGATATTCTTGACGGCAATCCAATGGTTTTCACCTGGATTTGACTGGTATCTACTCGTCATGCTCAATGCATAAGCAACATCAGGACGAGTACAGATCATGGCATACATGACAGATCCTATTGCAGATGCATAAGGAATATTCTTCATGCGCTCAAGCTCAGCAGCCGTCGTAGGGCTCTGCTTCTTGCTTAGCGTTGTGCCATGTACCATTGGCGTGAAGCCCTTCTTGGAATCTGCCATGCTGAATCTATGCAGGACTTTGTCAATGTATGAATCTTGACACAAGCCTATCAGCCTTTTAGATCTATCCCGGTAGATCCTGATTCCAAGAACGTATGCGGCTTCACCCATGTCTTTCATGGAAAAACAACTTCCAAGCCAGTCCTTTACCGACTTCAGCATTGGTACGTCATTTCCGAGAAGTAGTATGTCATCGACATACAGAATAAGAAATACTATCTTGCTCCCACTAGTTTTCTTATACACGCATTGTTCTTCTTCGTTTCTGATGAAGTCAAATTGCTTGATCGCTTCATCAAAACGAAGATTCCAGCTCCTCGATGCTTGCTTCAATCCATAAATGGATTTATGAAGCTTGCATACTTTCCCAGCATTCTTTGGATCTATGTAACCGTCAGGTTGTGTCATATACACATCCTCTTCCAGAATACCATTCAGGAAGGCGGTTTTTACGTCCATCTGCCAAATTTCATAATCATGAAAAGCTGCAGTTGCTAGTAGAATCCGAATAGATTTCATCATAGCCACTGGGGAATAGGTTTCATCATAATCCACACCGTGAACTTGTCTGAAACCTTTTGCCACCAACCTGGCTTTATAAATCTGGACATTTCCATCCACGTCAATCTTCTTCTTGAAGATCCATTTGCACTCAATGGCTTTTACACCAGCGGGTAAGTCAACCAACGAAAACACTTGGTTGACCGACATGGAGTCCATTTCGGAATCAGTGGCCTTACGCCACTTAGAGGAATCTGGGCCCATCATGGCTTGATTGAAGTTCGATGGTTCATCACCATCAATGATCAGAAGATCATGACAGTTTGTCACGAGGAATCCTTGATATCTCTCGGGTTCGTGACGGATCCTCCCGGATCTTCGAACTTCAGGTACTACAGGTTCAGGCTCTACAATTTCTTGTAGGTCCTCCTGCTGCTCTTCCTCATTAGGTTGAGCAGTATCCTGTTCATCTTGAATTTCTTCAAGCAGTACCTTACTCCCACTGTTTTTCTTAGAGAGAAACTCCCTCTCAAGAAAATTACAATCCCGGGCAACAAAGATCTTGTTCTCGGATCGTAGGTAGAAGTAATAAGCCTTGGTTTCCTTCGGATAACCAATGAAGTAGCATTTGTCAGACTTTGGTGTAAGCTTGTCAGAGATCAATCTCTTGACATAGGCTTCACAACCCCAAATTCTAAGATAAGACAGCACTGGAGCTTCTCCAGTCCATAATTCATATGGTGTCTTTGCTAATGCTTTTGATGGCGCTCTATTTAGAGTGAACACTGCTGTTAGCAGAGCATATCCCCAAAGGGATATTGGAAGGTCTGTGTGACTCATCATAGACCGAACCATATCCAATAAGGTCCGATTCCTCCTCTCAGACACACCATTCCATTGAGTTGTTCCAGGAGGAGTGAGTTGGGAAACTATCCCACACTCTCTTAGATGATCACTGAAATCTTGGCTCAAGTATTCTCCTCCTCGGTCGGACCGAAGAGCTTTAATGCTTTTGCCAAGTTGGTTCTGTACTTCATTTTGGAATTCTCTGAATCTCTCAAACGATTCAGACTTATGTTTCATTAAATAAACATATCCATACCTACTGAAATCATCAGTGAAGGTAATGAAGTACTGATAGTTTCCTCTTGCATTTGTGGACATTGGGCCACACACATCTGTGTGTATCAGGCCCAATAAGTCACTGGCCCTCTCGTTAGGTTTATTAAAGGGGGCCCGCGTCATTTTGCCCATCATGCAGGATTCGCATTTCTCACATGACCCAAAGTCAAACGAGCCAAGAAGTCCATCCATATGGAGCCTCTTAATGCGTTTCTCGCTGATGTGCCCTAAACGACAATGCCATAGAAACGTTCGGTTCTCCTCATTAGGTTTGAACCGTTTGGTATTAATGTTATAAATTGGCGCGGATTGATCAAGTATGTAAAGCCCATTCGTAAGAGGGGCACAACCATAGAACAAATTGTTGCGATTGAAGGAACATAATTTATTCTTAACTGAAAAATCATAACCTTCCAAATCCAACAAAGAAATTTAAATAATATTTCTGCTTATCGCAGGTACAAAATAACAATTATTGAGTTCTAAAACCAATCCCGAAGGTAAAGACAACAAGTATGTGCCTACAGCTAGTGCAGGAACTTTCGCTCCATTCCCAACTCGTAGCTCCACTTGTCCTTGCTTCAGCCTCCTACTGTTGCTGAGTGCCTGCATATTAGTACAAATATGAGCCCCACAACCAGTATCCATAACCAATGAGGTATTATCAGAAGTAGTTGTATTAACTTCTATAACAAAAATACCTGATGAAGAAGTCTCCAAAGTCTTCTTCTTCAATTCCTTTAGACCTTCCAGGAATTTCTTACATTCTCTCCTCCAATGCCCTGGTTCTTTGCAGAACCTGCAGATGTCAGTAGGCCCAGCCTTGGACTTGGGCTTGGGCTTTGGCGTGTCCTTGTCCGAGACTTGAACAGCCTTAGCCTTTCCCTTGTCCTTGGCAGAGGATTTCTTAAAGCCCTTGCCCTTCTGCACCATAAGCACATTGGGGTCCTTGGCTTTCCTCAAGTTGGGCTCTGCAGTCTTGAGCATTCCGTGAAGCTCAGGCAATGTCTTACTCAAGCCATGCATATTGAAGTTCATGATGAACTGATCATAGCTTGTAGGTAAAGACTGCAGAACGATGTCGCAGGCAAGTTCCTGGCTGATAGGGCAGTCGAGTTTCTGAAGATGATCGAGATAACCCATCATCTTCAAGACATGAGGACTCACTGCCGCATTTGCAGCCAACTTACAGTCTAAGAGGTTCTTAACTGTCTGGAACCTCTCAGTCCTTGCCTGCTCCTGAAAAAGCGATTTCAGGCTTGCCATTATCTCGATGGGCGACAACACACTCTCGAACTGCATTTGCAGCTCAGCAGTCATGGTCGCCAACATCAGGCAATAGACATCATTTTCATCTGACGAATGCTTTTTCCAAGCATTATGCAGATTCCTGGCGGCATTGTTAGGAGGCCTCTCGGGGAGGGGATCACGAAGGACATATTCCTTCTTCTCCTGCTTGAGGACCAGCCTCAAGTTCCTTGACCACGTCAGGAAGTTCGTTCCAGTCAGCTTCTCCTTGTCGAGAACAGACCGGATTGAGAATGTGTTTTGTGTGCTTGTAGTAGTCATAGCTGAAATATAAGATAAAAGGATTTTAGTTAATATGTTCAATATGATTAATCTCGCATTATAGTTAATATGATTAATCTCTCATTATATTCAATAACATCAGTTACCCTCAATAGAATATAATGATTCCAAGATCCACATATAACTAAGATCAAAGTGGGCCACTGGCCGTCACCCAACCTTAGCTTATATCGGTAAGCCCTATCTCGGCTAATTATATCCGTGATATAACTCTTGATTGTGAATCTGGGCCCGAGGCCCAATCCACTCTGATGTCTCAAGGCCCGGGACTCCCGATGGCCTAGTCAAGAAAACCAGACTATACAGTCATGTAATCACTAATGTCTGGGACTCCCAATGACATCAATGAATCACAAACTGTCTTACCCACGCAAAAGATAGACACCCTCACACTGTAAGGCCGTGTGTACGATTGAATGGGCTTCAACAGCTGACATAATCTGGACAAGACATCCAACGCTTGATATTATTTGAGGTTTGTAGGTTTTTCTTAAAATTTCATTCCCAAAATAGAAGATTACTATTTTGGAAACTTTCCATTTTTGGAAACCTACTAATTTTGGAAACTTTCTAAAATTGGAAACTTCCTAAAATTGGAAACTTTCTAACTATAGAAATTTCCTTAATATCCAAAACATGCAAATCTAGAAACTTCTATTCTAAGAAACTTTCTAATTTCAGATTTTGGAAACTGATTAATTTAAAATTAAATTTTAATTATTAAATAAAATTTTAAATTAAATCTGTAGAAAAGACTCAAATAATTGGCCCAATTGTTTTAACTTCTTGGCCCATGGCCCAAGAATTGGTCTATGTCCAAGACATAACCCAATTGTCCAATTAAATGACATAACCGGTCTGGTTCATTAAAATTGGTCTAACCAAAATTAATTACTACGATGACCACAATTGTCAACCGGTTATTTACTAAACCGGATTTTCTCAATTTATTTGGTCCAACCAAATCAAATTAGAAAACCACTGGTTTAGGCACTAAATCCAATTTTACGACTTTGGATTTCTTATCACGGTTTAACCAGATCTAATAAATTTTATTAAATCTGTAATTATTAAACCGTGACGATTAAGATTTTAAATATCTTAAACCGAACCATCACGAGCCAAAACCGAACCGGCCGAGAGTGACCATCGATCCGGACAGCTAATGCTTCACGCGATCGGGCTCGGGTCGTGCGATCGGGACGAGATGGCGGGTCGTGTGATCGGGACGAGATGGGCCGAGAGGTGCAGGACGCGTCAAGGCCGATCGGGACGAGAGCGGGACAAGCAGCGATCGATCCATGCGATCCGCTCGGTCGTGCGCTTCATCGCTGATCGGCAATGACCACGCGACACGATCCACGATCGGTCCGTGCGTCATGCCGATCCGGACGTGCGATCCTTCGACGATCACACTCCGACGCATACCAATTCACTATAGATTGGTACATGCGATTTTGATTAGTGTTTGTTTAGGTTTTAATTCTTTTGTTTCTTAAGTGTTTTCTTATCATAGATAGATTCAAACACTTCTAAACAACCTAAACATGATTCTAAACAAGAAATCCTAACAGAACCAATGGCTCTGATACCACTGAAGGATTGTTTAGTGAATCCTGATTCAATTTCTCATTGATTGATTCCTACTAAACAGATTGGATCTAGGTTCTCTTGCAGAATCATAAAGGATCTCACCTAATACCTTGTTATGCAGCGGAATGGAGAGGTATGAGTCAGAGATCAGCAGAACCGCCAAGAGACAGCTCCTCCAAAGGTTCACACACGCACACTTCAGGAAATTGGCTGCTAGACCACTGGGAGGGAGGCGCAGAAAGAGAGAGAGAGAGGCGCAGAAGGCTTTTGGAGAATTAGAGAGCTAGGTCAAGTTTTATTCATTAAAACTCCTTTTAGTTCTCATGGGCTTTTGGGCCCAATTCTCAGTCTCTTCTATCTCTCCAAGCACAGTAAATGCCTAGCACTTTTACCGTACATCTGCTGAACCGTTCCTTCATAGTTTCCTGTTAGCTTAGGCACTTTTACCGTAATTAGGCCCTTCTATCTCTCCAAGCACAGTAAATGCCTAGCACTTTTACCGTACATCTGCTGAACCGTTCCTTCATAGTTTCCTGTTAGCTTAGGCGTGTGACCCATATGGGATCATATAATAAAGGCAATAAGTCCAAGACTTATAGATCATGAGCGGACTCTAGCAAGCCATCATGACCCCCAGTATTATATGACTTATGTCTGATCATTGACATACTCTTACTTTCTAGAGACAGTACAGAGATTACTGGACATAATTCCAACAGATAGATCCAATTGCCGACGCATATGGAATATCATCCATGCATTCAAGCTCAGCAGTTATCGTAGGACACTGTTTCTTGCTTAACGTAATGCCATGTGACATTGGCATAAAACCCTTCTTGGAATGCTGAAAACGTGTAGGACTTTGTCAATATAAGAATCCTGACTTTGTCCTATTAGCTCTTTTGGATCTCTATCTTTAGATCCAAAATCCAAGAACTTACGTGGCTTTACCCATATCAATCATAAAACCAACTCCCCAGCCAGTCCTTTACCGACTGCGGCATTGGAACGTTATTTCCGAGAATCAGTATGTCATCGACATACACTATGAGAAATGCAACATCGCTCCCACTTATCTATTAGTAAACGCACAGTTCCACTTCGTTCCTGTTCAAGTCAAAACCTTGACTACTTCAACAGAACGAAGATTCCAACTCCGATATGCTTGCTTCTATCCATGAATGGATCGATGAAGCTAACTTATATACAGTATAATTTTTCGGAGTCCGGGCTCACTTTCGCTTCTGTGAATTTCGCAGGTTCGTCACTTTCAATGATCATCAGATCATGGCAACTAATCACGAGAAATCACTCTCGGATTAGTGACGGATTCATTCAGATCTGCGAACTTCAGGCTCTACAGGTGTAGATTCTACAGAAATCTGTAAATCCATCCGCTGCTCTCCCTCAACAGGTTGAGCAGCCTCCTGTATTTCTCGAATTTCTTCGAGTTATACTTTTATTCCCACTGTTCTTCTTGGAAAGTAACTTTCCTTTTAGAAAACAGAATTCCGAACAACCTAACTTCGTTTTCGGAATGGATGTAAAAAGTAACAAGCCTTGGTTTCCTTAGGACAACCAGCGAAGTAGCACAACTACAAATACTCAGTAAAGACGAATTTGGATCATTTCCAGTCCACATTTATGTGGTGTCTTTCAACTGATATTGGTGGAACTATTTCAGCGTAAACTTAGATATTTCTAGAGCTTTATTCTTAAAGAATATTATGGAAGATTCGTGTGACTCATCTTTAATCATTTCTAATTAGATCTGATTCTTTCTCACAGAAACACCTCAAGGTTTTCAGGAGAAATGAGCTGTGAAACGACTTCACACTCATTCAGATGATCACACCATCAATGACTTAAGTATTCTCACTCGTGATATAATCCAGAGTCTCAATACTTCTGTCACTCAGATTCTATACCTCATTCTGGAATTCTTTCGACCATTTCAAAGAATTCCGACTCGTGTCTCATCAATTGAACACAGTCATACTCACTGATGTAATCAGTAAATATAATGAAGTACAGGAAATTTTCTCTGGCATTACTGCTCATCGGGCCACATACATGAGTATGTTCAAGGTCCAATAAGCCTTTGGGCCTTTCTCTAGCTCAGCTAAGATGGGCCCATTGTCTTTTGGTCCAGTAAGCAGAATTCAAGTCTCATAAGATATCCGATCAAATGAGCCCAAAAGTCCATAACTATGGGATTTCTGAATCCGACTCACTCTATGTGACCAAAACATTTACGCCAAGAAAAATCAGGTTTAATTCATCAGATTTAAACCAATTCGGTATTTATGTTACATTTAGGAACTCTTTGGTTTAAGATATAAAACCCATTCCTTGAATAGGGTGCTACAATTAATATTTCATTGAGATCAAAAGAACAAAACTTGTCTTTTATCAAAATGAAAAACATTCAAATTCTTACAAGAAAATGAAAGACAACTCTGCTTAAAGCAGGTACATTGTAGCAATTACTTAATACAAAACCAAGCCTCAAAGGCATCTACAAGTGAAAACCCTACGGCTGAGGCAGCATCCATAGCTCCTTCCAGACATGCAGTTCCACTTGTCCTTCCTTCAACGTTCTACTGTTGCTTAGGCTCTGCATATTATAACAAATATCAGTGCCACAACCAGTATCCAATACCTATAAGGTAGAACTTGAAGTAATAACATGAATACCTGAGGAAGTAGTCTCATACATCAACTTCAACTCCTCATAATCTTCCATGAATTTAATGCAATCTCTCTTCCAATGCCCAGTCTCTTTACAGTAGCAGCACTTACCAACGTAAGAGGTATCTGACTCTGGCTCAGAAGACACACGCTTGCCATGATTCAAAATCTGGACAACTTTGTCTTCACCCTTGTCAGCATTAGGTTTAGTAAACCTACCCTTCTCCTTCATGAGATTATACAGGGTACTCTTCACGTTTGGCTCAACTGTCTTGAGCATATCATGCAGTTCAGTCAGCGTCTTCGTTAAGCCTTTCTTGATATAGTTCCTTTTGAACTTATCATAGCTTGACGGCAGTGACTGCAGAATGATCTCAGTTGCCAATTCTTGGCTAACTGGATAATCCAGTTTCCTCAGGTTATCAATGTAACCCATCATTTTACTGACATGAGGACTCACTGGATGATCATTTGGTAGCTTGCAGCTAGTGAGAGACTTAACCAACTGGTATCTCTCCACTCTTACCTGCTCCTGAAATTTCAATTTCAGGCTGCTGATCATCTCTATTGGCGACTCCATGTTCTCATATTGCTTCAGCAAATCTGAGTCCATGGTAGCCAATATCAGACCACGCACATCTACCGCATCATTATAATGCTTATTCCAAGCATCATATACTGCATGAGAGGCATTGGACCTGATCCTCTCGGGGAGAGCTCTTTCAAGGACATAGTCCTTTCTCTCCTGCCTGAGGACTAGCCTCAGGTTCCGCGACCAAGTCAAGAAATTTGATCCGTTCAGTTTGTCCATCTCAAGGACAGACCGGATCGAGAAAGTGTTTTGATTGTTTGTGCTAGTCATAACTGAAATTTAGAGATAAATAGAGTTTTAGTTATTTAGTTCATAAAAGAGTAATCTTAATAACTTATAAGAAAACTCGCATTGCATTCAAAATTTCTTTGTTTAACCTCATAAGAATGCAATGATTCCGAGACCCATGTTCAACTAAAACCAAAGTGGGCCACTGGCCGTCACCCGGAATTAGCTTTACTTGGTAAGCATACACACAGCTAGTTATATCCAATAACTCTCGGTTGTGAATTGGGCCCAAGGCCCAATACACCAGATGTCTCAAGGCCCGGGACTCCCGATGGCCCAGTCAAGGAAACCAATCTCTTACAGCCAAATAATCACTAAAGTCTGGGACTCCCAATGAAATTAGTGACTATATACTACTTTACTTACGCAAAAACAGACACCTCACACTGTAAGCCATATCTGTAATTGAATAAGCGTTAAGTAGCTGACAAGATTGGGCAAGACATCCAAGCTTGATATTGTTTTTGAGGATTTTAGGTTTTCTTTCCAAAAATAGAAGATTACTATTTTGGGAAACTTACTTATTTTAGAAACTTTCTAAATTTAGAAACATACTAAAAATAGAAATTTCTAATTTAATATTTTATTAAAGTTTTCGGTTGGGTCACAAATTATAGGCCCAATTCTTGGCCCAAGACCACAAAATTCCAATTGGCCCAATAATTTGACATAACCGAGTCGGTTCATTAATTCTGGTCCAAGACCAAATTAACTACTAAATCCAACTGGTTATTTACTAAACCAGACCAGCTCTAAATTATTTGGTCCAACCAAATCAAACTTAGACCAGCCTTCGGTTTAGGTTAAAATTCAATTTTGAATTTAAATCCGGTTTAACCAGAAATTAAATAATACCAATTGTATTAAATAATTTCCAGCAAACCGCGATTTGGGTTAACCGCTTGAACCACCAATTAAATTGGATCGGTTCGGTTAAGTCCAAAATCAGGAAGAAACACCTTGTGTTTTAGCCAATTTTGACCTAACCTGCGGTTTAAGCTAAAGCTGACAATGAACCACAATCGGTTTGATCGGTTCATTGTCGCGGGTTTAGGAAGAATGAACCACAATTATCAAAACGATTCTTTATAATAGCAGCAAAGTCAACAACGATTATGACATTCCATTATCGTTTTATTCTATTCACTTTATGATCATGAGATCATCGCTAGAAGACAAAAATCGATTCTAAACCTTGTGACATTCACTTAACAACAAAACAATCGTGACATTCTCAAAGTCAACAACAATCGTGACAACTTAACAACAAAACATAAGTCAATTATGCGATCGTGACATTCACTTAAGACAAACACGTTTTTGTCCTTTTCCAAACCTTAACAATAATTGCTCACGATTTTGTCCTTTTCAAATTCATAATTCAATAATCATCTTTGACTTTTTCAATTCGTTTTATGCTTATCGCTTAAAGACAAAACCGAATGCGAATCATTAACAAAACCGAATGTGAATCGATTCTTAATTCACTCAAAGACAAACAATTTTGACATTCACATAATTCAAACAATCAATTAATACCAAGCGATTCATACCAAGCGATTAATCACTTATGATTGTTAAGCAAAGCCAAAATTCGATTCATATACCAGTTTCTTATTTCTAGGTTTTTCCAAGTTTCAATCAATTTTACTCATTAAAATCGATTCATCAAACTAATAAACAACCTAGTATGATCCAAAAAGCAAAAACCTAACGACCTAGGCTCTGATACCACTGATGGATTATGTGTATTCATGGTGTAATTGTCAGGTTACATCCTAGCACATAATCATCTAGGATCTAGGTGATTTGCAGTTGAATCATAAACAGATCAGATTCATTACCTTGTGATTGCAGCGGATTGATCAAAGGAATGAAGAGATCTGCAAGAGCTGATAGAAACCGGCTCCTCCTAGGTATCCACACTCTTACAAGCTACTGGATCAGGCTGCTAGACCAAGCTGGAATGAACAGAGAGAGAGAGGACGGCTCTGGTGCTCAGAAAAATCGCAGGGACAAGAAGCCTTAGGGTTTTCTGGCGCCTCCTCTTCCTTATATGGGCCCAAGTAATTAAACTAATGGCTCATTAGGCTTTTGGGCCCAAGACCCAAATCAGACAAAAGACTGTCTTTTGTCTGGCCCAATTCTCTGTACAAATACAGTAAATGCCTTGCATCTTACTGTATTAATTCCATTTTAACTTTCCCGTTAGCTATGGTGTGTGACCCTTAGGGATCATACAATACTGGTAATAAGTCCTAAACTTATAGATCATGAGCGGGCTCTAGCAAGTCATCATGATCACCCAGTATTTATGACTTATGTCTGATCTCGACACTTATCATACTTTCTAGAGATAGTACGGTAGATTTCAGGACATTCCCAACACTTTCGAGTCTTTTCAGGTATTTATTAGGTCTGCACACGTTTGGAGGATTTTGAAAGATATTGGAGCTTACTGGGCAAGATCTGGAGCTAAAGCCGTAAGGAGCAGAAGTCACCTTCTGAGTTCGCACCAAGCGTCGACCGATGCATGCTTGCATCGATCGACACAGTTCCCAGATTCGCAAATTCCAGCGCATTAATGAAGAATTCAAAAATTGCACTTTTGACCCAAAAGTTTCAGTATTTAAAAAAGAGACCCAAGACGTGTTTTACAATTTATATTAGGGTTTTTGGTGTTTTGTTTTGATTAGACATTCATACTTTTAGCTAGAGAGAGTTTTTGAGAGTTTGGGGCTTATCTGTTCTTGTACTGCTTTTTGGAGAAGATTTCAAACCCCTTTTCATTCTCTACTCTTTTCTTAATGCAATTTATTCATATTATGATTTCTGTTTCATTGATAATGTTTGAGTAGATTCATTGTTAGGTTTAGAGATTCTCATTAGGGATTTCATGACTTGCTATATTAAATCAATCAGTTAAGGATTCATAACTTGTTAGTTCTTCAACCTGAATTGCACTTAATACTAGTTTCTAACCTGGTCACTTAGAATCTAGATTTAGGGTTTAAAAATTGACACGAAAATGTAATTTAGAATCTGATCTATTTAGGTTGAGCAATTTAATTATCTGCAAAGAAATTTGGTTTAATTGAATTGTGAACTAATCGAACATGCACCTAAGGCTAGTTTAATCTGTTAGGATTGCAAAGAAATTTGGATTTCTAGGGTTTAGACTTAGTTAATTCTCGCAACGAAAGTTGGTTAGTTCTATATTTGTGTTTGAGTTCTAGAACGGTTCTCAATTCGATCATAGCTGATATTTGATCTACTTGGCATGATTTCTTGAGAACTCCCTTGACCTAACGCTTTTAGTATTTGATAAACAAACCGATACTTGCTACTGATTTACTTTCTGTTTTAGTTTAATATTCTTGATTACATCGCCTAGCTTAACTCGACATTCTATAGTCTATCGCAAGATTTCTTGAGTCTCTGTGGTTCGATTTCTTAAGTCTTTGTGGTTCGACCACTACACACTACATTTGCATGTGCACTTGCATTGTAACTTAAGGAATTAAACTCTGAGCATATCAAGTTTTTGGCGCCGTTGCCGGGGACTCTTTTGAGTCTTCGATAGATTTGAGTTTAGAGTTTAGACTAGGTTTTTCGTTTTTTAATTTTTGTTACTAATTTTCTGTTTTCTTTCTGTCTTTGCGTGTTTCAGGTTTGAAATCAGACACGTGCATCGACCGACGCTATTGAGAATCGATCGACGCACCCACGAACTGAATCGATCGTTTCGGACATTTGCATCGATCGACACTTGCCATGAACAGTTAGTGCATGCCTAATCGTGCGACTAGAAGTAATCCGAACCAGGAACTCGTGAATCTTGGACTTGAGGAACTTGCAAGGTAAGAAAGGATAAACGAGAAAGCTCAGAAACTGGTTAAGATGGCAAACCCAAATGATGTGATCCTAATTCGAGATGAACATGGTGTTCTGAGAGATAGAGAGAATCATGTTTGCAATGAGATTGGTCAGATATTTGATGCTGATGGGAACGTGATTGTTCAGGTGATTATTCAGTCTGAACCGAATGAAGAAGCTTAAGGTGGATAGGAAAATCCACGAGCTGGAGAGCCGCCTAGAGCACCTGAACCTCCAGCTGGGAGGACACTAGCTGATTACAACATGCATGATGTTTTCTATGCTAACAGGTCTGCGATTGTACCTCCTCCGTTTGAACGGAATGACTTTGAGTTGAAGATTTCGTACTACACGCTTGTGGGACAGCACCTCTTTCATCGACTCCCACATGAGTAACCTATGGATCACATAGAGAACTTTGAGTCCTTAGTCACTGGAATGAAGCATAATGGAGTGAGCTATGACTTTCTACACTGTAAGCTTTTCCCGCATTCTCTTGGAGGAGAAGCTGCAAACTGGCTGAAGAAGATTCCACCTGGGACTCTAACTACTTGGGATGCAGTTAAGAGAAAGTTTTTGAGGCACTTTTATAATGATGCTAGATCTGATCAGCTTATACATGAGCTTTTGACATTCAAACAGGGACCTACAAAGGCTTTGAAGTAGCTTGGGTGAGGTTTAAGATGTACCAGAGAGATTGCCCTCATCATAGTTTCTCTGAGGTTCAGCTGCTGAGCATTTTCTTCAGAGAAGTTGATTTGTGGTATCAGATGGCTTTGGATGTTGCAAGCAATGTGAACTTCAACACTAAATCTCCAGAGCAAGCTAAGGAGCTGATTGAGAACTTGGTGTGCAGCAATAGCACTAAGAACGCTGATCTGGAAAGGCATAAATCTGGTGGAAAAGCTGATAGCTCGCAGATAGCTGATATGAAGAGTAAGATTGATTCTGTTCATAGTCTTCTACTTGGTAAGAAGAATGTCCATTTTTTCTCAGGATGTTGAAGTGTTTGAGGCTGATGAAGGCTGTGAAGAAGAGGATGTGAATTTTGTTGGTGGAACTGGTTTTCAGGGAAACAAATTTGGAAATCAACAAGGCAGAGGTGGCTACAATGGAATGGGTCAGAGAAATACCTTCACAAGTAATCAAAACTTCTCTGGTTTCACTCCTAAGCCTCAGTACGAGAAGCCTTATCAAAGGAATAACAGCCCTGGAAACAATAGTAGCAGTTTCACTAGGAACTATGGATCTTCATCATATCAACATGTTCCTCCTCAAAATGAGCAGTCTGATAAGATGATGGGATTGCTGGAGCAGCTTCTGGAAGGACAGCAGTAGAGTATAATGGACTTTAATGGAAAGATGATGCTTTGTACTTGGATCTGAATGAGAAAATTGAGTCTCTGACCACTCATGTGAAGAAGTTGGATATTCAAGTTGCACAGACTGCTGGGTCTGTTAAGATGCAAGATGAATCACTCCCTGGACGAACTGATACTAATCCGAAGTACAAGTGCAATGCAATCACGTTGAGAAGTGGTAAAGAGGTCATTCTTGCTCAGAAAAAGAGTCTAAGTTTGGAAGAAATCGTTGAGATTGAGGAGATGGAAGATGAAATTCGTGAGTTGCAGACTGCGCCGACCGATGCACCCCAGCGTTGATCGATGCAGATCGTGAATGAGGAAACCGAACCCAAGCTAGACACGGAGGTCGTTGCACCTGAGCCTAAGGTTCTACAGAGAAATCGGATGCAGATAAATTGAAGAAAGCTGATGAAAGGATCTACAAGCCTAAGGTTCCCTTTCCTAAGAACAGAAGAAAGTCTAAGTACGAGCTACAGTTAGCTAAATGTAAGGAGATCATGAACAAGATGTTGATTGAAGTACCATTGATTGATTCTCTAAAGACTACTCATGTGATGAGAAAATGTCTTAAGGATATGCTTTCTGGTAACATGACTGATGAAGAGAGTGTAATGATGATCTCAGAGGTGTGTAGTGCTATGATTCAAGGCAGGATTCCTGAGAAGCTGAAAGATCCAGGGAGCTTTGTGTTGGATTGTGCAATCTACAGAGATATATTTGAGAGATCGTTGTGTTATCTTGGTTCTAGTGTGAACCTTATGCCCTTCTCTATTACTAGGAGGCTTGGGATGATAGATTTTATGCCTACTAGAATCTCATTGGTTCTAGCTAACAGGACTGTCCGGATCCCTGAAGGAGTATTGGAGGATGTACCAATCAGGATTGGTAATTGTGTGATTCCTACTGACTTTGTGGTTCTGCAATATGGAGAGGAACCAAAGGATCCAGTTAGCTTGGGTAGACCATTCTTAGCTACTGCTAGTGCGATGATTGACTGCAAGAAGGGGTCCATAATTCTGAATGTGGGTGATATGAAGATGAGTTTTGATATGGACAAGCTGGTGAAGAGTCCAACCATCGACGGACAGACCTTCTATGTGGACACTCTCAGTGATTTGGCAAAGGAATTCTTTCATAGGACACATGCTGAGGATCCGCTGGAAAGAGCCCTGCTAAGCTCGGTATTGGAACTGGAGCAACTGGAAGACGCGAGCCGCTGCATCGATCGACACAACACGTGAATCGATCGACGCAAGGTGACTGAACAGAGGAGAAAGCTCCGAAAATTGAGCTGAAACAACTTCCAACCGGGCTAAGGTACGCATTTCTTGGACCTAATTTGACATATCTAGTGATTATTAATGCTTCCTTGAACAACGCAGAGAATTCCTTACTTCTGAGCAAGTTGCGCAAGTATCGCAAAGCTCTTGGCTATTCTCTTGATGACATTTCAGGTATCTCTCTGGAGCTGTGCATGCATAGGATACATCTTGAGGATGAGACTAAGTCATCTATTGAGCATCAGAGGAGGCTGAATCCGAATCTGAAGGAAGTGGTTAAGAAGGAGATTATGAAGCTGCTGGATGCTGGAATCATCTATCCTATCTCTGACAGTGAGTGGGTCAGCCTAGTTCATGTTGTGCCTAAGAAAGGAGGTGTCACACTGGTGAAGAATGAGAAGAATGAGTTGATTCCTACAAGGACTGTGACTGGACATCGGATGTGCATAGACTACAAGAAGCTTAATGCTGCGACTAGGAAGGATCATTTCTCTTTGCCCTTTATTGATCAGATGCTGGAGAGGTTAGCTAATCACCCTTACTATTGCTTCCTCGATGGGTATTCTGGCTTCTTTTAGATTACCCTCCATCCAGAGGATCAGGGGAAGACTACTTTTACATGTCCCTATGGCACTTTTGCATACCGCATAATGCCTTTTGGACTTTGTAATGCACCAGCCACCTTCCAGAGATGTATGATGTCTATTTTCACTGATATGATTGAGGACTTTATGGAGGTGTTCATGGATGATTTTTCTGTTTATGGGTCATCTTATCATGAGTGCTTAGATAATCTGTGCAAAGTGCTAGCTAGATGTGAGGAGAAGCACTTGGTTCTTAATTGGGAGAAGTGTCATTTCATGGTCAGAGATGGCGTTGTTCTTGGGCACAGAGTATCTGAAGCAGGGATCAAAGTAGACCGCGCTAAGATTGAGGTTATGACCAGCCTTCAGGCACCTGATTCTGTGAAGTCCGTGAGGAGCTTTCTTAGACATGTTGGGTTCTACAGAAGGTTCATCAAAGATTTTAGTAAGATTGCTAGACCACTAACTTCTTTGTTGTGTAAGAATGCGACATTTGAGTTCAATGCATATTGCCATACTGTATTTGAACAGATCAAGCAAGCATTACTGAGTGCTCCTATAGTGCAGCCACCAGATTGGGATTTTCCTTTTGAGGTTATGTGCGATGCAAACAATTTTGCTGTAGGAGTTATTCTGAGGCATAAGAAGGACAAGAAACTTCATGCTATCTATTATGCCAGCAGAACACTATATGATGCGCAGAGAAACTATGCCACTACAGAGAAGGAGTTGTTGGCAGTTGTCTTTGCCTTTGAGAAATTCCGCCCCTATCTGGTTGTATCCAAGGTGAGAGTGAATACGGATCATTCAGCTCTGAAGTTTTTGATGCAGAAGAAGGATGCTAAGCCGAGACTTCTGAGATGATTCTCCTACTTCAAGAGTTTGACATTGGGTTAAAGACAAGAAGGGACTTGAAAATGGAGTTGCTGACCATCTGTCAAGGATCAGGGTTGAAGAGGACGTCCCCATTGATGATTTCTTACCTGAGGAGAACATCAATTTGATTGAGACAGTGTTTAGGACGGATTTGGACGGAAATTTGAAGAACTGTCGGATTACAGAGCGTGCATCGATCGCTACCACCTCGGCAACGATCGATGCAAGTATCGGGCAAGATTCGATCAATGCACTTCTATGCGCCGATCGACACAAGGCGATCACAAACCCAGAACCTTTGCAGGTTCAAATTGGACACTACGACATCGATCTTTACGCTGTTTCGACGCCAGATCGACCTTGGTTTGCTGATATTTCGAATTACATGGCTGCAGAGACTGAACCAGATGATCTCAAGGGGTATGCAAAGAAGAAGTTCTTCAGAGAACTAATGAGGTTCTATTGGGATGAGCCCTATCTATACAAGTACTGTTCGGAGGGCATTTACAGGAGACGCATTGCAGAATCAGAGGTTCCAGACGTTCTATTTCATTATCATGGATCTGATTATGCTGGACATTTTGCTACTTTTAGGACAGTGTCTAAGGTTCTGCAAGCAGGTTTCTGGTGGCCTTCTATGTTCAGAGATCCTCATTCTTTTTTCTTTCAGTACGAAGCCTGTCAGAGGAGAGGGAAAATCAGTAAGAAGCATGAGATTCCTCAGAATTTCATTCTTGAGGCTGAGGTTTTCGATTGCTGGGGTGTTGATTTCATGGGTCCTTTTCCCTCATATCATGGGAATAAGTTCATATTGGTTACTGCGGATTATGTGTCTAAGTGGGTGGAAGCGATAGCTAGTCCAACCAATGACTCTTAGGTGGTTCTTAAGCTGTTTAAGACCAGTATTTTCCCTAGATTTAGAGTGCCTCGGATTGTGATAAGTGATGGAGGATCTCACTTATCAACAAGGTCTTTGAGAATCTGCTACAGAAGCATGGTGTTCATCATCGTGTGGCTATTGTGAGATCAAAGATTCACACCAAGGATTTGTATTCGTGGATTTGGACGTTTGTATAAGAAATGATATAGATTTCCTATGAATCAAAGATGTTATTAAGATTGAATGTCGAGATCGAACTAACACAATCGAAAGAGAGTATAAAAAGATGATTATCGAGCTATCTATTCGAAGTGTTCTTGATTAGGGTTAGCCTTTTGTGAATGAATCTCTACTTCTCCTTTAAATAGCCTTCGAACCTCGATCTTCCTGTTCCGATCTTCCGGCCTCGCAATGGTAACGATCCCCTAGATTTGCGGAAGTCGCCTCAACTGAGAAAGATTAGGTCTTTCTTCCTCGACATCGTCCTCTATCGAGCTCGAGATCGATCGCTTCGCGTTTTGTCCCACTTGGCCTCTTGGTCGGCTTGTGACCGAATGGGCCTAAAGGCTGTCGTCGAGCTCATTCGTACAGTCACGAACTGCGCTCATGATTATGGGCCTTTATTTTGTTAGTTTATGGGCCGGATTACCTAGAGGGAAATCCAGCACCAACAATAGCCCCCAGCCCATTAATTCGACGAGTCAAGGTTAATGGGCGGTGGACATTCTTGGGAAGACGCGCGCGTGCCTCGGGTGTCGAAACCCTAATGATTATTTTCACTCCAGCCGTTGATCTTGTTTCGTTCTTACGGACGAGATATGGAGCGTGGTTCGACCTGATTATATATGGCGCGTTTGGTGGCTGCGGATAGTAGATAATCGAAAAGATTTTCATCTATCGTCGATCTGGTCGGCCTTCGACGGCTGAGATCTTAAGACCACTATTGATCTTATTGACCTTGATTTGTGCAGATGTGATTTGATTGTCTACTGCTTGTTCGTAACCGTTGATCTTAAATCAACGGTTGAGATTACGAGAATGCGAAAGATCTTAACCGCTTCGATCTCTTCGTAATCATTATGAATTTGAGATCGTGCGGTTGAGATTCTTGGATACGAAAGATCCCGTCGATCACGAGGAGGATAGAGCACGAGTTGGCTTTAAATGGAAGTTACCTTCGCAAGATTCCCACTACTGCTCGCACTACAAATCGGCAAGGTAACTTCTCATCCCTTACTTTGGTTTTTTACTTTCTTGCTCTAGCAGTCGTTATTACGTCGCTTAAGACTTTCTCCCTCTATAGTTCTTTCTTCTCTTTCTACTCTTTCCTTTCGATTCCGATACACCGCACTCTATGGTGCCGAGGAATACCGAAGGAGCGAGCACTAGTACCTCGGCGGGATCGTTTGGTCCGCATAAGTCGTCTGTCTTAACCGCGAATCATATCCAGCAGTTAAGGACGAAGTGCCGGATCCCGCCGGGAGTTGAGAAGGTGATTCCGTCATCGATGGAGTCACCGGAGATTGTCAGGGAGGGCTACTTCTGCACCTCCTACAGGTACTTCGACAAGTGCGGACTCTTCTTCCCTATCCCCCGCCTTGTTTTTTGGGTCTTGGCCCAAATCCGACTGGCGTTTCACCAGATGATGCCGAACTTTGTCCGGTACGTCATCGGACTTGAAGTTAGGGCCGCCAAAGAAGGGATCGAATTCGGGGCGGATGAGCTAATGCGGGTGTGCTTGGTGAAGTACAACATTCGCTAAGCCGGGACATACTATCTCTCTCCCCGTTTTGGGAAGATCCTCGACAATATTCCAAGGAGAGATATATGGAAGGACCGGTATTTCTTTTTCCAGATAAACTGGCACTCGGTCGAGGACTTCAATTATTCCGTCATCCCGACTCGATGGGCCACCGGCGTTGGTTAGATTCTAGGGTTTAGCGATCGTTATTTCTTTCTGCTTATGTCGAGCCACTTCTAACTCGCTTTTTGTTTTGTTTTGTAGAAGCTCCCGAGTCGCTTTCTCTAAACCCGATTATTGAGGGTTTGATAGCTCGCTTGAGAAGAGGCGAGGTCAATTGGAGCAGTTTCACATTAGAGCGCATGCAAACCGCTCTAAGGATCGAGCCCCAGTGAACTTCGCAGGGTCGATCTAAAGTTCCTCGAAACTTGACACCTCCACGGGCTCTCCCTTAGGCTCCTCCAGCCCGAGTTATTCAGCCTCCGCTTCGTATCGTCGAGCGGACTGAAGAGAGTAAGTAGTTTACTCGTTTTAGTCTGTGTAGAGGCTTTAATATGCATGCCTTATCGAACTGTTTTGATTTCATTTTTTGCAGATCGACCTATTTCGGACGACAGTTCTATCGCCAGCAGTCCTCCTCACGAGAAAATGTCTCGAAGATCAAGCTCCCGTCGGAATGGGAAGGACCATGTTGACCTGGTCAACAAAATGAAGGCTGGCGATTTGAGTAACGCCATCCTTTTCGCTCTGGGAGAAGCTCCTCCTCCTCCTCTTCCTCCGGTTCAAGCTTCGCAGCCTATCCAGGTCTCCCCTTCTCCGGCTCCGGGAACCAAGGAAGCGATTGTGGAGGTCGAGGACATTCCACCCCCTTCGACTGAGCGGGAGACAGCTCCAGCTCGATCCAGGGAGCTTGCCTTACATGACTCCCATTCCAACGGCTCTAGGGGATCGAATGGCAGGAGTCGGGGTGGTTCTCTTCCTCCCGCGTCCAAGCGTTAAAGGACCGACGCGGAAGTGAGCTCGGAGGAGATCGAGCCAAAACATCGAGGCGAGGCCTGCCTCTTCTGGGTCTTCTAGATCTTTCAACTAGCGCTTTAGGCACCAGAAGGAGTGCCCGATCGCTAACAATCCGAAGGGCGTGGCCTACCTGCTAAGGCATTTTAAGCCTACAGACGTTCAGCTCCCGGCCGTCGGGGATATGTCCCTCGGTGAATCTTACTCTGAGATGATGTCGGCCATTGGAAAGATAGCGATTACGTCCCCTTGCTCTTTATTTCTCTGTGGCGATGCTTTGTTTTTAACTTAGCTTTTATCATATGTATATTTTTGTGTGTGTAGTCTCTGGAAGCTACGAATAGGTTTGTGGCCAGATCTGAGCGCGAGTTGCGCGACGTACCGCAGGCAAGCGAGCTGGAGTTCGTCAAGAAGACGGTAAGCGACCTGAATGCGCAGATGCAGGAGGCCTTGGCTCGGGAAGAGGAGCTGAAGAAGAAGCTGGCCGGGTTCGAAGGAGTGGAAGCTCGGCTGATGATCCTCGAGAACCAGGAGGAAGACCTCACGCAAAATCTTAACGTGGCCGTGACTCGAACTCTGGCCGCGGAAGAGGCGAGCCGAGCTGCGGATACGCAGGCTGTGCAGTGCCGAGTTGACTTGGAAAAGGTCCTCGCCGGTCGGGAGCTTGACATCAAAGTTGCGGCTCACGAGGCGAAGAAGGAGCTGAATGGCCAGTACCTTGAGATCCTCAAGGGAATTAAGGCGAAGGAAAGCCAGAGGAAGGCTGCGTCAAGCGCTGAGATCAGACTCCAAGAGGCCTTGGCCAACATCGAGCTTATCGCCGAGCTGGCTTCCGGCGAGTTGGACCTGGCCCAGGAAGTGCTGGCGTTGGCCGAGAAGAAACGAGTGGCGAGGGAGGAGATGAACGCCGCGGCGGTATCTGACTTCAGCATTAGCAAGCTGAATCTGCCAGCGATGTCGGATGATTCAGTGATCTTGGCGAACCCTCCGATGCTAACCGTTCCTCGCCTCGATCAGTACGGATCGAACCTCCCGACAGGGATTAGCTCAAGAGTGAGTGATGAGGTCGATGGTCAGCTCAATTAAGAGGCGGCGGCTACCGGCGATCAGGCGGAGGATGGAGACGAAGCTTCTTCGCCGTCAAAACAATTCTAAGTCCTTTGTTGCTGCCCGAAAGGGCCTTTAACTTCTTTTTTGAACCTTTGTTGCCCAAAGGGGCTTTTTATTTATGTTGGTGTTGCCCTTGGTGAGCTTTTTTTTTTTATGAACTCGACGACATCATGTCCTCTCTTCTTTATGAACTGTTTTCGTTTATTTTCGTGCCTTAGTCGAATTTTGACTGTCGTAATAGCTCGAGCCTTTATGGGGGTCGAAGCAAGCAGATCGGTATGAATTCCCTTAGGAAATCGTTTTAACAATTTCTAAGTAAACAATTACCGAACTCGAACCAGAATTTCTCGAGGCGTAAGTCCTTCGTGATATTGCATTGTCGAACGTCTAGCTTGAACTCAGTAATGAACCCAAGTGAACTTGTTCAAAGTAAACAAATGTCGAACTTGAATTAGAACTCGAGAATTGCTCGAGGCGTAAGTCCTTCGTCTACCTCGAACTCGACGATGAATCGAAGTAAATTTGTTCAAAGTAAGATAATCGAAGTGGACTTACTCGAGATGAATTTGATCTCGTTGTTTGTTTCTTAAGGGGTCAAGGTGGCCCCCCAATTCTTCTAATCTGCATAAGGTTTAGAGGAATTTTTAGGGTTAAGAAGTTCTTTGGTTCGAGCTCTTTAGTTCGAGTGAGATTATTCAGGTCGCTTTTTTCTCTTCTTTTTTTTTGAAAGGACCATTTCAGGTCACTTGTTTTGGCACGATCATTTCAGTTCGTTCGGTTTTGAAGAGACCATTTCAGATTGCTTGATTTGAAGAGACCATTTCATATCGCTTGTTTTTGAAGAGGAGCTCATTTCAGATCGCCCCCTTTTCAGAAGAGACCATTTTAGGTCATTTGGTAAGAACAAGAGGATGAAGTTTTTTATTAGAATAACTTTAACTTTACAAAAGGAATAAAGATGGACCTCGATCGAGAGACTTATTTTGATTTCACAAAGATGAGCTAGTTTGGCTCTGCTCGAGGTCGTTGGACTCGGTTAGAGTTTTGTTTTGGGGGGCGGCTGCACTCGAGGTCGAGCTGCCTACGTACCCTTTTGAGGGGGATTAAGCCATTTCGTAGTTCGATTATGGGGTGTACTTTCTAGTGAAAGTACTTTTTGAGGTTGATGATGTTCCAGGGTCATAGTTCAGGTTTATGGGTTTCTACCGACTTGAGTCGGTAGACCCCGTTCTTCACAATATGAACGACCTGGTAGGGGCCTTCCCACTTCGCCCCTAACTTCCCAGCATGTTCTTCCTTTTTATGGTCGAACACCTTCCGTAAGACGAGCTCTCCTACTTGAAACCTTCGGTTTTAATCTTGGAGTCATAGTAGCGAGCCGCGGCTTGTTGGTAGTTCTGGATTCGGGCTAGTGCGAGGTTTCTCCTTTCATCGATGAGATCAAGCTCATCTGTTATCATCTGATTATTGAGTTCCTCCTGCTGTGGGCATTCCTTTTGGCGAATGCTGGACACGAGGATCTCGGCTGGTACTACCGCCTCGATACCATACGCTAGCGAGAAGGGAGTCTCGCCAGTGGATTTGTGAGGGGTAGTCCGGTATGCCCAGAGTACGGCTGGGAGCTCTTCACTCCAGCTTGACTTGCACTCATCGAGTCTTTTCTTGAGATTGTTAATGATCGCTTTGTTGGATGCTTCCGCCAGTCCATTTCCTTGGGGGTAATGGGGCGTTGAATAAGTCAGTTTGATGTTCCAAGTTCTACAGAACTCTTTGAACTTATTTGATATGAACTGAGGCCCGTTATCAGTGACGATCTCATGGGGTCGCCCTTGTCGGCAAATGATGTTTCGCCATACGAACTCCTTTACGTGGATGTCTTTGATTTTTTGGTATGACTCCGCTTCGATCCATTTGGTGAAGTAGTATGTCATCACCAATAGGTGCATAGCTTTCTTTTTGCCCGATGCGACCAAGGGTCATACGATATCTATACCCCATCGCATGAATGGGTAAGGCGATGAGATCGAAGATAATTTCTCCGATGGCTGATGGAATATCGGGGCGTGTTTTTGGCATTTGTCGCACTTATTGGAGAAAGACTCACATTCGGCGGCCATGGTTGGCCAAAAGAAGCCTTGTCTTTTGATTCAAGGCGAGGCATGCCTCTTCTGGATCTTTCAACTGGCGCTTTAGGCACTAGAAGGAGTGCCTGATCGCTGACGATCCGAAGGGCGTGGCCTACCTGCTAAGGCATTTTAAGCTTGCATGCGTTCAGCTCCCGGCCGTCGGGGACATAGCCCTCGGTGAATCTTACACCGAGATGATGTCGGCCATTGGAAAGATAGCGATTACGTCCCCTTGCTCTTTATTTCTCTGTGGCGATGCTTTGTTTTGAACTTAGCTTTTATCATATGTATATTTTTGTGTGTAGTCTCTGGAAGCTACGAATAGGTTCGTGGCCAGATCTGAGCGCGAGCTACGCGACGTACCGCAGGCAAGCGAGCTGGAGTCCGTCAAGAAGACGGTGAGCGACCTGAACGAGCAGATGCAGGAGGCCTTGGCTCGGGAAGAGGAGCTGAAGAAGAAGCTGGCCGGGTTCGAAGGAGTGGAAGCTCGGCTGATGATCCTCGAGAACAAGGAGGAAGACCTCACGCCAAATCTTAACATGGCCGTGACTCAAACTCTGGCCGTGGAAGAGGCGAGCCGAGCTGCGGATACGCGGGTTGTGCAGTGCCGAGCTGACTTGGAAAAGGTCCTCGCCGGTCGGGAGCTTGACATCAAAGTCGCGGCTCACAAGGTGAAGAAGGAGCTGAATGGCCAGTACCTTGAGATCCTCAAGGGAATTAAGGCGAAGGAAAGCCAGAGGAAGGTTGCGACAAGCGCTGAGATCAGGCTCCAAGAGGCCTTGGCCAACATCAAGCTTATCGCCGAGCTGGCTTCCGGCGATTTGGACCTGACCCAGGAAGTGCTGGCGTTGGCCGAGAAGAAACGAGTGGCGAGGGAGGAGATGAACGCTGCGGCGGTATCTGACTTCAGCATTAGCAAGCTGAATCTGCCGGCAATGTCGGATGATTCAGTGATCTTGGCGAACCCTCCGATGCTAACCGTTCCTCGCCTCGATCAGTACGTATCGAACCTCCCGACTGGGATTAGCTCAAGAGTGAGTGACGAGCTCGAGGGTCAGCTCAATGAGGAGGAGGCGGCTACCGGCGATCAGGCGGAGGATGGAGACAAAGCTTCTTCGCCGTCAAAATAATTCTAAGTCCTTTGTTGCTGCCTGAAAGGGCCTTTAATTTCTTTTTTTGAACCTTTGTTTTCCAAAGGGGCTTTTTATTTATGTTGGTATTGTCTCTGGTGGGCTTTTTTTTTATGAACTCGAGGACATCGTGTCCTCTCTTCTTTATGAACTGTTTTCGTTTATTTTCGTGCCTTAGTCGAATTTTTACTGTCGTAATAGCTCGAGCCTAGATGGGGGTCGAAGCAAGCAGCTCAGTTTGAATTGCCTTAGGAAATCGTTTTAACAATTTCTAAGTAAACAATTACCGAACTCGAACCAGAATTGCTAGAGGCGTAAGTCCTTCGTGATATTGCATTGTCGAACGTCTAGCTTGAACTCAGTAATGAATCCAAGTGAAATCGTTTTAACCACTTCACGAGCTTCTACATCTGCTGATCATGTGCCTGCTCATGCTGCTAGTGCTGATGATTTTGAGTCCTTTCATGAACAGCTGTTCCTGCAGAAGACAGCCTATAGTACATCAGCATGTACCTGCTCCACGACGTCGAGGTTCTCCCACTCATGCGACTTCCAGTAGCTCTGGTCGCCAATATGCTGGTATTGATGATGAGACTTCAGAGAGTGAGGGTTTCTGATTCTGGTTCCACATTCTCCATGACTTTGGTTATGTACCTTTCACTTTTCTTTTTCTTTTTCTCTTGAGTCATTTTGATGTTTTTCTTGAGTCTATGTCAGTACTTTTACTCCGGGATTGATGTATTTTGCTTCTATGACTATCTGTTGCTTTGATTTCTGCGTTTTCTTTCGTTATTATAGCTTACAGGTTGAGTTTTAGTGATTTATCACGGAACAGATGCTATCTGTGAAAATGTTCAGAACAGACTCGCAGTGTGTCGAACGACACGGTCCTGAGTGTTGATCGATTCACCCATCCATCGCATTGCATCGATCGTTGCGGTCCTGTGCATCGATCGACGCAGTTACGAGAGAGGTAAAAATCGCCATAACACAAGTACATTCAATCCATTTTTCTTCTTTTACCAATCCTAAGCTTGATGCCACTGGGGACAGTGTGTTTCAAATGTGGGAGAGGTGGTACTGACATAATCTTTTTCTTTTTTTAGAGTCAGTTTTGTCTGTTTTATGAGTCAAAACAGTTTAGCAAGAAACAATGAATTTTTGAGGAGATCACCACACTTGCAGGAACTTAAGTAACCATTGGAATGAGCTTGCAGATGATCTATGACTATTAGAAAACCCAACACAAACCAGCCTACTGAGGACACCCATATCACTTCAGATATTCAGAGAATCCATTACTGACTTTACCTTTAACTTGACTTAATTTTCTCACCTATGGGCTTGGTATACTTTGAGTCGGATTCCTCTGTTAGTCCTGACACAGCTTGTAACCTTGTCCAAGTATGGTTCCCTTCTCCCCTTCCTTAAAGTAAAAAAAAAAGAAACATCGGATGAGCTAGTAACTCCAAAGTGATCACAGAAGTGGTAGAGACCCCTATTACTTCTTGTGCATTCATGGAATGTGTCCAAAGTACACCCCAATGCGGGAAGAGCACTGATAAAAAAAATGATACCCAATGGGAAAAATCAGTTGCTAAGGAAGGAAAAGGAGAATAAAGGAACCAGAAAATGATAGTATGGTGGTCAGGTACTAACAGAGTAAGAATCCATGTGTTCTTTGATCGATACTCCCTATGATGAGCTTATCACCCTAGGTGAGACCGCACTTATTAGATTATAGAAGTCAGTATGGTGAATTTGAATGCTCCGAATGTGATTGCAGAGTTTACTTAGGACAGTTGCTAAGTGTGGGGGAAGTATATGTTGGTCTTGATGTGTGCATGTGCATTTTTCATGTGGCTTACTAAGGGGAATCTGAGTGTGGTACTTCTTAGATGAAACGAGTTTCTGAAGTTTTCAAACTTCTTCACCTCATTTTGGTTTTCTGTTTTGCTTGAGGGCAAGCAAGGGCTAAGTGTGGGAGAGTTGATATATCATGGTTTTTACCTGTTTTAAGCCATGATATAAGTATATATTAGAGTGTTTTGTAGTGTCTTTCGAGTCTTTTCAGTTATTTATTAGGTCTACACATGTTTGGGGGATTTTGGAAGATATTGGCGCTTATTGGGCAAGATTTGGAGCTAAAGCCGTAAGGAGCAGAAGTCACCTTCTGAGTTTGCACCAAGCGTCGACCGATGCACGTTTACATCGATCAACACAGTTCCCAGATTCGTAAATTCCAGTGCATTAATGAAGAATTCAAGAATTGCACTGTTGACCCAAAAGTTTCAGTATTTACAAAAGAGACCCAAGACGTGTTTTACACTTTATATTAGGGTTTTTGTGTTTTGTTTTGATTAGACATTCATACTTTTAGCTAGAGAGGGTTTTTGAGAGCTTGAGGCTGATATGTGTTGGAATTATGTCCGGTAATCTCTGTACTGTCTCTAGAAAGTAAGAGTATGTCAATGATCAGACATAAGTCATATAATACTGGGGTCATGATGGCTTGCTAGAGTCCGCTCATGATCTATAAGTCTTGGATTTATTGCCTTTATTATATGATCCCATATGGGTCACACGCCTAAGCTAACAGGAAACTATGAGGGAACGGTTCAGCAGAAGTACGGTAAAAGTGCTAGGCATTTACTATACTTAGAGAGATTAAAGGGCCTGATTAAATCTAAGGGATTTAATCAGACTGGGAATTGGGCCCAAAAGCCCAACTGAACTAGACAAGGGTTTTATAATTAAAACTTGACCTAGCTCTCTTTTTCCGAACTCTCTCTGCGCCTCTCCACTCTCTCTCTCTGCGCCTCCCTCTCTCTGGTCTAGCAGCCATTTTTCCTGAAGTGTGCGTGTGTGAGCCTTTGGAGGAACAACCTCTTGGTGGTTCTGCTGATCTCTGACTCATACCTGATTCTTCCGCTGCATAACAAGGTATTTCGAGATCCCCTAATGATTCTGAATGAGAACCTAGATCCAATATGTTTAGTTGAGTTTAATCTGACAGAATTAAACCAGGACAAACACTAAACAATCCTTCAGTGGTATCAGAGCCATTGGTTCTATTAGGATTTCTTGTTAGAATCATGTTTAGGTTGTTTAGAAGTGTTTGAATCAATCTTTGCTTGAAATTGATAAGTAAAACACTTAAGAAACAAAGTTAAAAACCCTAAACTAAAATCGCATGATCCGATCCTTTTTGGAAAGGTATGCGTCGGAGTGTTGATCGCCAAAGGATCACACGTCCGGATCGGATTGACGCACGGACCGATCGCTTTGCCGGATCGAGTCGCGTGGTCGTTCCGATCGCGAGAGATGGACCGATCGCGTCCCGCCTCTCTCGGCCCGAGCCGGCTGTCCCGATCGTGTCTCGTCCCTCGATCGCGTGAAGCTTGCGACTCGGTCGTGATCGGTTCACGTGATCAATCGGTCGGTTCGGTTTGGTTTATGGTTCGGTTTAATATAATTAAAATTTAATCGTCACGGTTTACAGACTTAATAAAATTTATTAAATATGGTTAAACCGTAATAAGAAATCCAATGTCGTTTAAAATTGGATTTAGTGCCTAAACCAGTGGTTTTCTAATTTGATTTGGTTGGACCAAATAAATTGAGAAAATCCGGTTTAGTAAATAACCGGTTAACAATTGTGGTTATCGTAGTAATTAATCTTGGTTAGACCAATTTTAATGAACCAGACCGGTTATGTCATTTAATTGGGCAATTGGGTTATGCCTTGGACATAGACCAATTCTTGGGCCTTGGGCCAAGAAGTTAAAACAATTGGGCCAGTTATTTGAGTCTCTTCTTCAGATTTAATTTAAAATTCATTTAATAATTAAAATTTGATTTTAAAATTAATCAGTTTCCAAAATTTCAAATTAGAAAGTTTCTTAGAATAGAAGTTTCTAGATTTGCATGTTTTGGATATTTAGGAAATTTCTATAGTTAGAAAGTTTCCAATTTTAGGAAGTTTCCAATTATAAAAGTTTCCAAAACAGTAGGTTTCCCAAAATGAAAAGTTTTCCAAAATAGTAATCTTCTATTTTGGGATGAATTTTTTAAGAAAACCTATAAACCTCAAACAATATCAAGCGTTGGATGTCTTGTCCAGTCTATGTCAGCTGTTGAAACCCATTCAATTGTACACATGGCCTTACAGTGTGAGGGTGTCTATCTTTTGCGTGGGTAAGACAGTTTGTGATTCATTAATGTCATTGGGAGTCCCAGACATTAGTGATTACATGACTGTATAGTCTGGTTTTCTTGACTGGGTCATCGGGAGTCCCGGACCTTGAGACATCAGAGTGGATTGGGCCTCGGGCCCAGATTCACAACCAAGAGTTATATCACGGATATAATTAGCCGAAATAGGGCTTACCGATATAAGCTAAGGTTGGGTGACGGCCAGTGGGCCACTTTGATCTTAGTTATATGTGGATCTTGGAATCATTATATTCTTTTGAGGGTAACTAATGTTATTGAATATAATGCGAGTTTACTCATATTGAACATATAAACTAAAATCCTTTTTATCTTAAATTTCAGCAATGACTACAACAAGCACACAAAACACATTCTCAATCCGGTCTGTTCTCGACAAGGAGAAGCTGACTGGAACAAACTTCCTGACATGGTCAAGGAACTTGAGGCTGGTCCTCAAGCAGGAGAAGAAGGAATATGTCCTTCGTGATCCCCTCCCCGAGAGGCCTCCAAACAATGCCGCCAGGAATCTGCACAATGCTTGGGAAAGGCATTCGTAAGATGAAAATGATGTCTATTGCCTGATGTTGGCAACCATGACTCCTGAATTGCAAATGCAGTTCGAGAGTGTGCTGTCGCCCATCGAGATAATGGCAAGCCTGAAATTGCTTTTTCAGGAGCAGGCAAGAACTGAGAGGTTCCAGACTGTTAAGAACCTCTTAGACTGCAAAATGGCTGCAAGTGCGGCAGTGAGTCCTCATGTCTTGAAGATGATGGGTTATCTCGATCATCTTCAGAAAATCGACTGCCCTATCAGCCAGGAACTTGCCTGCGACATCGTTCTGCAGTCTTTACCTGCAAGCTATGATCAGTTCATCCTGAACTTCAATATGCATGGCTTGAGTAAGACATTGCCTGAGCTTCACGGAATGCTCAAGACTGCAGAGCCCAACTTGAGGAAAGCCAAGGACCCCAACGTGCTTATGGTGCAAAAGGGCAAGGGCTTTAAGAAATCCTCTGCCAAGGACAAGGGAAAGGCTAAGGCTGTTCAAGTCTCGGACAAGGACACGCCAAAGCCCAAGCCCAAGTCCAAGGCTGGGCCTACTGACATCTGCAGGTTCTGCAAAGAACCAGGGCATTGGAGGAGAGAATGTAAGAAATTCCTGGAAGGTCTAAAGGAATTGAAGAAGAAGACTCTGGAGACTTCTTCATCAGGTATTTTTGTTATAGAAGTTAATACAACTACTTCTGATAATACCTCATGGGTTATGGATACTGGTTGTGGGGCTCATATTTGTACTAATATGCAGGCACTCAGCAACAGTAGGAGGCTGAAGCAAGGACAAGTGGAGCTACGAGTTGGGAATGGAGCGAAAGTTCCTGCACTAGCTGTAGGCACATACTTGTTGACTTTACCTTCGGGATTGGTTTTAGAACTAAATAACTGCTATTTTGTACCTGCGATAAGCAGAAATATTATTTCAGTTTCTTTGTTGGATTTGGAAGGTTATGATTTTTCAGTTAAGAATAAATTATGTTCCTTCAATCGCAATAATTTGTTCTATGGTTGTGCCCCTCTTACGAATGGGCTTTACATACTTGATCAATCCGCACCAATTTATAACATTAATACCAAACGGTTCAAACCTAATGAGGAGAACCGAACGTTTCTATGGCATTGTCGTTTAGGGCACATCAGTGAGAAACGCATTAAGAGGCTCCATTCGAATGGACTTCTTGGCTCATTTGACTTTGAGTCATGTGAGAAATGCGAATCCTGCCTGATGGGTAAAATGACGCGGGCCCCCTTTAATAAACCCAGCGAGAGGGCCAGTGACTTATTGGGCCTGATACACACTGATGTGTGTGGCCCAATGTCCACAAATGCAAGAGGAAACTATCAGTACTTCATTACCTTCACTGATGATTTCAGCAGGTATGGATATGTTTATTTAATGAAACATAAGTCTGAATCGTTTGAGAGATTCAGAGAATTCCAAAATGAAGTACAGAACCAACTTGGCAAAAGCATTAAAGCTCTTCGGTCCGACCGAGGAGGAGAATACTTGAGCCAAGAGTTCAGTGATCATCTGAGAGAGTGTGGGATAGTTTCCCAACTCACTCCTCCTGGAACACCTCAATGGAATGGTGTGTCTGAGAAGAGGAATCGGACCTTATTGGATATGGTTCGGTCTATGATGAGTCACACAGACCTTCCAATATCCCTTTGGGGATATGCTCTGCTAACAGCAGTGTTCACTCTAAATAGAGCGCCATCAAAAGCAGTAGCTAAGACACCATATGAATTATGGACTGGAGAAACTCCAGTGCTGTCTTATCTTAGAATTTGGGGTTGTGAAGCCTATGTCAAGAGATTAATCTCTGACAAGCTTACACCAAAGTCTGATAAATGCTACTTCATTGGTTATCCGAAGGAGACCAAGGCTTATTACTTCTACCTACGATCCGAGAACAAGATTTTTGTTGCCCGGGATTGTAATTTTCTTGAGAGGGAGTTTCTCTCTAAGAAAAACAGTGGGAGTAAGGTACTGCTTGAAGAAATTCAAGATGAACAGGATACTGCTCAACCTAATGAGGAAGAGCAGCAGGAGGACCTACAAGAAATTGTAGAGCCTGAACCTGTGGTACATGAAGTTCGAAGATCCGGGAGGATCCGTCACGAACCCGAGAGATATCAAGGATTCCTCGTGACTAACTGTCATGATCTTCTGATCATTGATGGTGATGAACCATCGAACTTCAATCAAGCCATGATGGGCCCAGATTCCTCTAAGTGGCGTAAGGCCACTGATTCTGAAATGGACTCCATGTCGGTCAACCAAGTGTTTTCGTTGGTTGACTTACCCGCTGGTGTAAAAGCCATCGAGTGCAAATGGATCTTCAAGAAGAAGATTGACGTGGATGGAAAT
This sequence comes from Orychophragmus violaceus, assembly GCA_030180135.1. Classification (NCBI taxonomy): domain Eukaryota; kingdom Viridiplantae; phylum Streptophyta; class Magnoliopsida; order Brassicales; family Brassicaceae; genus Orychophragmus; species Orychophragmus violaceus. Next base: position 74,007,790 of record CM058232.1, read on the forward strand.
GTCCAGATTTATAAAGCCAGGTTGGTGGCAAAAGGTTTCAGGCAAGTTCACGGTGTGGATTATGATGAAACCTATTCTCCAGTGGCTATGATGAAATCTATTCGGATTCTACTAGCAACTGCAGCTTTTCATGATTATGAAATTTGGCAGATGGACGTGAAAACCGCCTTCCTGAATGGAATTCTGGAAGAGGATGTGTATATGACACAACCTGACGGTTACATAGATCCAAAGAATGCTGGGAAAGTATGCAAGCTTCATAAATCCATTTATGGATTGAAGCAAGCATCGAGGAGCTGGAATCTTCGTTTTGATGAAGCGATCAAGCAATTTGACTTCATCAGAAACGAAGAAGAACAATGCGTGTATAAGAAGACTAGTGGGAGCAAGATAGTATTTCTTATTCTGTATGTCGATGACATACTGCTTCTCGGAAACAACGTACCAATGCTGCGGTCGGTAAAGGACTGGCTTGGAAGTTGTTTTTCCATGGGTGAAGCCGCATACGTTCTTGGAATCCGGATCTACCGGGATAGATCTAAAAGGCTGATAGGCTTGTGTCAAGATTCATACATTGACAAAGTCCTGCATAGATTCAGCATGGCAGATTCCAAGAAGGGCTTCACGCCAATGGTACATGGCACAACGCTAAGCAAGAAGCAGAGCCCTACGACGGCTGCTGAGCTTGAGCGCATGAAGAATATTCCTTATGCATCTGCAATAGGATCTATCATGTATGCCATGATCTGTACTCGTCCTGATGTTGCTTATGCATTGAGCATGACGAGTAGATACCAGTCAAATCCAGGTGAAAACCACTGGATTGCCGTCAAGAATATCCTGAAGTATCTAAGATATACTAAGGATAAGTTCTTGGTGTACGGCGGAAGTGATGTGCTTGAAGTCAGTGGATTCACGGACGCAAGTTTCCAGACAGACCAAGATGATTTCCGGTCACAGTCCGGTTATATCTTTTGTCTGAATGGCGGTGCAATCAGTTGGAGAAGCTCCAAGCAAGACACCGTTGCTGATTCCACTACAGAAGCTGAATATGTCGCCGCCTCAGAAGCAGCGAAGGAAGCTGTTTGGATAAGAAAGTTCATTATTGAACTAGGTGTGATACCGAATGCAGCTGAGCCTCTGGCACTGTTTTGTGATAACAATGGTGCTATAGCTCAGGCAAAGGAACCAAGATCACACCAGAAATCCAAGCATATACTAAGAAGATTTCACTTGATACGTGATATCATTAATAGAAAGGAAGTCAAGATCAGCTGAGTTCCGACAGATGATAATGTCGCTGATCCATTGACAAAGCCACTCCCAAGGCCTAAGCTCGAGTACCTGACTGAAGCTGTAGGCATTAGAGACATTGAAATGTAATCTAAATTTGAGTGGGAGTTTGAGGGCTTTATTTAGTTATTGATATGTTCTTGTAAAACATTTGAGATGTTTAATAATAAAATTATTTTTCAAGATTATTTTAACTGTGATGAAATAATCGTTCCAAAATGATATGAACCATTTTATAGGTCATCGAAGTAAGTGACTTGATCTTGAGTCATCAAAGTCATTTAGCTTGATCATGAGACCCTATATTTGATAGATGGCTTATATCATCCTGTCCCTAGTCGAAGGTTGTTGAAATTGGAACACCAACAACCGCGTGAGACTAGATTGGTATGTGACTTATGACAAAGTCTCAGGATGTCATAGATGCACGGCATCAAAGTCAGTACATAGGTGTATGTTGGGGTACATACGACCGGACATGACCCGCTTATAAGAACTCTTCAGGATATTTATATCTGTGTCATAAGAGATTCTTACTACGACTATAGAGTATAGTCCTTAGACCTGAGTTCGCATGCATGTGACTGCACATCAACTGATGCGCTTTGATCATTGTCTAACGCTGTCGTTAAGCGATAGTTATAAGGACCTTGTTTGGGTGTATTATGAAATGAGTAGTTTACAGTGATGGAACAAGACGGGATTTGTCCCTCCAATATAAATGGAGTGAATATCTCTAGGCCAATCGGAGATTTGAATACTGGAAAATGCATGGCCATGCTCAAACGGACTGTCCCGAGTCGTTTGGATTGTCAGTATCAAATCAGAGTCCGATGAACATTATTAGGCTTTATAAGGATGACACTCATCTTGCCTTATGACTAATCGAGATATTGAGACAAAAGGAATATGAATACATAGATTCCAGTACAAGTGGGAGATTGTTGGAATTATGTCCGGTAATCTCTGTACTGTCTCTAGAAAGTAAGAGTATGTCAATGATCAGACATAAGTCATATAATACTGGGGGTCATGATGGCTTGCTAGAGTCCGCTCATGATCTATAAGTCTTGGATTTATTGCCTTTATTATATGATCCCATATGGGTTACACGCCTAAGCTAACAGGAAACTATGAGGGAACGGTTCAGCAGAAGTACGGTAAAAGTGCTAGGCATTTACTATACTTAGAGAGATTAAAGGGCCTGATTAAATCTAAGGGATTTAATCAGACTGGGAATTGGGCCCAAAAGCCCAACAGAACTAGACAAGGGTTTTATAATTAAAACTTGACCTAGCTCTCTTTTTCCGAACTCTCTCTGCGCCTCTCCTCTCTCTCTCTGCGCCTCCCTCTCTCTGGTCTAGCAGCCATTTTTCCTGAAGTGTGCGTGTGTGAGCCTTTGGAGGAACAACCTCTTGGTGGTTCTGCTGATCTCTGACTCATACCTGATTCTTCCGCTGCATAACAAGGTATTTCGAGATCCCCTAATGATTCTGAATGAGAACCTAGATCCAATATGTTTAGTTGAGTTTAATCTGACAGAATTAAACCAGGACAAACACTAAACAATCCTTCAATATGTTCTTGTACTGCTTTTTGGAGAAGATTTCGAACCCCTTTTTATTCTCTACTCTTTTATTAATGCAATTTATTCATATTATGATTTATGTTTCATTGATCATGTCTAAGTAGATTCATTGTTAGGTTTAGGGATTCTCATTAGGGATTTCATGACTTACAAGATAAAATCAATCAGTTAAGGATTCATAACTTGTTAGTTCGTCAACCTGAATTGCACTTAATACTAGTTTCTAACCTGATCACTTAGAATCTAGATCTAGGGTTTATAAATTGACACGAAATGTAATTTAAAATCTGATCTATTTAGGTTGAGCAATTTAAATATCTGCAAAGAAATTTGGTTTAATTAAATTGCAAACTAATCGAACATTAGTTTAATCTGTTAGGAATTGCAAAGAAATTTGGATTTCTAGGGTTTAGACTTAGTGAATTCTCGCAACGAAAGTTGGTTAGTTCTATATCTATGTTTGAGTTTTAGAATGGTTCTTAATTCAATCATGGCTGATATTTGATCTACTTGGCATGATTTCCTGAGAACTCCCTTGACCTATCGCTTTTAGTATATGATAAACAAACCGATATTTGCTACTGATTTACTTTCTGTTTTTGTTTAATATTCTTGACTACATCGCCTAGCTTAACTCGACATTCTACAATCTATCGCAAGATTTCTTGATTCTTTGTGGTTCGATCCCTACATACTATATTTTCATGTGCACTTGCAGTGTAACTTAGGGAATTCAACTCTGAGCATATCAATCCCTCATGAGCTGCAATGCTCGGTAGAGGAGTGAATCTCCGCACAAAGCAGTAATAATATGTGGCGGATCTAACCTAACTGACGACATCAATGGTGTATTCACGCCCACAGCAATGAAGGACACAAAAATCCATGGAATGTGTCCAAAGTACACCCCAATGCGGGAAGAGCACTGATAAAAAAATGATGCCCAATGGGAGAAATCAGTTGCTAAAGAAGGGAAAAGAGAAGAAAGGAACCAGAAAAAGACAGTTTGGTGGTTAGGTGCTAACAGAGTAAAAATCCATGTGCCCTTTGATCAATATTCCCTAGGTAAGACAACACTTAATAGCTTATAGAAGTCAGTAGGGTGAATTTGAATGCTCTGAATGTGATTGTGGATTTTACTCAGGACAATTGCTAAGTGTGGGGGAAGTATATGTTGGTCTTGATGTCTGCAGGTGCATTTTTCATGTGGCTTACTAAGGAGAATCTAAGTGTGGTACTTCTAAAATGAAATGAGTTTCTGAAGTTTTCAAACTTCTTCACCACATTTTGGTTTTTTGTTTTGCTTGAGGGCAAGCAAAGGCTAAGTGTGGGAGAGTTGATATATCATTGTTTTTACATGTTTTTAGCCATGATATAAGTATATATTCGAGTCTTTTGTAGTGTCTTTCGAGTCTTTTCAGGTGTTTATTAGGTACATGCATGTTTGGAGGATTTTGGAAGATATTGGAGTTTATTGGGCAAGTTTTAGAGCTAAAACCGTAAGGAGCAGAAATGACTATCTCGGAGCGACCTCAACGTCGATCGATGCTACCTTGGCATCGATCGATGCAGACCCGCGCTAGCTCATTAATGAGAGATTTCAAGATTTGCAGTTTTGCCCCAGAAAATTCCAGTGTTTACATAAGAGACCCAAGACGTGATAAACACTTTATAATTAGGTTTTTGGTGTTTTGTTTAGACTACACGTTCATACTTTTAGCTAGAGTGAGTTTGAGAGTTTTGGGGCTGATCTTACCTTGTACTGCTTTGGTTTTGGAGAAGATTTCGAACCCCTCTTATTTCTCTACTCTTTTATTTATGCAATTTATTCATATTATAATTTATGTTTCATTGATCATGTCTTAGTAGATTCATAGTTAGTTTAGGGATTCTCATTAGGGATTTCATGACTTGCTAGATTTAATCAATTAGTTAGGATTCATAACTTGATTAGTTCTTCAACCTGAATTTTGCTTAATACTAGTTTCTAATCTGATCACTTAGAATCTAGACTTAGGATTTATAAATTGACACGAAAGTGTGATTTAGAATCTGAACTATTTAGGTTGAGCAATTTAATTATCTGCAAAGAAATTTGGTTAAATTGAATTGTGAACAAATCAAACCTGCACTTAAGGCTAGTTTAATCTGTTAGGAATTGCAAAGAAATTTGGATTTCTAGGGTTTAGACTTAGTGAATTCTCGCAACGAAAGTTGGTTAGTTCTACATCTGTGTCTGAGTTCTAGAACCGTGCTTAATTTGATCTTGACTGATAATTGATCTGCTTGTCTTGATTTCCTGAGAACTCCCTAGACTTAGCGCTTTTAGTATATTGATAAAACCAACTGACTTGCTTTCTGATTTAGTTTCTGATTTAGTTTATTTATTTCTGATTTGCATCACCTAGGTTAATTCGAAGTTCTATAATCTATCGTAAGATTTCTTGAGTCTCTGTGGTTCGACCCCTAGATACTACATTTGCATGTGAACTTGCAGTGTAACTTAGGGAATTAAACTCTGAGTATATCAAGTTTTTGGCGCTGTTGCCGGAGACTTTTTTGAGTCTTCGATAGATTTGAATTTAGAGTTTGGACTAGGTTTTCGTTTTTGTTTTTGGTTACTAATTTTCTGTTTTTCTTTTTTTCTTTGCCTGTTTCAGGTTTGACGCTTTGCATCGATCGACACTCATTTGAATCGATCCACACAAAGAGAATTCGTACTGAATCGATCGACGTGGTCCTGTGCATCGATCGACGCTTGACGATTACCAACGGTTTTTGCATAATCGCGATATCAGAAGTAATCCGGACAAGAAACTCGTGAATCTCAGACTTAAGGAACTTGCAAGGTTGGAAATAATGAACAGAAAGGCTCAGAGACTAGTTAAGAAAAAAAAATAATAATAATAATAATAATGAACAGAAAGGCTCAGAGACCAGTTAAGATGGCTAACCTGAATGCTGCGCCTTTGATTTTGATTCAAGATGCTGAAGGTGTTCTGAGGGATTTGCAGAATAATCCTTATAATGCTCAGGGACAGAGGATTGATGCTGAGGGAAATGTGATTGAACAGCAGATTGTTCAACCTGAGCAAGAAGCTCAAGGTGGAGGAGATGGTGAACAAGGAAATCCATAACCAGAAGCGCCACCTAGAGCACCAGAGCCTCTTGTTAGGAGGACACTAGCTGATTACAACAGGCTAATAGGTATGCGATTGTACCTCCTGCTTTTCCGCGGAATGATTTTGAGCTCAAGACTTCCTACTACACGCTTGTTGGACATCACATTTTCTGTGGACTCCCACATGAGCAGCCTATGGATCACATCGAGGACTTTGAGTCCTTAGTCACTGGGATGAAGCATAATGGAGTGAGCTATGACTACTTACACTGCAAGCTTTTTCCTCATTCTCTTAGAGGAGAAGCTGATAATTGGCTGAAGCAGATTTCACCTGGGACTCTGACTACTTGGGATGCAGTGAAGAAGAAGTTTCTGCGAGATTTCTATGATGATGCTAGATCCGATCAACTTAGACAAGATCTCTTGACTTTTAAGGGATCTACAGAGCCCTTGAAAGCAGCTTGGGTGAGATTCAGGATGTACCATAGAGATTGCCCTCATCATGGTTTCTCTGAGGTTCAGCTGTGGGGCATCTTCTTCAGAGGAGTTGATTTGTGGTACCTGATGGCTCTAGATGCAGCAAGAAATGGTAACTTTAACACTAAGTATCCAGAGGAAGCTAATGAGCTGATTGAGAACTTGGTTACTAGTAATAGTGTCAAGAATGCTGATATGGAGTGGAAGAAGTCTGGTGGCAAAGTTGATAGCTCACAAATAGCTGAAATGAAGAACAAGATTGATTCTGTTCATAGTCTTCTGATTGGGAAGAAGAGTGTTCACTTTGCTCAGGGTGTTAAAGAATTTGAGGCTGATGGAAGCTGCGAAGAAGAGGATGTGAGTGGGGTTGGTTTTCAGGGCAACAGATTTGGAAACCAGCAAGGCAAAGGTGGCTACAATGGAATGGGTCAGAGAAGTACCTTCACATGTAATCAAAACTTCTCTGGTTTCATTCCTAATCCTAAGTACCAGAAGCCTTATCAGAGTACTAGCAGCCCTAGAAACAACACTACAAGCTTTATCAGAAACTATTGATCTTCATCATTTCAGCTCCTCCTCAAAATGAGCAGAATGATAAGATGATGGGACTGTTGGAGCAACTTCTGGAAGGACAGCAGAAGAGTACAGTGGACTTTAATGGGAAAATAGATGCTCTGTACTTGGATCTCAATGGGAAGATAGATGCCTTGAGCACTCATGTGAAGAAGTTGGATGTTCAAGTTGCACAAATTGTTGGGTCTGTTAAGAGGCAAGATGGATCTCTCCCGGGACGAACTGATGCTAATCTTAAGTACCAGTGCAATGCAGTCACGTTGAGAAGTGGCAAAGAGGTAGCTCCTGCTTAGAAAAAGTAGCTAGTTTGGAGGAAATAGTCGAGATTGAAGAAATGGAAGATGAGATCCGTGAGTTTTGCACTGCGATTACCGATGCACCTCAGCATCAATCGACGCAGATCGTGAACGAGGACAGTGAGCCTAAGCTCGACGCAGAGATCGTTACGAAATCACCTAGCATCGATCGACGCAATACTGATGTCGATCGACGCAAAGCGAATCAGGAGAAAGCAGACGCAGAAAAGCTGAAGAAAGCTGATGATAGGGTATACAAGCCTAAGGTTGCCTTTCCTAAGAACCCCAGGAAGTCTAAGTACGAGAGGCAGCTAGCCAAATGCAAGGATATCATGAACAAGGTGTTGAATAAGTGCATTTGATTGATTCTCTAAAGATTACTCATGTGATGAGAAGATGTCTTAAGGACATGCTTGATGGTAACATGACTGATGAAGAGACTGTAATGATGATCATAGAGGTGTGTAATGCTGTGATTCAAGGCAGGATTTCAGAGAAGTTGAAGGATCCAGGGAGCTTTGTGTTAGATTGTGGCATCTACAGGGACAGATTAGAGAGATCACTATGTGACCTTGATTCTAGTGTGAACCTTATACCTTACTCTATTACTGAGACACTTGGGATGACAGACTTTATGCCTACTAGGATCTCATTAGTCCTAGCTGACAAAACAGTCAGGATTCCTGAAGGAGTAATGGAAGATGTGCCAATCATGATTGGTAAATGTGTGATTCCTACTGACTTTGTGGTTCTGCAGAGGAACCAAAGGATCCACTGATGGTGTGATGATTGACTGTAAGAAAGGGACCATAATTCTGAATGTGGGTGATCTGAAGAAGAGTTTTGATATGGACAAGCTGGTGAAGAGACTAACCATCGATGGACAGACCTTCTATGTTGATACACTCAGTGATTTGGCTGCGGATTTCTTTAATAAGACACATGCTGAGGATCCACTGGAAAGAGCTCCGCTAAGCTCAGTATTGGAACTAGAGCATTTGCAAGACAAGCATGCAATCTGCTATGCGGGACTAATGGATTCTACAGAGAAAGTGATGCAGCTAGATGTGCAGGATGAGCCCTTTCATTGATCGATGCCACTAGTGCATCGATCGACGCAAGTCGTGAGCAACTGGGCAGAAGAAAAAGCCCCAAAAATTGAACTCAAACAGCTTCCATCTGGGCTAAGGTACGCGTTTCTTAGACCTAACTCGACCTATCCGGGGATTGTTAATGCTTATCTCGATAACGCAGAACTCACCTTACTGCTAAGCAAGCTGTGCAAGTATCGCAAAGCTCTTGGCTATTCTCTTGATGACATTTCAGGTATCTCTCCGGAGCTGTGCATGCATAGGATACATCTTGAGGATGAGACTAAGTCATTTGTTTAGCATCAGAGGAGGCTGAATCTGAATCTAAAGGAAGTGGCTAAGAAGGAGATTATGAAGCTGCTGAATGCTGGAATCATCTATCCTATCTCTGACAATGAGTGGGTCAGCCCAGTTCATGTTGTGCCTAAGAAAGGAGGTGTCACACTGGTGAAGAATGAGAAGAATGAGTTGATTCCAACAAGGAATGTGACTAGACATCAGATGTGCATAGACTACAAGAAGCTTAATGCTGCGACTAGGAAGGATCATTTCCCTTTGACCTTTATTGATCAGATGCTGGAGAGGTTAGCTAATCAACCTTACTATTGCTTCCTCGATGGGTATTCTGGCTTCTTTCAGATTCCCATCCATCCAGAGGATCAAGGGAAGACTACTTTTACATGTCCATATGGCACTTTTGCATACCGCAGAATGCCTTTTGGACTTTTTAATGCACCAGCCACCTTCAAGAGATGTATGATGTCCATTTTCACTGATATGATTGAGGACTTTATGGAGGTGTTCATGGATGATTTTTCTGTTTATGGGTCATCTTATCATGAGTGCTTAGATAATCTGTGAAAAGTGCTGGCTAGATGTGAGGAGAAGCACTTGGTTCTTAACTAGGAGAAGTGTCATTTCATGGTCAGAGATGGCATTGTTCTTGGGCACAGAGTATCTGAAGCAGGGATCGAAGTAGACCGCGCTAAGATTGAGGTTATGACCAGCCTTCAGGCGTCTGATTCTGTGAAGTCTGTGAGGATCTTTCTTGGACATGCTGGGTTCTACAAAAGGTTCATCAAAGATTTCAGTAAGATTGCTATACCACTAACTACTTTGCTATGTAAGGATGCGACATTTGAGTTCAATGCTGATTGCCAGACTGCATTTGAACATATCAAGCAAGCATTACTGAGTGCTGATAGGTCTAGTTTTAAACCCTATACTAAATGCAAGTGCACAGCGATGTATTTGTAGTACTTAGGGTATCGAATCCACAGGGACTCCGGTCAACGATAGATTTAGAACAGAAAAGATTAAACTAGGAGAAAGCAAATATGATTAGAAACTAAAAAGCAAAGCAGGAAAGTAAATCAGGTGAGTTTGTGAGCAAGGAAGCGAAGGCGTTAAGTCTAGGGAGTTCTCAGGAAATCAGGAACACAGGCAATCAATCAATCGAGATCTAATTAAGAACTGTTCTAGAACTCAAACACAGATATAGAATTAACCAACTGTCGTTGCGAGAATTCTCTAAGTCTAAGTGCAGCAATCCAAATTCCTTTGCAATTACTAACAGATTAAACCAGCTTTAATTCCAAGTTCGATATGTTCACAATCTAATTAAACCAAATTCCTTTGCGAGTAATTAAATTGCTCATCTAGGTTCTTTCTAGCTAATTAACCAACTGTCGTTGTATCAATCAACCTAACATCATAAATCTGGGTAGCTAATTCAGATTAAGCAGTAAGAACAATCCTAGATGAAGAACTAACAGATATGAATCCCTACAGATTTATTAACCTATAATTCCATGAAATCCCTAATGAGAATCCCTAAACCTAACAGGTAATCTACTCAGACATGTTCATCGAAACAGAAGACATCATGAATAGAAAACCAAATATTATAAAATCAAATAAAGAACTGGGGTTCGAAATCCTCTCTCTTTCGAGAGCCGGATCAGCCCCTAACTCTCTCTGAAAAAAAATAAAGCGTAAGTAAAGCGTAGCCTAAACAAGTGGCTAAAAACCCTAATATATAGTCTAAAACACGTCTGGGGGCCTTTTTGAAAGTCTGAAAAGTTTCTGGGTAAAAACTGTAATTTCTCTAAAATGCAGATTTTTGGGCGCAAAACTGCAACGACCGTTGCAAGGCGAAAACGCAGCCAGTGAACTCTGTGAAGTTTCTAAATAGTGCAGAATTGCTCCAAATGCTCCCAAAACGTCCAATAAGGCTCCAGATGTTCTTAAACCTGTAAACATACTAAAAAGACTCCAAAACATAATAAAAGACTCGATAAATAAGATATATACCATGGCTAAAATCCCTAAAATCCATGGTATATCAAGTGTTCCTATAGTGCAACCACCAGATTGGGATTTGCCTTTTGAGGTTATGTGCGATGCAAGTGATTTTGCTGTAGGAGCTATTCTGGGGCAAAGGAAGGACAAGCAGCTTCATGCTATCTATTATGCCAGCAGAACAATATATGATGCGCAAAGAAACTATGCCACTACAGAGAAAGAGTTGTTGGCAGTTGTCTTTGCCTTTGAGAAATATCGCCCCTACCTTGTTGGATCTAAGGTGATAGTGCACATTGATCATTCAGCTCTGAAGTATCTGATGCAGAACAAAGATGCTAAGCCAAGATTATTGAGATGGATTCTGCTTCATCAAGAGTTTATCATTGAGGTTAAGGACAACAAGGGAGTTGAAAATGGAGTTGATGACCATCTGTCAAGGATTAGGGTTGATGAAGACGTCCCCATTAATAAATTCTTGCCTGGGGAGAACGTCAACTTGACTGAGACAATGTTTAGGACGGACTTAGATAGGAAGATGCAGAACTATCGGATTATGCGCACTGCGTCGATCGATGCCACCTCGGCAACGATCGATGCAGGTATCGGGATTGAATCGATCGACGCGTACCTGTGCGTTGATCGACACAATGCGCCTACAAACCCAGAACCACTAAAGGTTCAGATTGGACACTACAACATTGATCGTTATGCTGTCGCGACGACCAATCGGCCCTGGTTTGCGGATATTGCTAATTACCTAGCTGCAGAGACTGAACCAGATGTGCCTAAGGGGTATGCTAAGAAGAAGTTCTTCAGAGAGCTCAGGAGATACTATTGGGATGAGCCATATCTCTACAAGCACTATTCAGATGGTATTTACAGGAAATGCATTGCAGAATCAGAGGTTCCAAATGTTCTATTTCACTGTCATGGTTCAGATTATGCTGGACATTTTGCTATTTTCAATACTGTGTCTCAGGTCCTGCAAGCAGGCTTCTGGTGGCCTACTATGTTCATAGACGCTCATACCTTTGTCTCTAAGTGCGATGTCTGTCAGAGGAGAGGGAAGATCAGTAAGAAGCATGAGATGCCTCAGAAATTCATCCTTGAGGTTGAGGTTTTCGAATGCTGGGGCATTGATTGTTGGGAATGTCCTGAAATCTACCGTACTATCTCTAGAAAGTATGATAAGTGTCGAGATCAGACATAAGTCATAAATACTGGGTGATCATGATGGCTTGCTAGAGTCCGCTCTTGATCTATAAGTTTAGGACTTATTACCAGTATTGTATGATCCCGAAGGGTCACACACCATAGCTAACAGGAAAGTTAAATGGAATTAATACGGTAAGATGCAATGGCATTTACTGCATTGGATCAGAGAATTGGGCCAGACAAAATGCAGGCTTTTGTCTGATTTGTGTCTTGGGCCCAAATGATTAATGAGCCATTAGTCATTTGACTTGGGCCCATTAATGAGAGATAAAGGATTCGAAACCCTAAGAAAGAGGACACCCTTGCGATTTTCTTCTGGCAGCCGTGATCCATCTCTCTCTCTAACCTCTCTCTCTGATCATCCATCTCTTTGGTCTAGCAGCCATCCCTTGCTTGTAAGAGTGTGGATACTCAAGGAGGAATAGGTAATTCATCTGTTCTAGACTGATCTTGTCATTACCATAAATCCGCTGTGCAATCAATAGGTAATGTTACAGGTTTGGTTTTATGATTCGTTTTACAAGAACCTAGATCTGTTTAAGATTGTGTGTTAGGTTGTAATTTGTGAATTAAACCTTGAACAAACACCATAATCCTTCAGTGGTATCAGAGCATAGGTTCATTAGATTTTTGTAATTTGGATCATAATGATTGTTTAAAGTCGTAATCATAAGCTTTGTAATAATCGCTTGTTAATCGCATCTTGGATGTTGACTTTAAAAACCCTAGCCATCGTTTTGTTAAGCTTCGTATAAGTGATTGTTATTGGAAAAGGTCAATTCGTGTTTGTCTATTGTTATGACGATCGTGTTTGACTTTGTTTAATCGAATCGTGTTTGTTAAAAAGAGGTTCGCTTGTTGACTTTATTAATATAAAGTTTGTTTTTGACTTTCCATGATTGAATTGGAACATGTTTTTGTCTTCATTGTATGGACAAAATTGTTATGTTAATGTCAAAAGAGTTTTTTTTGTCTTCTTGTGTAAAAGAGAGCATGATACGATGTTGATTTAATTATCATGATCGATTGGAATTCGATTTGTTTGAAAGATTAAAGTCAAAATCGCTTTTTTGAATTAAAAGAGATATTATAAAGATCTCAATTGGTTAGCGTGATTTAATGAATGAATCAATTAATTATTTAATTGTATGGTTTAAGCCGTTAACCCAAAATCGCGGTTTGCTGGAAATTATTTAATACAATTGGTATTATTTAATTTCTGGTTAAACCGGATTTAAAATTCAAAAATTGAATTTTAACCTAAACCGAAGGCTGGTCTAAGTTTGATTTGGTTGGACCAAATAATTTAGAGCTGGTCTGGTTTAGTAAATAACCGATGGTTTTGATAGTTAATTTGGTCTTGGACCAGAATTAATAAACCGAATCGGTTATGTCAAATTATTGGGCCAACTGGAATTCTATGGTCTTGGGCCAAGAATTGGGCCTATAATTTGTGACCCAACCGAAAATATTTATAAAATATTAAATTATAAATTTCTATTTTTAGTATGTTACTAAATTTAGAAAGTTTCTAAAATAAGTAAGTTTCCCAAAATAGTAATCTTCTATTTTTGGAAATAAAACTTAAAACCCTCAAAAACAATATCAAGCTTGGATGTCTTTCCAATCTTGTCAGCTACTTAACGCTTATTCGATTACAGATATGGCTTACAGTGTGAGGTATCTGTTTTCGCGTAAGTAAAGTAGTATATAGTCACTAATTTCATTGGGAGTCCCAGACTTTAGTGATTATTTGGCTGTAAGAGATTGGTTTCCTTGACTGGGCCATCGGGAGTCCCGGGCCTTGAGACATCTGGTGAATTTGGGCCTCGGGTCCAATTCACAACCGAGAGTTATATGAGATATAACTAGCTGTGTGTATGCTTACCAAGTAAAGCTAATTCCGGGTGACGGCCAGTGGCCCATTTTGGATTTAGCTGAACATGGGTCTCGGAATCATTGTATTCTTATGAGGTTAAACAAAGAAATTTTGAATACAATGCGAGTTTTCTTATAAGTTGTTAAGATTGCTCTTTTATGAACTTAATAACTAAAATCTCTATTGTCTCATATTTTCAGCTATGTCAAGCACAACAACACAAAACACTTTCTCGATCCGGTCTGCCCTTGAGAAGGACAAACTGAACGGATCAAACTTCCTGAACTGGTCCAGGAACCTGAGACTTGTGCTCAGGCAGGAGAAGAAGGCTTATGTCCTTGAAAGAGCTCTCTCTCCTAGACCTGCGAATAATGCCGCACAAGCTGTGAAGAATGCTTGGGATACGCATTCTTCAGATGCTAATGACGTGATTTGCCTGATGTTGGCGACAATGGCTCCCGAACTGCAGATGCAGTGGGAAGGCCTGACTTGTCCCATGGAGCTGATGGCAAATCTGAAAGCGTTGTTTCAGGAGCAGGCTCGTACAGAGAGATTCCAAACTGTTAAGAATCTCTTGGACTGTAAAATGGCTAAGGATGCAGCAGTGAGTCCACATGTTCTGAAAATGATGGGTTATCTCGATCATTTGACTAGGCTCGACTGTCCTATAATCCAAGAGCTTGCTTGTGATATCGTTCTGCAGTCTCTTACTCCTGCATATGACCAGTTCATTTTGAACTATAATATGCATGGGTTGATAAAGACGTTGCCTGAGCTACATGGTATGCTCAAGACTGCAGAACCGAATCTGAAGAAGACCAAGGAGTCGTCTGTACTCATGGTGCAGAAAGGCAAGGGTTTCAAGAAATCCGCTGCAGACAAGGGAAAGGGCAGGGTAGTCAGTAATGAAAACGCCAAGCCCAAGCCCGTGTCCAAAGCTGGGCCTTCTGACATCTGTCACTTTTGTAAAGAGGCAGGGCATTACCGCAGGGAATGTAAGAAATACCAGGAAAGTCTGAAGAAGAAGAAGTCCTTCGAGACTAAATCTTCAGGTATTTTTGTTATTGAAGTAAATACTACTACTTCTGATAATACCACTTGGGTATTAGATACTGGATGTGGGGCTCATATTTGTACTAATATGCAGGCGCTCAGCAACAGTAGAAGGTTGAAGCAAGGACAAGTAGAGTTGCGGGTTGGCAATGGAGCGAAGGTTCCAGCACTGGCCGTTGGCACTTACTTGTTGTCTTTACCTTCTGGATTGATTTTAGAACTTGAGAATTGTTATTTTGTACCTGCTATAAGCAGAAATATCATTTCAGTTTCATTGTTGGATTTGCAAGGATTTGATTTTTCTATTAAGAATAAATTGTGTTCCTTTAATCTCAATGATATGTTCTATGGCTGTGTCCCTCTTATAAATGGGCTGTACATGCTGGATCAATCTGCTCCAGTATATAACATAAATACAAAACGGTTCAAATCTAACGAAGAAAATGAAACGTTTCTCTGGCATTGTCGTTTGGGGCACATTAGTGAGAAACGCGTCAAGAGGCTCCATTCAAATGGACTTTTGGGCTCATTTGACTTTGAGTCTTGTGAGCAATGCGAATCTTGCCTAATAGGCAAAATGACACGGGCCCCTTTCAATAAACCCACAGAAAGGGCCAGTGAACTATTGGGCCTGATACATACTGACGTGTGTGGCCCAATGTCCACAAGTGCTAGAGGAAACTTTCAGTACTTCATTACATTCACTGATGATTTCAGTAGATATGGATATGTCTACTTGATGAAACATAAGTCGGAAACCTTTGAAAAGTTCACAGAATTCCAGAATGAAGTACAGAACCAGCTTGGTAAAAGTATTAAGGCTCTTCGGTCGGACCGAGGAGGAGAATACTTGAGCCAGGAATTTTGTGATCATCTGAGTGAGTGTGGGATTATCTCCCAACTCACACCTCCTGGAACACCTCAGTGGAATGGTGTGTCTGAGAGAAGGAATCGGACATTGTTAGATATGGTCCGATCCATGATGAGTCACACAGACCTTCCTATATCCCTTTGGGGATATGCTTTGCTCACCGCAACGTTCACACTGAACAGAGTGCCATCAAAGGCAGTAGCAAAGACACCATATGAGATATGGACTGGAAAAGCTCCAGCAATGTCTTTTCTCAGAATTTGGGGTTGTGAAGCCTATGTCAAAAGATTAATCTCAGACAAGCTTACACCAAAATCTGACAAATGCTACTTCATTGGTTATCCTAGGGATACCAAGGCTTATTACTTCTATCTGCGATCCGAGAACAAAATCTTTGTTGCTCGGGATTGTACTTTTCTTGAAAGGGAGTTTCTCTCTAGAAAAGATAGTGGGAGTAAGGTACAACTTGATGAAATTCAAGAAGGACAGGAACCTGTTCAACCTAATGAGGAAGAACAGCAGGATGAATTACATGAAGTTGTAATAGAACCTGAACCTGCAGTACCTGAAGTTTGAAGATCCGAAAGGATCCGTCAGGAACCTGATAGATACCAGGGATTCCTTGTGACTAATTGCCATGATCTTTTGATCATTGACGGTGATGAACCCTCGAACTTTGCAGAAGCCATGATGGGCCCTGACTCCTTAAAGTGGCGTGAAGCCACTGAATCCGAGATGGACTCCATGTCTACTAACCGAGTGTTTTCACTGGTTGATTTACCTGCTGGTGCAAAAGCCATCGAGTGTAAATGGATCTTCAAGAAGAAGATTGACATGGATGGAAATGTCCAGATTTACAAGGCCAGGTTGGTGGCAAAAGGTTTCAAGCAAATTCATGGTATAGACTATGATGAAACCTATTCACCAGTGGCAATGATGAAATCAATTCGGATTCTCCTAGCGACTGCCGCTTATTATGACTATGAGATTTGGCAGATGGATGTGAAAACCGCCTTCCTGAATGGAATCTTGGAGGAGGATGTGTATATGACACAACCTGACGGTTACATTGATCCTAAGAATGCTGGGAAAGTATGTAAGCTTCACAAATCCATTTATGGATTGAAGCAAGCATCGAGGAGTTGGAATCTTCGTTTTGATGAAGCAATAAAGAACTTTGACTTCATCAGAAACCAAGAGGAACAATGTGTGTATAAGAAAACTAGTGGGAGCAAAGTGGCGTTTCTTATCCTATATGTCGATGACATATTGCTTCTTGGAAATGATATTCCAATGCTGAAGTCTGTTAAAGACTGGCTGGGAAGTTGTTTTTCCATGAAGGACATGGGTGAAGCCGCGTATGTTCTTGGAATCCGAATCTTTAGAGACAGATCTAAAAAGCTTATTGGACTTTGTCAAGATGCTTATATAGATAAAGTCCTGCATCGATTCGGAATGGATAAATCCAAGAAGGGGTTCACGCCGATGATACATGGTGCTACACTAAGCAAAGATCAGTGTCCTAAGACACCTGATGAGCTTAAGCGCATGAGTAGGATTCCTTATGCTTCGGATATAGGATCTATCATGTATGCCATGATCTGTACTCGTCCTGATGTTGCTTATGCACTAAGCATGACGAGTAGGTACCAGTCTAATCCAGGTGAGAGTCACTGGATTGCCGTAAAGAATATCCTGAAGTATTTGAGGAATACTAAGGATAAGTTCTTGGTTTACGGAGGAAGTGAAGTTCTTGAAATCAGTGGATTCACGGATGCAAGTTTTCAGACAGATAAGGATGATTTCCGGTCACAGTCTGGCTACATCTTCTGTCTGAATGGCGGTGCAGTAAGTTGGAAGAGTTCCAAGCAGAGCACCGTGGCAGATTCCACAACTGAAGCTGAATACATCGCTGCTTCGGAAGCTGCGAAGGAAGGAGTTTGGATAAGGAACTTCTTGATTGAACTCGGTGTATTCCCAAATGCCACTGAGCCTCTAGCACTGTATTGTGACAACAATGGTGCAATTGCTCAAGCCAAGGAACCGAGACATCATCAGAAATCCAAACACATTATGAGAAGGTATCACCTGATTCGTGATATAGTGAATAGAGGTGAAGTGATGGTCAGCAGAGTTCCCACTGATGAGAACGTGGCTGACCCGTTGACAAAGCCACTCCCGAGACCTAAGCACGAGTTGCATACTGCTGCTGTAGGAATTAGAGATATTCAAATGTAATCTCTTTTTGAGTGGGAGTTGTGAGGGCTTTTGTTTTAGTTATTTTGATTGGTTATGTAAACATTTTAAATGTTAATGAAGTTTTATTTCTGGATTATTTTTAACTGTGATATAAAATAATCGTTCCAAAATGATTCATGTCATTATATATGGGTCATCGAAGTACATGAGTTGACTTGATCCTGAAACCCCATATTTAACGAAGTGACATAAATCATAGTGTCCATAGTCGAAGGTTGTTGAATTGGAACACCAACAACCACTTGAGACTAGATTGTGTTGAGACTTATGACCAAGTTTCGAGGGGTCATAGATGCGCGGCATCAAAGTCGACACATAGGTATATGTAGGGGAACATATGACCGAACATGGCCCGCTGATGAGAACTCTACAAGATATTAATATATGTGTCATAAGAGGTTCTCATATACGACTAATAGAGTATAGTCCTTAGACCTGAGTTCGCATGCATGTGGCTGCACATGGAGTAATACGCTTTGATCATTGTCTAACGTTGTTTCGTAACTGGGAGCTATACGGACCTTGGTTGGGTGTATTATGAATTGTGTAGTTCATAGTGATGGAACAAGATGGGATTTGTCCCTGCCGTTTAACGGAGGTAATATCTCTAGGCCAATCGGAGATTTGATAGCTGGTAAGAGAATGGCCATTCCCAAACGGACTTGCCCAAGTCGTTTGCATTGTCAATATCAAATCTGGTCCGATAAACATGGTCTGGCTATATAAGGATGACACGCATCTTGCCTTATGCCAGATCGAGATATTAAGACAAAAGGACTAGGGAATGTAGGATTCTAGTACAATCGGGAGATTGTTGGGAATATCCTGTGTAGGATTCCAGTACAAGTGGGAGATTGTTGGGAATGTCCTGAAATCTACCGTATTATCTCTAGAAAGTATGATAAGTGTCGAGATCAGACATAAGTCATAAATACTGGGTAATCATGATGGCTTGCTAGAGTCCGCTCTTGATCTATAAGTTTAGGACTTATTACCAGTATTGTATGATCCCGAAGGGTCACACACCATAGCTAACGGGAAAGTTAAATGGAATTAATACGGTAAGATGCAATGGCATTTACTGCATTGGATCAGAGAATTGGGCCAGACAAAATGCAGGCTTTTGTCTGATTTGTGTCTTGGGCCCAAATGATTAATGAGCCATTAGTCATTTGACTTGGGCCCATTAATGAGAGATAAAGGATTCGAAACCCTAAGAAAGAGGACACCCTTGCGATTTTCTTCTGGCAGCCGTGATCCATCTCTCTCTCTAACCTCTCTCTCTGATCATCCATCTCTTTGGTCTAGCAGCCATCCCTTGCTTGTAAGAGTGTGGATACTCAAGGAGGAATAGGTGATTCATCTGTTCTAGACTGATCTTGTCATTACCATCAATCCGCTATGCAATCAATAGGTAATGTTACAGGTTTGGTTTTATGATTCGTTTTACAAGAATCTAGATCTGTTTAAGATTGTGTGTTAGGTTGTAATTTGGGAATTAAACCTTGAACAAACACCATAATCCTTCATTGATTTCATGGGTCCTTTTCCCTCATCTCATGGGAATAAGTTCATTTTGGTTGATGTGGACTATGTGTCTAAGTGGGTAGAAGCAATACTTAGTCCAACCAATAACTCTTCGGTGGTTCTTAAGATGTTTAAGACCATCATTTTCCCTAGATTTGGAGTACCTCGGATCGTGATAAGTGATGGAGGATCTCATTTCGTCAACAAGGTCTTTGAGAAGCTGCTACAGAAGCATGGTGTTCATCATCGATTTGCTACTCTTTATCATCCTCAGACTAGTGGGCAAGTTGAGGTCTCTAACACACAGATCAAGGAGATCTTGGAGAAGACAGTTGGGAAGACATGGAAAGATTGGTCTGCAAAGCTTGATGATGCGCTATGGGCCTATAGGACTGCTTTTATGACGCCACTTGGGACTACACCGTTTCATCTTCTGTATGGGAAAGCTTGCCATCTTCTAGTGGAGCTTGAGTATAAGGCAGCATGGGCTGTGAAGCAGATGAACTTTGATCTTAAGTCTGCAGCATAGAGGAGATTGGTGCAGCTGAATGAGTTGGATGAGATTAGGCATCATGCCTATGAGAATTCAAAGCTGTACAAGGAGAGGACAAAGGCATATCAGGACAGAAAGATTGTCTCGAGACAGTTTGAGCCTAATTGTCAGGTACTTTTGTATAACTCACGTTTGCGATTGTTTCCAGGTAAGTTGCGTTCTAGGTGGTCTGGTCCTTTCACAATCAAGGAGGTGCGTCCATATGGTGTTGTTGTGCTTATCAGCTCAGATGGTAAGGAGTTCACGGTAAATGGACAGAGGGTGAAGCATTATTGGGCTAAGGCCAAGATTTCAAGAGGTCAGATTCTGCCTCTGGATGATGCACCATCTACTTGATCGCAGAACAGTCAAGCTAGTGACGTTAAAAGAGTGCTGAGTGGGAGGCAACCCACTGATATGTCTGTACATACTCATTTTGGTGTTTTAGTTAGGATTTTACGTTTGTTTTTCGTATTTGGTGTTTTTGGTCTACAGATATAAAGTCTGGAAAACTGGGAAATTGAATTGCGTCGATCGTTGTGGTCCTGTGCAACGATCGATGCAGGTGGAAAATCATGAAGAAGGGAAATCACATTGCGTCGATCGTTGCGGTCCTGTGCAACGATCGATGTTAATCATACGAAAGGAGGTTGCAGTGTGTCGATCGTCGCGGTCTGTGCAACGATCGACGCACCCGATTAAAATCAAAAATAAAGGTACGCGTGCTACAACCGGAAATCGGATTAGTTTGAATCGGTTCGACCAATCGCGATCTGTAACGATTGATTCACACTCTGTGTCGATCGATGCAGTCACAAGCCTGGTAAGTGCCTTTACTCTTTCTTCTTCTTCTTTCTTCCCATTTCTCCATTTCGCAGTAAGAACCCTAAATCGCCCAAACCCATAACTCCTTCGATTCTCACTCGTTTTCATTGATTCCAAAGCCTATTCCACTCAATTTCTCTCCCTCTCTCCATTTCTATCATTCATTTCAACCGGTTTTAAGGTATGTGTCATGAATGTCTCGTTTCTATTTTCGGCCCAAAGGTATAAAGTTCGAAATTAGTCACGATTTTCATGGATTGATGGTCTATTGATTCTCATTTGAGGTTGCTAGTGATGATTTCGTGTTTCCTAGGTACTTGCATGGGCAGATTTTGCAAGTTTTCAGAGAATCTCGATTCGATGAAGAACACTTGCGATTTTCTGATTTAGGAAAAATATAAAACGGATTTTATGCAATTGGCATTGGTTTTGCTGTTGATGATGGTTGATCTTAGAGCTTTGGATTAATCGCAATTTTGTTTCTAATGTCTTTGATTGCAGATGGCTCCTCGTAAGCCCGCTAGAGCTGCTCCAGCAGCTTCTGCTCCAGCTGATCCTCCTCCTGATGATTGGATTACATGAGACTCATCACCACCTGCTCCTTATCAGCGTGATCGTGAGGCTATACAGGCTCCTTGGCCTAAGGGGGAGAAGGATATGATTCATGCGACGAGACAGTGGGCAAATGAGCATAAGGTGGAGATTAAGAGCGCAGACTGTACTGACAGAGATATCTCCGAGCAGTGGGACGATTATGACACGTTGGGAGAAGTGTCATTTCATGGTTAGAGATGGCATTGTTCTTTGGAATAGAGTATTTGAAGCAGGGATAGAAGTAGACCGCGCTAAGATTGAGGTTATCACCAGCCTTCAAGCGCCTTATTCTGTGAAGTCTGTGAGGAGCTTTCTTGGACATGTTGGGTTCTACAGAAGGTTCATCAAATATTTCAGTAAGATTGCTAGACCACTAACTGCTTTGTTGTGTAAGGATGTGACATTTGAGTTCAATGCAGATTGCCAGACTGCATTTGAACAGATCAAGCAAGCATTAGTGAGTGCTCCTATAGTGCAGCCACCAGATTGGGATTTGCCTTTTGAGGTTATGTGCAAGTGATTTTGCTGTAGGAGTTGTTCTGGGGCAGAGGAAGGACAAGAAGCTTCATGCTATCTATTATGCCAGCAGAACACTAGATGATGCACAGAAAAACTATGCCACTACATAGAAGGAGTTGTTGGCAGTTGTCTTTGCCTTTGAGAAATGTCGCCCCTACCTTGTTGGATCTAAGGTGATAGTGCACACTGATCATTCAGCTCTGAAGTATCTGATGCAGAACAAATATGCTAAGCCAAGATTGTTGAGATGGATTTTGTTTCTTAAAGAGTTTAACATTGAGGTTAGGGACAAGAAGGGAGTTGAAAATGGAGTTGATGACCATTTGTCAAGGATTAGGGTTGATGAAGACGTCCCCATTAATAAATTCTTGCCTGAGGAGAACGTCAACTTGATTGAGACAATGTTTAGGATGGATTTAGACAGGAAGATGCAGAACTATCGGATTATGCGCATTGCGTCGATCGAGGCCACCTCGGCAATGATCGATGCAGGTATCAGGATTGAATCGATCGACGCAGACCTGTGCGTCGATCGACACAATGCGCCTACGAACCCAGAACCTCTAAAGGTTCGGATTGGACACAATAACATTGATCGTTATGCTATCGCGACGACCAATCGGCCCTGGTTTGCGGATATTGTAATTACCTAGCTGTAGAGACTGAACCAGATGAGCTTCAGAGAGCTCAGGAGATACTATTGGGATGAGCCATATCTCTACAAGCACTGTTCAGATGGTATTTACAGGAGATGCATTACAGAATCGGAGGTTCCAGATGTTCTATTTCACTGTCATGGTTCAGATTATGCTTGACACTTTGCTACTTTCAAGACTGTGTCTAAGGTTCTGCAAGCAGGCTTCTGGTGGCCTACTATGTTCAGAGATGCTCATACCTTTGTCTCTTAGTGCGATGCCTGTCGGAGGAGAGGGAAGATCAGTAAGAAGCATGAGATGCTTCAGAACTTCATCCTTGCGGTTGAGGTTTTCGATTGGTGGGGCATTGATTTCATGGGTCCTTTTCCCTCATCTCATGGGAATAAGTTCATTTTGGTTGTTGTGGACTATGTGTCTAAGTGGGTAGAAGCAATACCTAGTCCAACCAGTGAATCTTCGGTGGTTCTTAAGATGTTTAAGACCATCATTTTCCCTAGATTTGGAGCACCTCGGATCTCATTTCATCAACAAGGTCTTTGAGAAGCTGCTACAGAAGCATGGTGTTCATCATCAAGTTGCTACTCTTTATCATCCTCAGACCAGTGGGCAAGTTGAGGTCTCTAACAGACAGATCAAGGAGATCTTGGAGAAGACAGTTGGGAAGACAAGGAAGGATTGGTCTGCGAAGCTTGATGATGCGCTATGGGCCTATAGGACTGCGTTTAAGACCCCACTTGGGACTACACCGTTTCATCTTCTGTATGGGAAAGCTTGCCATCTTCCTGTGGAGCTTGAGTATAAGGCAGCATGGGCTGTGAAGCAGATGAACTTTGATCTTAAGTCTGCAGCAGAGAGGAGATTGGTGCAGCTGAATGAGTTGGATGAGATTAGGCATCATGCCTATGAGAATTCAAAGCTGTACAAGGAGAGGACTATGGCATATCAGGACCGAAAGATTGTCTTGAGACAGTTTGAGTCTAATGATCAGGTACTTTTGTATAACTCACGTTTGCAATTGTTTCCAGGTAAGCTGCGTTCTAGGTGGTCTGGTCCTTTCACAATCAAGGAGGTGCGTCCATATGGTGTTGTTGTGCTTATCTGCTCAGAAGGTAAGGAGTTCACAGTAAATGGACAGAGGGTGAAGCATTATTGGGCTAAGGCCGAGATTCCAAGAGGTCATATTCTTCCTCTGGATGATGCACCCTCTGCTTGATCGCAGAACAGTCAAGCAAGTGACGTTAAAAGAGCGTTGAGTGGGAGGCAACCCACTGATATGTCTGTACATACTCATTTTGGTGTTTTTGTTAGGATTTTACGTTTGTTTTTCGTTTTTGGTGTTTTTGGTCTACAGATACAAAGTCTGGAAAACTGGGAAATTGAATTGCATCGATCGTTGCGGTCCTGTGCAACGATCGATGCAGGTGGAAAATCACGAAGAAGGGAAATCGCATTGCATCGATCGTTGTGGTCCTGTGCAACGATCGATGCAGGGTGAATCATACGAAAGGAGATCGCAGTGTGTCGATCGTCGCGGTCTGTGCAACGATCGACGCACCCGGTTAAAATCAAAAATAAAGGTACGCGTGCTACAACCGGAAATCGGATTGGTTCGAATCGGTTCGACCAATCGTGATCTGCAACGATTGATTCACACTCTGTGTTGATCGATGCAGTTACGAGCCATGTAAGTGCCTTTAACTCTTTCTTCTTCTTCTTTCTTCCCCATTTCTCCATTTCGCCGTAAGAACCCTAAAATCGCCCAAACCCATAACTCCTTCGATTCTCACTCGTTTTCATTGATTCCAAAGCTTATTCCACTCAATTTATCTCCCTCTCTCCATTTCTATCATTCATTTCAACCGGTTTTAAGGTATGTGTCCTGAATCTCTCATTTCTATTTTCGGCCCAAAGGTATAAAATTTGAAATTAGTCACGATTTTCATGGATCGATGGTCTATTGATGCTCGTTTGAGGTTGCTAGTGATGATTTCGTGTTTCCTAGGTACTTGCATGGGCAGATTTTGCAAGTTTTCAGAGAATCTCGATTCGATGAAGAACACTTGCGATTTTCTGATTTAGAGGAAATGTAAAACGGATTTTATGCAATTGACACTGGTTTTGCTGTTGATGATGGTTGAATGAGATGATAGACACTGATTTAGTAGCATTTGTTGATCTTAGAGCTTTGGATTAATCGCAATTTTGTTTCTCGTGGCTTTGATTGCAGATGGCTCCTCGTAAGTGCGCTAGAGCTGCTCCAGCAGCTTCTGCTCCAACTGATCCTCCTCCTGATGATTGGATTACACGAGCCTCATCACCACCTTCTCCTTATCAGCGTGATCGTGAGGCTATACAGGCTCTTTGGCCTAAGGGTGAGAAGTATATGATTCCTGCGATGAGGCAGTGGGCAAATAAGCCTAAGGTGGAGATTAAGAGCATAGACTGTACTGACAGAGATATCTCCGAGCAGTGGGACGATTATGACACATTGTTTTACAACGGTTGGTTGGATATGAAGATTGAGCCTACTAAGTTTGCTGATTACAGGACCTGCAGGATCATGGGCATCGATAAGGAGGTGCATGCATTGGTTCAGGAGATTGGTTTAGGATCGATGCCCATGAGGAGCTATGAGCTCTATCCGGATTTAGTGCGACATCTATTGTCCACTTGCAGGGTTTATTAGGTAGCTCAATGCGTAAGAGAGCTTCAGAGGGGACCTTTACCTTCATGTGTCTAGGAGCCAGGTACCGCATTCCTCTCCTAGACATTTGTCGCTTATATGGATTCAGTGTGGAGCCTACTAGGTGCTCCATCATTGGTGAGTGGGATAGCGAGAACACACAGTTCTTCTGGGATCATATCGGCAATGAGCGCTACAACTCACAGACCTCGAAGCAGATGTCTGTCCGGCATCCAGTATTGAGATCTGTGATCCGCATTCTGGGATACACATTGTTAGCTAAGTCTGAAGCCAACAAAATGCCCAAGCACGAGCTTATGGTACTCTGCACTCGCTTGAGAGAATTGTTTTCTGAGACTCCATTGCGTGACCTTGCTCCAAAGCTTAATTTGAGAGTTATTTTTGCTGAGCATCTCTGCACACTGAAGAAGAAGGCATTCGACGAGAACAAGACTGAGACCGTGGGAATTCTGCTCACTCCTATTTTTCAGCATTCCAGGATTCCATTGGATGGGAGAGAGTGTGACTCCACGAGAATGTGGAAGGATCTGGGTCATTTGAAGAGCGCTACATGGTTAAAGGACGACGCTCTTTAGGTTTTTCATGATTCACGCCTGCGTAAGTGATGTGTGTAGCTTCCAACATCCGAGCTTACCGGGATAGATACATTGGCTGCGTTGAGTTTGGAGCCTCATAGGAATGATCGACGCAGAGTGCCTACAGTTGATTACCCTCTCGGTGAGTCTACTTCACGAGCTTCTCCATCTTCAGCTCATGCGCCTGCTGCTGCCTATGTCGATCTTGGTCCCTATCCGGATCCACAGATGAGCGTTCGTGACATATCCGAGGGTGATTGGCGAGAGCTGGTCAATGATCGGATGAAGGGCATTTGGGAATGGATGTGTTGCTGCACTTGCAGACGACCACCTTCAGTTCATCAGCATGTTCCTGCTCCACGACGCAGACTATCTCCAGCTCCTGCGAGCAGTGGTTCTGATCCTTATGCCGGTATCGATGATGAAACTTCTGAGAGTGATGAGATCTGAGACATGTTTCCTCACATTCGGTTCTGTACTTTTCACTTTTCTTTTTCTTTTTCTTGAGTCATTTTGATGTTTTCTTGAGTCCTTGTCAGTACTTGTCATTTGGGATTGTTGTATCTGTTTCTATGACTATCAGTTGCTTTGATTTTTGCTTGTTTGTGGTATTTATAGTTCACAGGTTCGATTTTTGAAATTTCTCACGAGTTATATGATGTATGCTATAATGTTCGACCGAAATCGAAGTGCAACGATCGACACGGTCCTCTGTGTCGATCGACTAATGACAAATATCGCATTGCAATGATCGACACTGTCATGTGTGTTAATCGACTTAACCACGATTCGCACTGCATCGATCGCTGCGGTTCTGTGCAACAATCGACGCAGTTGCAAGACAGGTAAAAATCGACAGAACATAACACATCCCAATTCATTTTTCTTCTTTTACCCATCCTAAGATTGACAGCAATGGGGACAGTGTGTTTCAAGTGTGGGGGAGGTGGTACTGACATCAATCTTTTTCTTTTCTTAGAGTCAGTTGTGTCTGTTTTATTGAGTCAAAACAGTTGAGTAAGAAACAATGAATTTTTGAGAAAATCACCACACTTGCAGGAACTAAAGTACCATTGGAATGAGGTTGCAGATGAATCTATGACTGTTAGAAAACCCAACACTGACCAGCCTACTGAGACACCCACATCACTTCAGGTATTCAGAGAATCACTGCTGACTTCACCCCTAATTTTGATTTACTTTTTCTCACCTAGGGGCTTGGTATACTTTGAGTCAGATTCCTCTGTTAGTCTGACACAGCTTGTAAACATGTCGAAGTATGGTTCCCTTATCCTCTTCCTTAAAGTAAAAAAAAAAAAGATAAACTGTGGATGAGCTAGTAGCTCCGAAGTGGTCGTAGGAGTGATAGAGACCCCTATTACCTCTTGTGCATCCATTGAATGTGTCCAAAGTACACCCCAATGTGGGAAGAAAGGAACCAGAAAAAGAGAAGTATGGTGGTCATGTGCTAAAAGAGTAAGAATCCATGTGCCCTTTGATCGATATTCCCTAGGTGAGACCGCACTTAATAGCTTATAGAAGTCAGTAGGGTGAATATGAATGCTCTGAATGTGATTGTGGAGTTTACTCAGGACAGTTGCTAAGTGTGAGGGAAATATACGTTGGTCTTGATGTCTGCAGGTGCATTTTTCATGTGGCTTACTAAGGGGAATCTAAGTGTGGTACTTCTAAAATGAAATGAGTTTCTGAAGTTTTCAAACTTCTTCACCACATTTTGGTTTTTTATTTTGCTTGAGGGCAAGCAAAGGCTAAGTGTGGGGGAGTTGATATATCATGGTTTTTACATGTTTTAAGCCATGATATAAGTATATACTCGATTCTTTTGTAGTGTCTTTCGAGTCTTTTCAGGTGTTTATTAGGTACATGCACGTTTGGAGGATCTTGGAAGATATTGGAGTTTATTGGGCAAGTTTTGGAGCTAAAGCCGTAAGGAGCAGAAATGACTATCTCGGAGCGACCTCAGAGTCGATCGATGCTACCTTGGCGTTGATCGATGCAGACCCGCGTCAGCTCATTAGTGAGAGATTTCAAGATTTGTAGTTTTGCCCCATAAACTTCCAGTATTTACAGAAGAGACCCAAGACATGATTAGCACTTTATAATTAGGTTTTTGGTGTTTTGTTTAGACTACACGTTCATACTTTTAGCTAGAGAGAGTTTGAGAGCTTTGGAGCTGATCTTACCTTGTACTGCTTTTGCTTTTGGAGAAGATTTCGGACCCCTCTTATTACCCTACTCTTTTATTTATTCAATTTATTCATATTATGATTTATGTTTCATTGATCATGTATGAGTAGATTCATAGTTAAGTTTAGGGATTCTCATTAGGGATTTCATGACTTGCTAGATTTAATCAATCAGTAAGGATTCATAACTTGATTAGTTCTTCAACATGAATTGTGCTTAATACTAGTTTCTAATCTGATCATTTAGAATCTAGACTTAGGATTTATAAATTGACACGAAAGTGTGATTTAGAATCTGAACTATTTAGGTTGAGCAATTTAATTATCTGCAAAGAAATCTGGTTTAATTGAATTGTGAACAAATCAAGCCTGCACTTAAGGCTAGTTTAATATGTTAGGAATTGCAAATAAATTTGGATTTCTAGGTTTAGACTTAGTGAATTCTCACAACGAAAGTTGGTTAGTTCTACATCTGTGTTTGAGTTCTAGAACCGTGCTCCTGGCTGATAATTAATCTGCTTGTCTCTATTTCTGAGAACTCCCTAGACTTAGCGCTTTTAGTATATTGATAAAACCAACGGACTTGCTTTCTGATTTAGTTTCTGATTTTAGTTTATTTATTTCTGATTTGCATCACCTAGCTTAATTCGAAGTTCTATAAACTATCATAAGATTTCTTGAGTCTATGTGGTTCGACCCCTAGATACTACATTTGCATGTGCACTTGCAGTGTAACTTAGGGAATTAAACTCTGAGCGTATCAACCATCTCGATAGATTTGTAGTTTGAATACATGATTATAACTTCCAAGGTTAGAAAAACAGGACCTGACGACTCAAAAAATTCCAATCCCATGAGCTCTAATTTCACACAACCTAGATATGGAGTCTCCTTCAACCACAATAGTAGATCGAGGCATAGATCTGTAGGCACGGACAGCCAGGGACGTCTTGAGGTCTTGTACGGCGGAGAAATGGGAGGCATAAACTGCAGCTGCAGATCCGAAGGAGGAGATGACGACGGAGGCTTGACCATGAGCGTGAGCAACGGAAGCGAGAGAGAGCCTAGCTGAAAGGCTGGAGATGAGAGAAGTGGTGGCGGTGGAGTAAACAAAAGGCAGATCGGACGAGATGGAGACCAAATGGACCTGAGCGGAGGAGGTGCGGCGCGCGAGGAAAAGAGGGCAGCTAGCAGAGACGGCGGAGATACGGCTGGTGGAGGTGGAATGTTGGGAGGCTCTACGAGATCGGGAAGCGGCGGAGACGCGACAAACATGACAACAACCAGAGAAGAGGAGACATGTTGGGGGTCCGGTAGCTCGACGGTGGAGCTAGACGGCGGAGCTTACGGCATCACTGGGCGGCGGCGGCACCTCGGGCATTGGGCCAGAGAGAAGGTCTAGGGCATCTCAGAAAGTAATTTTCAAGTTCTTTCTTTACAAGTGAAAGCGTGCTTGGTATTTCTTTTTGGAAGAAATAAATAGCAAAGTTATTTATGCTATCTTTTTATGTAGTTTAATGAGTAAAAGAACTATTCAGGATGCTTTTCCGGGCTTTATCCACTAAAAACACATGAATGTTTTTGTAAACAGGATATAATTTTTGAAAATGTGGTACTAATTAGTATGTGCCTAGTATACCATGATATTTATACACTTTCCATATATGAAAATATGAAATTCAGGAGCACTATTAAGTGAGATCGTTGGACGTCTAGATCTTCCGGAGTACTGAAAAATGGCAAGCACATTGATATGGGGGTTAGTCATAATATATATATTTTAGAGTCTTTTCAAATCGCTTAAAGGTTATTGTACGATCAAAGCTTAATAAAGATATTAGAGCATTCTAGAGCATTGGAGGACATTTTGATGAGGAAACAAAGTGAGAGCCGATTTATGGTGTTGGTATTGATCAACAACACCCATTGGTGTCGGTCGACATCGTGCACGTGACCAATTCATGTGAGATATTTAATGATCTATAGAGATTCACAACTTTACCCATAAGTTTTACTTAAATACAAAAAGAAACAAATCGTGTTTAATCTATTAATTAGGTTTTACAACCATTGTTTAGGCTACTGACTCTCGGAATTGTGGTTTGATTTGATTTTTTCAGGCCAGGACTTATGATGCATTCCTCTTCTGGCAGGTTATTCTCGCCCATTTGTTGCATCCGCTCTTATTGTGGGAGCACTAGCAATCAGGAAGGATGTAATATTAGCAGTCGCAGCGAATGTTCGGTGTCTCACCGTCCTATCAGATATTCAAACTCTCATCAAGCTTCTTTGGGCGTGAGAGAGTCGATCGGAGATTTTTTGCATCCTTTTCGATTTTTATCATTTCAGTGATTTGTTCACTTCTATCTCATTTCAGTTTTTTTCTCGTAACGATAATGTTGATGTGGATCGCTTAGCTAAAACCGCACATGTATCTGCAAACCTCTCCTTCTTTAATGGATTGTAGTACCTTTCTTTATATAAAATGCTTGTTTGACCCAAAAAAAGAAACAAATTATTTATTCGCCAAAAAATTTGGATTAGAGTGTTTGTGAACAAATCAAACTTGAAATTAATCCATGTTTAGACTTTATAATTCGCAAATATTTGGAATTCTAGGATTTAGACATAGATCTTGTGATTAAAGTTTATTAGTTATAACTTAGTGATTCGAACATGTGCTAAATTTGAATTCATTGGTTGATTCATGTTTCCTGATTTCATGAGAAATTCCCTAGGTTCAGCGCTTTTTCCTTTGATCTTACAGTTTATTTTATTCACATTTCATATTTCGCTACATTAATCTTGCTTAGCTTAGTTCAAAAATATGGTATCGAGGTTCTTTGTTCGTTAACCCTTCTATAATACATATGCTTTGTTGTACACTTTCAATGTGTTCTTAGGGATAAACTTTGACCTGTCACACATGCAATCGACATGAAAGACTCTAAAGACATATACAAATATGGCACCTTTAGAGAGCTCTGAAAACATGTATCAACTTCTCAGCCAGATCTTGCGAGTCTAAACTTTCAGATCCATTGATCACATATAATGGTTCCTATCTTACATGTCACTCTATGTGGAATCAACCAAATACTATAAAACATTATTAGTAAAGCACAACTACACCAATTGATGTGTTAGGCGCACACCCACCTCCGATAGGATATGATGCAACATTAAAGATGATTGCCCGTACGGCCGTACCAAATGTATCTTTGTCACATCTCATCTGGTGAAAAAAAACTGCAATTGGTTGCATGTTGCCTTACAGTTAACGCCATATCACGTAAAACTCTGATTTACTAACATGAATCATAGAATCATCTTTAAACACACAAAAACCCTAAGATATGAGAGGACGCACCTCTCCTCTGGATACCACACACTACAAATTGAGGTTTGATAAGATCTCGACTTGCATCTGGAACCGTTGATCTACATTCTCTTCACGTAAATATTTTTGAAGTCACACCAAATTTACTTTTATAATTTATAATTTGACTTTTAGATAATTTGAAACTTGATGTTTTTGTATTGGAAGAAAATATGGGACAAACTTGTCTGGATTGCAGGTGGAATCCCGAAACAAATTTTCTTGACTTGGCTATTTTTTGGATAGATGCCCTACTAGAGATTGACTTCAGAGATGGGGATTGACAATAGACACGTCCTGTCTTTTGTGTAATGCGGCGGTGGAATGTTGTGACCACCTGTTTTACATATGTCCTTTTGGTTGGGAAATTTGGTCATCAATTGCTAGGACGTTCTCTGTAACTCCTCTTCGCCAATGGAACATTACACTGTTGATGCTCCAATTGCTTGCATGCAAAAAATGAAGAATAAATTAGTCTTACTAGGATGGCAAGCTTCAATTTATCACCTCTAGATGGAGAGAAATGAAAGAGTGCACAGAAATACTTACTTTTCAGTGGATTCGATTGTGAGGTTGATTGAAAGTCATATCAATAATCGAATCCTAAGCTATAGAGAAGACAATCCTCGCCAATCTTCGGATTTGATGCAGTTGTGTCTTGGGGGACAAATATAATTGTGTCTGCTAACTGAATCGATCTCTTTGTTCCCATCATCTCATCGATCGGATGCATCTACTCTCTCCTCTTCGACAGAGTCGTCGATTCTTTCCACTCTAAAATTTTCAAATGGCGACTTAACTCTCTTGGTGTTCTATTTGACGAATGGGCTACAATCATTAGGGTTTTGACTTGGTCCAAAACTATGAATTGCCCTTTAATTGCGCTTGCCCAAAACTATGTCAATTGTTTGCTTGTAATTTCTCTCTTGTTATGTTTTAAATATAAAAGTCTTTGTTCAAAAAAAAAAAGAGGGAGAATCATACAATTGCATTGATGTAAATTTCTGATTTCTGGTATACGTAGAGAGACTTAAATGAATTAATTTTGTTACATACGTTAACAAAGTATACTTATATTTTGGTCACTTTCCTAGATAGAACTCTAGAGTTAAGCATGATTAAACTGAAGCAATTGAAGTATGAGTGACCTAGCAAGAAGTAATCCGCGGTATCGTGCAAGTGCAGACAAAACAAGGGGAAATATCATGTGGTGATTCCAGGGTAAGTAAACAAGTCTTTCGAACCTCATGGACTAACGCATCAGCCGCCAGACAAGGGTGGGAGTCACGGTCTAAGAGTGGGTACGAGATCCACATATGGTGTAATACCATGTTTCCAAAAATATGGTCAACGGGCAGAAGTTAACATGGGCAAATTTGTAATTTTGCCAAAGTCCAGGGGCAAAATGGTAAGTTTGCTAAAAGTCAAGACGGAAGCCGATACGGGCCAAATATTCTTATTTAACAACATAAAGGACATTTAAAAGATCAGAAGTGGAAGAAAGGAAGCATAAATGGGTTTTTCG
The DNA here is from genome assembly GCA_030180135.1 of Orychophragmus violaceus. Taxonomy (NCBI): domain Eukaryota; kingdom Viridiplantae; phylum Streptophyta; class Magnoliopsida; order Brassicales; family Brassicaceae; genus Orychophragmus; species Orychophragmus violaceus. Next base: position 74,040,853 of record CM058232.1, read on the forward strand.
GCTTGTCGGGAATGGAAACCGATTAAACCGAGAAAACTTCGGAAATTCATAACCGGAGCTACAGACCAAATGAAGTGATTCAAGTTTATAAATTCATATAAAATCAGGGAGAATCATTTTTTGGAGGTTTGAAGATTTATGAGAACCATGAAGAGATTTCTAAAATATTAATTGCGAAAACATCTAAACCGAGCAAAGGTTGAAAATGGAGATTAAGGGGTGGTTTAGAGGATTAATTGCTGTATTATTGTCACAAAGACACCTCTGAGGACATGTGTCCTTCACCAGATGGCGCCACCTTCCCTTGTTGCATGCATTTGCATGGCAATAGTTCATGAATCTAGAGAATAACCTATCTAATCACCCCAAAAAAAGTGTTGTTGGATCATTTTCACTCTTCTTACTCTCTCTCTAGCCTCACACACGAGCCTCTCTCTCTCTTCATCCAGATTCATCACATTCATCCAGTTTTTCCAGAAATCCCTTGAAGATTCAAAGGAAACTCAAGAACATCTTGAATGTTCTTCATATCTTGCGACACAAGAAAGCTCATATTTACCAAACCACAAACCCAAATCATAAACTACTTAAACCAATGGAACCCTCTTGATCTCCTCTACAACCGCCGGTCATCTCTCACCGTCGCCGTCGCCGTCGCCGGAGGTCGCCGGAATCTCGCTGGAGAACCGCCGCCGGCTAGGTTCTTCCTCTTTCTCTCTCCTCCTTTGGTGTTTCAAGACTTACCTCACCTCTCAGAAGCTTCAAGATGGATCTAGGAGTGTTTGTAGTAGCTTGAGCTCAGTAGCAGCCACCGTAAAAGCTTCTCCGTCGCCGGTTAATGCCAGAGCCGCCGCGGTCAACGCCGGAACCGGTCACCGGAGAAGCTTCACCACCGTCAGATTGTAGCCGGTTCTTCAAGTATGTGTATGGATTGGTTGATTCAACTATTGGAGTTGGTTTAGGGCTGGTTAAGCCACAGTCAAAGCTTTGGCAACCCGGTCAACGGTGACCAAAACCAGTTTAACTCAACCGGTTCAATTGGAGATTGGTTTGGTGATTTTAGTGGTTTGGTTCGATTGCATCGGTTCAAGCCTGGTCAACTGGTCAAGCGTGGTCAACGATCAAATTCAACGGTCAACCGGTCAACACCGGTCAACGCGTTGACTTCGGCCGGTTCTGATTCAGCCGGTTCTAGAGGTGTTTGGGAGTGTTCGGGATTCGTGTTCGTGTATTCGGGGAGTTCGGATTCTAGTTTGGGGTCTCGGGAATTCATATCCGCATACGTGCCGTCATTCCGACCTAATCACTGTGAGTCGACTCAAAACCTGAAAGTAGTTAGAAGCATGTAGACCGGTAATTGAGAAACCGTAGATTTAGAATTGCATACCCGTATTGAATGATTGATTGATAATTGATAATTACTGATTAACTGTAAACCGGTTAGGGTTTGGAGATGCATGATAGGACCGTAGGGTTAAAAGGATTAAACCTTTGTGTGCTGCTAGGTTGTTAGAGATGTTGATTGTTGCATACATATAGTCGTTGCATGATAGGGCCGTATATGCATCTATATGTATTAAGGGAACGATAATGAATGAATCTATGTACGGGAATTAAGACGACTTAAAATACGGAAGTAAACCTAAACAAACGTATAGAGTATGTAACGGGTTTGGGTTCGGGTTATTTATGAGTTAAGGGTTTTGGGTTATTAAACGATTAAATTAAGATTAACTATGAGACGTCGGGGAATTTAGTAAGCTACTAACTCCAAACCGACGGATCGAGGAGTCTTAAAATATACTTAGGAAAGGTTAAGTAAAAGGTGTGGTGATTGATGGGCCGTCTACGGATTAGCAATCCGCTAATCCAAGGTAGCGGTTGTTAATGAGTTATGAGCCGTCTACGGATTACCAATCCGCTAATCCAAGGTAGCGGACGATATTAAGTTGTTAATCAATGAATTAAAAGATGTTAGAAACCCTAATAGGCTTGCTTGTGTGGTTATATTGTTGTTTTGTGGTTGCTTGTATGATTGTGTTGTTGTTGTTGAGCTTTGTTGTGCAGGCCTGTTAGATCGTCTCGGTGTTGGGCCGAGCGATCCTTGTGGATACTTAACGCGGTCACGGGCCGGTTAAGTTCGTAGCAGCTGACTCGGTACGGTGCCGAGTCAGGGTAAAGGTGTTGGCGTGTGTGTGTGTTAGACTTGCGGGATATTGTGTTGAGATTGTTGTGGTTCATTGATTGATTGTGTGATTGTTTCTAGAGTCCAAGCGAGTCTGCGTGTTTACATTTTTGTACTAGGACTCTAGGGTGCGTTAGATCCCTCAAGTCTAGGTTTTGAATACGTTCTGGTACTTCCGACCCGATTGGATCCTCGGGTGGTTGCTTAATCGCATTGTGTGCCTTCGGGTGGTGATTCTGGTTATGGCGTTAACCTACTGAGTGACGCCGGTAGGTGTGTGGTTCGGAGAATACGGGGTCATGTCCTAGGGCCGAAACGCATGGAAACTTAGGTTACCATGGGGGAGCCCGAGTCACTTCGTATTGATGGGCTGAGAACAGTGTCCTCAGTCGTGAGACTTCTTGTTTGCATCTAGGAGTCGTGGGTTAGTTACCATGTCGGTGACTATGTAAACCCGTGGAAGTTTCCGAGATCATGAAGGGCCCGTGTGTGTGTGTGTGTGTGTGTGTTTGGTACTGCGCGATAGATAGATCGAGTCTCAATCGAGAGCATGTGCCGCAGTGCTTCCGATTTCCTCTAATCGTTTTCTCTTTTTTTTGGCAAGTGTTTATGTGTTGTGGGTTTGACACGACGTGGTCGTGCGTGATCGACCGTTATCTTTGTTGCTTGTTATTTTGGGATTTATGGGCAGGAAATTGTAGATGCTAGATAGATTAGAAGCCGTAGCGGGGAGCAGTCTCGTTGGGTGATCTTAGATCGCTCATTAGACCCTTTTGTGTTTTTCAGGTTTAGCAGCGACAGACGCAGGAGGTCCTCGGTGTAGTTTCGGGATCGGTTGTGGCGGGGTTTTGATTCGATGTTTTGTGATTTATCTGTTCGGCTTTGGCGCCATTTTGTTATTGTGATTTGGATGTTGTATTTGATGGCGAAATTGTTTTGTAAATGTGTTAAACGTTATGTAAACGTTTGATTGATTCAGAAATGAATATGCTTCCCTGATATAGTGGTTTCGTCCGAACCGACACAACTCACGGAAGCAGTACAGGTTATGAAGCTTTGTACTGTAAGTGAGGATAGCGGGGTCAAGGATGGGCCAGTGCGAGCCTTTGTCTCAAACAGATCTGTCTCTGGCTTCGTCTTGTGAAGAACTTTTCCTGTTTGACTTGCTTGGGCTCTACTTAGTCATGTTCTTGTTTGATTGTTGACCGGTCAGCTCGACGGTAAGCGGATAATGGGAAAGGGGCATTACAGACGGTGGCAGTTGGAGTGTTATAAGTGCTATCAGAACCGAATTCGAAGACGTGTGTTGAGTTATGTCAATTCACACCGTTAAGGTTAACGATCTTGGTGCAAAACAAGGACATTTTGCTCTGGTATATACATCATGATTTCTGGTATATACGAAGAAGAGTAAAAGAATTGATTTGGCTACCTATATCATTAAAATGCACTTATATTTATGGTCACTTATCAAGAGAAAAATCTAGAGTTAAGTATATTAAGATGGATCAATTGAATGATGGGGTAACTTTTATGGAAAATGATATGCGGTATCGTTCAAATAAAGACAAATATGGAAAAATATCATGTGGTGATTGAAGGGTCACTAAATTAGTCTTTTGAATCCCCCAATCTAATGCATCGACCATCAGATAGAAATGGATCCATAGACCAAAAATGGATGTGGAGGCCAAAAACGATGGCAGTCGAAATATTACAATTGCTATTAACGTTTCTGTATCAAACCAAGTGATAGCAAAATTTTAAAAAGGTAATAATGTTGGCTTGTAGATAAAGTAATAAAAATAAATTATGTCATTTTAGAAGAGGAAGTATGTCACATGTAAAATGGATCATCGATACTTTTCATGAGAACTTCAACAAGGAAACTATTGACTTTTTCTACCTTTCTCATTTTCGAGCTTGACCCATTTTTGCTTTTGAAGTTATGAGAACTTATCTATAAATATTAGTTTGTGGGCGAAAGTTGAAATAAATTTTTGACCATTTTTATTACCAAATTTCAATATTATATATTATGGTAGTTTTTATCAAAAGAAAGACATACATTATGCGGAATACTAATGTGGCAAGCAATGAAGACATGCATTATGTACTTTTGATAAAAGAATAAAATGGCGTGTATTAATCTATATAACATTGATGTGGCAAACAATGTAGAGGGACATATTCTACTTTCATATAGTAAGTTATGTTCATTCCAAACAAAAAAAAAGGTTCATTCATATCTTTAACATTTAATTAAATAAATGATAAGAACAAAACAACTATGGCAATCAATATCACCTTTTTATAAAAAGAAGCAGAGGTATGACAATAAAAAAATCTAATATCCTCTCTCCCACAAAGTCGTCGCCGTTAAATTTTTCTCCGGTTTTGCTTCGTTGGACGGCGTGTGGCAGCTATCTTAGCGTCGGTGTCGCCCTGCCTCCCTTCTCCTTCCTTTTTTAACTATTTTGACGGTCAGGTGGTATGGATCAGTGAATGGGGGCTTGGTTTTTGCCTAAATTGGAGATGGGATAGACTGGTAGTGGTTGTTCTTCCTCTTCCCCTTCTCAGTGGCTCAGGACTTTTGGTATGCCATCTCTGTATCAGGAGGGCTTTCTTTGTGAGGTCGTGTCCCCACTACAAGAAAACAGAGTTTTAGCGACTACAAGTTGCGACTGATTTTATAGTCGCTAAATATTGCAACAATTTAGCGACTAAATTGCGACTAAGTTTGCGACTAATAAGGAATAGTCGCAATTTAGTCGCTAAATTGCGACAACATGTTATTAGTCGCTATCTAGTCGCTATTTAGCGACTATATATCGACTAAATTCGGCGGGTCGCTAAACAGTTTCATATTTAGTCGCAAAAAGTTGTTATAAAGTTGTTATAAACACGTTTATATTGTGGCACGCGTAGCTGTAACTAATTTTTGCGATATAGTCGCTAAATAGTCGCTAAATAGTCGCTAAATAGTCGCAAAAAGTTTTATATATACAAACATGAAGTCGTCCTCTCCTTATACCCTACACCCTAAACAAACCCTAAAACTCTAAATTATAAACAAAAATCTAATAAATAAAACTCAAATTACTATATAACATATAAAATTAAGTATAACACTTAAAACCTTAAATATTACCCTTCAAACCATATACCCTAGGCCTAAACCCTAAACAAACCCTAAAACTCTAAATTGTAAATAAAAATTTAAATAACTAAAACTCTAATTACTATTTAATATATAAATCAAGTACAACACTTAAAACCTTAAACATTACCCTTCAAACCCTATACCCTAAACCCTAAACAAACCCTAAAACTCTAAATTATAAACAAAAATCTAATAAATAAAATCTCAATTACTATATAACATATAAAATTAAGTACAACACTTAAAACCTTAAACATTACCCTTCAAACCCTATACTCTAAACAAACTCTAAACTCTAAATTATAAACAAAAAACTAATAACTAAAGCTTCAATTGCTAAAATGTATATTAAATTAAGATACATCACTTATACCTTCTTAAACATTACCCTTTAAACTTTATACCCTAAAATTATACTCTAAACCATTAATCATAACCTATGCATTGTCAATGTTACATTTTGCTAAAGATGAATATATGTTTTGTGTGTATGTTTTAGGATTTATGATTTAGGGTTTAGAGAAAAAAAAAGAAAAACTAATCAAGATTCACTTTATAATCTTAAACATTACCCTTCAAAATCTATACCCTAAAACCCTACAACTTAACTTAAGTTAAGGAAATATGATGGAGCATACAATGGCGAAGAACCGTACTGATTTATGTATTTTAGAGTTCTAATAATTTCAAATTTGTTTAATATTGAGTATGTTAAAGTTTGATGTCTAATGTTTGTATAATGTGTAATGTTTATGTTTAATGTTCAATGACATCTTCCTTTTGTTTTAATTATAAGTTTTAATTATAAGGTTAATGTTATGTTTATTTATAATTTGTTAATGTTTATGTTTATTTAAAAATTCATAATGTTTAATAATGTTTAATGTATAAGTATTATTTCATGTATTAGTAATTACTTTGAAATTTCAGATTAAAATTTGGATCATACCCTAATTAGTCATAAATTAGTCGTAAATTAGTCACAAATTAGCAACTATTTTGCGACTAATTTGTGACTAATCAAGGCCAGGTCCAAATTTAATCTAAATTTGCCAATATTTCCTAAGCGCGCCAATAATATTCTCTAAACTGTCCAAATTTTTTAGAACCGGGAATTTTTCCCCAAAATTGACTAAGGGTCGAAAGAACTCTGTAACCTAAATTCATTCTGAAACTTTCTCTAGCACCCTCTCTAATCCATTCTCTCTACAATCTCTCACGATCCATCTCCTTCGCTCACAACTCTAACCCGTTCGCTCTCAGTCTAAATCAATCTCTCACAAATTCAGTCTTTCTCTCTGTTCGATTCTAGCAGGAACTCACAGCACATCTCCAGATCTGGTCACGTCCTTTTCACTTCTGCTTCTCGTCGGCGGCTTAGATTCTTACGCAAGTTCTTTGGGAGGTTTTGGAAGAATTGCTCCAGCGGAGGAGAAAGGAAGAGATGGGTCAAGCTCATAGTAACGAGAACTCTGCGTCATCAGAAGTTCCAACGACGACGAATACTCCTTCTCCTTCGACGATTTCACCGCCGGATTCTGATGGCGCTGAGACTTTGTCGTCTCCGATGGGGTCTCTTCTTGCAGGTTCGGTCATCTGTATCTCGATCGAGAGGATGCTATATTAGCTGAATGGTCAAATTTTCTGAATTGGGTTTTCATTTTGGTCTATGTTTGATGGTGTTGGGTTATGATTTGCTTAACATTATAATTGTCTTGCTTCTTCATAGAATTCATCAGAAAAGTTCTTGGCTTGTAGGAAGATTCTCAAGTCATTGTAGTTTATGTTCTAGTTTTAGGCTTTTAGCTCAGAAATGCTATTTGATTACCAGTTATAAGCTCTTTTGTTCACATTTTCTTGTCCAGTTTTTAGTTCGATGCTTTAAAATAAAGTTCTTCTCCGCGATATTTGACATCCTTGTACTTTATTTAATATCACAGAAGCTGCAGCATATGGTGATGATGACAATGAGAATGAGAATGAGGTTATTCCTCTTGTTTTAGCTCAAGGAATGCTATTTGATTACCAGTTTTTAGCTCGATGCTTTAGACAAAAAGATTATGTTCTTCTCTGTTGTTGTTCCTGCGAATTTGACATCCTTTTAACTCTCTCTTTAACATCACAGAAGCTGCATCATATGGTGATGATGACAATGAGAACACATAGGCCCTTTATCTCCAGTGTCAACGCAGCTATATGCAGTTGGAAGGATTATTAAGAGTGGAGAACAAGACCTCTGACTTCTCCTGCAGCTCTACTTCTCCACTGGGTAACATTTCCTGACTTGATCGCTTCTTGTCTGTTTATTATGCCCAGTCAGGTTTCCTGACTTGTGTTGTTGTCATTGCAGGTTCATTTACTCGTTTATGGCGGTTGTTATTTTGGTCTGCATTGTTACCATCATTGGTTTTATAGCAGCTGAAGCTATCAATGGATGTTGGATATGATCAATGCAGCCTAATGATGGACTCTGATGAACATGTGGATCTCGAGGATGCTGAAGGTGGGTTTCCATGAAAAAAAGACACATCTCATGGAAGTTCCTCTTAGTGCGGCAAATATACCTTGTCAACTTTTCTAAGTTCAGTTTGAAATCAATTTCAGATGAATTGTATTAATTGTAAACATAATATCTTTAATATAATTTTATTTAATTAATTTTGTTTGTATATTAGCATACAATTAGTATATTAATTAATATTTAATATAAATTTTGTTTATGGATTAGCATAAAATTAGTATATTAATTAATATGTATCAATTTTTTATTATTATTAGTCGCTAATCAGTCGCTAAATTAACAAAATATCAGTCGCAAATTAGTCGCTACTGAGTCGCTATTTTTAGCGACTAATTAGCTACCAATATTAACAAAATATATATAGTCGCTAATTAGCAATTAATATAGCGACTAATAAAATTAGCGACGAAGGATTAGCGACTAACTACTTTAGTCGCTAATTAGTCGCAAAATTATATTTAGCGACTAATTAGCGACTACTTACGTAGTCGCTAAAACCCTGTTTTCTTGTAGTGCCCCTCTAGCAATCCAAATCCTCCATGTCTTTGCCTAGAGATCTGAAGACTGAGGTTTGGTCAGGTTCTGGGTTTCGGGGAGGATGGAGGTACTGTATTTTTTCAAGCATCAGAGCAGCTTGCCTATTACAATCTTCGTTTTTCTCAATCCTTGTTTCCTGTACCAGATCTTCTCTTCTTACCGTATGAATGGTTGACGGTTCCCCGGACTACTCATGGTTGCTGAGTTTGTTTCTTTGAGATGAATTTTTTCCAATCATGCTGATTCTCTCTGTTTCAGTGTTGTCTTTCTCGTCCTTTTTTGGACTTTTGTCTCCTTTTTTCGCATATGGTTAAATCGACGTGATCATGGAGGTTTTTGTGAGTTTGTAGGTTCCTCTTGGTGAGATTGCTTTGGTTCTTCTCTGGTTCGGTCTTTTACTGTTCTTTGTCTTTTGAGAGTAGTGGAATCCGGAGTGGTTCGTGTTCGCTCCTTGTCTTCTCAACAGGTCTGATCGAGATCTGGCCTTTTGGTATGGCTTCTATCTAGGCGTTTGACAGTCTCTTTCATTGGACGGCGCCGCATCCGGAAGAAAGTCTTGCCGGATTATGAAGTTTAGTACCTTTGAATTTGTTTGGCTCATTCCGCTATAGGAGGTTTGTTATTCGGTGGTTTGTCCAATTTGGCTTCCTCGATTGGTCTCTCTCAAAGGATTTCCACAAGAAGATTGTATGTGGCATACGTCAAAGCTTTAGTTTTAGGTTTTCAATTGGTTATTATCTCTGCTTTGTCATTTTAGTTTGCATAATCTGCCCTTTCATGGGTTCAATTTCGCGAAAGGAGTGTATTCCTTCGGGTTTAGCTTTCGGTGTATTCGGCTCAGTTATATTTCAAGCTCCTAGTTAATATATAATCTAAGGAAAAAAAAACCATGGCAAGTTTTTATTTTGCAACCAAACTTTCATTAATTAAATACAAAAAGGCTTACAAGGTGATGTTCCCACGAAAAGCAAAACCACATCATTTACACTTTCATAAAAATGAGGCTCAAACTTGGATCCCCATCTATTGATATGCAAGCTTAAAAAAGGCCACGTATTTAAGCCATGACACGTGAGATGGGGAGATGGTGGCACAATGTAGCCGAAAAATCCATGATTGTTGCAGACAACACCCTTGGTCTTCGGAATGGAACATCACCGGACTTTCGATCCAGCTCCTTCCGTTGCAATCCGAGGGAATTTCGATGCCGGCGCTAAAGAGAAAGCGTTGGAACCATCGATTCATCATCTCGATTGCTCTCCACAAATGAAAGCTCCATCTTGGACCATCCTAGATCCGTTGGAGTTAGCTTCTTCGACATCTTGATGAAGAAATTACTCCGTCTTGCAAGATGAAATCAACCTACGGCAACACACACACAAAAATCACAGAGATGTATGCCGAGATGTCAAGTAAAACAGCTGGAGGAAGATGAGCAAAATTCGGTTAAACACCGGAAACCAAATTGTCAAAGACGATTGACTCCGAAAAAAGCCGAGAAACAAAATCCGATATATAATCGAAACTTATTCCACACAAACCAAAAGAACTAGGAAAATCTGGCATGAAAACCGGTAGAGAAGATCCGATACAAGGTCTGAATTTATTGCCACACTATAAGGATATATATTACAAAACCAAACAAAACTAACCCGACCGCTGGCATGACCGACGGCCGGAAACGGGAAAATGTTTATAAAACTCCTAGAATGAAGTTAGAGAAATTATTTTAAACCGAAATCCCTTCGGATCTCTTCCTCCACTCTCGTGACTCCCTCTGCCACTATGGCAAGTTCAAGAACCTATTTTAACATATTTTGACTTGTGCAAATCTGAAACTTGTCTTTTTAGCCTTTTTCCGTCTAAAGTTATACTTTGATTAAACCTGGTGAAATACATCGGTGAATACATCGGTGAAATACAAAAGTCAGCATATAAAGAACCATCTCCGAAAATTAGGCCCAAAAGAAGGGAGTTAAGCTGGTGGGATTCACGAAGAAACCCTTGAAAATAATCCCAAAAACGAAAAACTAAAACCTACAATTAAAACAAACATAGATCAGAAATAATCAAAATTTAGCAATAGTACCCATAATAGCAATAGTAAGTTATGTTCATTCCAAACAAAAAAAAAAGTTCATTCCATATCTTTAACATTTAATTAAATAAATGATAAGAACAAAACAACTATGGCAATCAACATCACCTTTTTATAAAAAGAAGCAGACGTATGAATATAAAAAAACCTAATATCCTCTCTCCCACAAAGTCGTCGCCGTTAAACTTTTCTCCGGTTTTGCTTCGATGGACGGCGCGTGGAAGCTATCTTAGCGTCGGCGTCGCCCTGCCTCCCTTCTCCTTCCTCTTTTTAATTATTTTGACGGTCAGGTGGTATGGATCAGTGAATGGGGGCTTGGTTTTTGCCTAAATCGGAGATGGGATGGACTGGTAGTGGTTGTTCTTCCTCTTCCCCTTCTCAGTGGCTCAAGACTTTTGGTATGCCATCTCTGTATCGGGAGGGATTTCTTCGTGAGGTTGTGTCCCCACTACAAGAAAACAGGGTTTTAGCGACTACAAGTTGCGACTGATTTTATAGTCCCTAAATATTGCGACTATTTAGCGACTAAATTGCGACTAAGTTTGCGACTAATAAGGAATAGTCGCAATTTAGTCGCTAAATTGCGACAACATGTTATTAGTCGCTATTTAGTCGCTATTTAGCGACTATATAGCGACTAAATTTGGCGGGTCGCTAAACGGTTTCATATTTAGTCGCAAAAAGTTGTTATAAAGTTGTTATAAACACGTTTATATTGTGGCACGCGTAGCTGTAACTAATTTTTGTGATATAGTCGCTAAATAGTCGCTAAATAGTCGCAAAAAGTTTTATATATACAAACATGAAGTCGTCCTCTCCTTATACCCTAAACCCTAAACAAACCCTAAAACTCTAAATTATAAATAAAAATCTAATAAATAAAACCATAATTACTATATAACATATAAAATTAAGTATAACACTTAAAACCTTAAACATTACCCTTCAAACCCTATACCCTAAACCCTAAACAAACCCTAAAACTCTAAATTGTAAATAACTAAAACTCTAATTACTATTTAATATATAAAATCAAGTACAACACTTAAAACCTTAAACATTACTCTTCAAACCCTATACCCTAAACCCTAAACAAACCCTAAAACTCTAAATTATAAACAAAAATCTCTATATAACATATAAAATTAAGTACAACACTTAAAACCTTAAACATTACCCTTCAAACCCTATACTCTAAACAAACCCTAAAACTCTAAATTATAAACAAAAAACTAATAACTAAAGCTCCAATTGCTAAAATGTATATTAAATTAAGATACATCACTTATACCTTCTTAAACATTACCCTTTAAACTTTATACCCTAAAATCATACTCTAAACCATTAATCATAACCTATGCATTGTCAATGTTCCATTTTGCTAAAGATGAATATATGTTTTGTGTGTATGCTTTAGGATTTATGATTTAGGGTTTAGAGAAAAAAAGAAAAACTAATCAAGATTCACTTTATAATCTTAAACATTACCCTTCAAAATCTATACCCTAAAACCCTACAACTTAACTTAACTTAAATCTATACTGATTTATGTATTTTAGAGTTCTAATAATTTCATATTTGTTTAATATTGAGTATGTTAAAGTTTGATGTCTAATGTTTGTATAATGTGTAATGTGTATGTTTAATGTTCAATGACATCTTCCTTTTGTTTTAATTATAAGGTTAATGTTATGTTTATTTATAATTTGTTAATGTTTATGTTTATTTAAAAATTCATAATGTTTAATAATGTTTAATGTATAAGTATTATTTCATGTATAAGTAACTAGGTGTGGTGTCCGCACCCTGTGCGGACATAAAAAATTTTGGTTAGTAAAATTATATTCATAAACCTAGGTTTTCGATTGTTCATTTCTTATTGAATATTTGTGTTTTAAAACGCAGTGATCTCATTAGAACAACAATATTAGAAACTAAGCATATCTCTGAAGCATATTTTCTTAATGTTTTGTTAGCGATTGGAATACTGGTTTTTGCAGAGATGCTAATATAGGTTTTTGGTTCTAGTATGATCGGTCCACTTAGTATTTTCGCTTAAAGAATTGAAGAAGCTGTAAAATGTTTTGATGTTATAGCAGTATTTTGTTAAACAGCACTGAATGTCTTAAGCAATTTTTGAAATTTTTGGAATGCGAGAAATTAAGTACATGGTGTCTCAATGTTTGTTGCATTGGTTACCCTTTCTATTTTCCATTGGGTCAGTCATCCACCTTTAGACTTTCTCGATAATCAAGTCATACTTCTCCTCTAGCCCTAAACGACAACCAATCCCATCTATTTATACATTTTTCCATTGGCCCGTTCAGCCACCTTTACATTCATCCAATAATCAAGTGATAGGCATGTATTTCTTCTCCTACATCAATTTTCCCACTACCATGCTTCTTTCTTATGACCAATCAGCCAACTTCATCATCTTCAACAAACTACTCACGTGAGTGATTTCCATTACATCAAAAACGCCTATAAATACAAACCATGTAAACATATCTCTTCATCATTATAAAGTTCCACCTCTTTCTCTACCTTGTGTTTATATCACTCAATTTTTATGTACACTGTTTTTGTTTTCCTTCGGTCAATCTCTTTAAATCTTCCATCTTCTCTAAATCCATCTTGCAGTTACGAATTTCTGAGGATTACCGGGCGTGAACGTTGGGAAAACCGTGGTGACAAAGAGATACATTCCTAATGAGGTTTGCCCTTAATCTTAACGCACGGTAATTCCGCAGAATGGTGCCTGCTATATTGACCTTAACAGTGTGCATAATATTGATTATTCATGCTTCATAAGTTGATGCCAAAAAACATAAATAAAGTTGTAATGCTTATGGAAGCTTGAGTTCTAACAATATATTTCTTTTTTAATTTTATATGATGTATATACAATAAGAAAGTTCTAAGAAAATTTTCTTCCATATAAGAACGATATGAGGTTTATCATCCTGTGCGTGGATAGAGTTTTTGTTTTAGTAAAAAGTATAATATTGTGTAAATCATTATCCGATTAATGTTCAAGGTTTCAGTGGTGGAGACACACCCTTAGATTATATTCATAAAATTGTTCATAAACATATATATGTTGTGTACCGGGACGCAAATGGGGTTATCAATCGCATTGGAGACGAATCGTACAAGTATATAACTGCGAAGAATTATCTCATTGAAATCGTAAGTTTTTTGATTTATCATCAGTGAATGAATTTGTTTGTCACTTTTATCACTTTGACTTAAATATCACTCATTCCAATTTTAAAATTGAAATAGTCTATTCAGTAGAAACTAAGTATATCTCTGAAGCATATTTTCTTAATGTTTTGTTAGCGATTGAAATATTGGTTTTTTTTTTTTTTTTTTTTTTTGCGCAGGACATGGATAAGCCATCGGAGATCTCTGCAGAGATGCTAACATAGGTTTTTGCTTCTAGTAAGACCGGTCCACTTAGTATTTTCGCTTGAAGCATTGAAGAAGCTGTTAAATGTTTTGATTTTAGTTTGATCTATGTATACACTTGAATTTAGTGTTTGATTACTTTGATTTTTCATCAATAACAACGGTCGAAGTTAGTGAGTTTTCAAAATTAAAGTAATCAAAACATAGGTTTGATTTATGTATACACTTAGATGGTAAAGATGAGAGAAACCAAGTAATCAAAAGAAATAAATAGATCGTAAGAAATTATTCATGCCCATGATGTTGAATCTAAAAAATTAATATTAGATAATAGATATCATATAATTTATTTTATTTAGGTATTAGATATTTAAAAAAAAAACCAAGAATGCTAAAACAAATTCAGTGATAATAGAAACTAAAAAAAGAAAATTGTAGCCAATCTTAGAATCCCATAGCTACTTGTTTCTTGGTTTCTTCTTCCTCTTCTTCCTCTTCTTCATCATTGATCATTGTCGGAAATCTTGTAGTCTGGATCGTCTGGATCCTCTGTATCAGAAATATCACCCGTATCATCGTTATTATAATGCTCATCATTCTCTTGGTCACCATCTTCGGTATCATTCGTTTAATCATCTGAATACCTGTAAAAACCAGTTAACTTTGTATTAATATTCGAGATTTATATATTTGGTCACACAATAATTGATAGACTTTAAGAACTACATACCAGTATGTATATCCACTTGGTCCTTTTGTTCGGTGTAATTTCTTTCCCCCTGGTGTAACCTCAATCTCGATTTCACTATCAGATGTGTCATCGCTGTCACTTGTTCCACTACTATCATCGACTGGACCACCATTCATGTAGTTTCATAGTCTAATTCGTCAAAGATGACACAGCCTGTAAAAGAGTTTAAGAAGAAGATCCATTATTTAGAGTATAACGATGAGATTGTATCTAGAAGAAAAAGTTCTTGGATATCGTAAATCATGTAGATAATAGAACTACCTGGATTATCATAGCGATTTTTGTTCTCGGCCATAACTCACAGAAGATTTTGAAGTCACCTTGATATAGGAAGCTACTTTGCTAAAAACTCTAGACGTTTTGATTGTGTGCTTAGTTTCGATTCATATGTTTTGATATATATACATGACACAAGTAATTATAGTCATTAGGTTAATTAAGTTTTCCTTTTTTTGTTTATTTTCTATTTATTTGTGTATATTTTTGAGTATCATATCTTTATGGAAGTATATCGATAGTTTTTGATAAAATCATATTACCAAATTATTATCAATAACATTTTTTTCATCGTAAATTTAACTTTTTCGTGGAAGATAAGTTTGATAATTCCGACATATTTACTTTTAAGATAAATCCTACCTTTTCCGAAGATACATATAGACATTTGTTAAGTTTGATTATTATGTTAAGTATATTGGAAGATAACTACTATTTGTTAAGTTTGATAATGTTAAGTTTGATTAATTTGCGGAAAAGAATTTGCATAAATCTTACATATTTACTTTTTAGATAAATCATTCTTTCTTTTGAAGATACATTCTTTCCTTCGAATCTTACATATATACTTCTTTCGAAAGATAACTACTGATTGTGAAGTTTGATTATGTTAAGTTTCATACGTAGTTTACTTTTCCTAGATAGGATTTAACTATGTAGTTTACTTTTCCTTCATATAAACTACGTAGTTTACTTTTCCTACATATAAACTCCAATTTACATATTTACTTTTTCCTAGATATTTACTTTTTAGTTAAATCCTACTTTTTCTCGAAGATACATTTAGAATATTTACTTTTATAATATTATTAAGTATATTAAATTCAGATATAATCAAAATTAGAAAATTTCTTCAAAATATAAAGAAAATAACTACTATATATTTGATAAGTATTTTAAATTTGAATTATGATCATATTGGGAAGTTTACCTTTAAATATAATGGAGATAATTACTTTATATTGAGATAATTAGAAAAATTATTGGAACTCATTTGTTCACCCTTTTTTTACCAATTAAATAATTATACAAAATTTAGTATTAAAAATAATTAACAATTAAAAAATTTAAAATTAAAAAAAAACTAAAACGATAATAAAAAATGTTTTATTTTAGACAAAAAAATGAATTTATGAAAAAACTAAAACCTAAATCCTAATTTCTAAACCTCGAAACCCTAAACCATAATTTGAAAACCGAAAAATAAAAAATAAAAATTAAACCCTAATCCCTAAACTCAATATGTAAACCTTAAAAACAAAAACCTAAATTCTAATCCTTAAACCCTAATTTAAAAACCTAAAAAATTAAATTATAATTTCTTCTCTCTCTCTCTCTCTATCTCGGTCTCCCTCTCTCTATCTCGGTCTCCCTCTCTCTTTCTCTATCTCT